>VZTE01004036.1:183366-332705 GCA_013397775.1 Eulacestoma nigropectus | reverse complement strand
CCCGTCTTCCCCCCCCACAGCCCCGCCGCCGCCCCCGGCCCCGGCGCTGCCGCGGGACGCCGCCACCCCCGAGGGGGAGGGAAGACCCGAGAGCGACCGGGCCGGCGGTGGGGCCGCCCGGCACCTGGCTCTGCCCTCCCGGGCGACGCCGCCGAGCCCCGGGCAGGGCTGCTGGCGATATCCCCGCCATGGGAGCTCGGGGACTTGTTCTCTCGGAAACTCCCACGTCCTCTCCCGTATTCCGCGTTTTTCCACCCTTTTCCCTTTGCGATTTAAAATGGGGAAGCCAACCCCACCGCATGTCCCCGGGTGGGCACGGCGTGTGGCACCGCTGCTCTCGCCCGTTCGTTTCCCCAGAAGCGGCCGGAGGAGAGGCGCGGTGCCGGCCCTCACCCCGCCACCCCGGGCTGGTCCCCACCTCCCCGAGCCGGCCAGGAGCGCCGAACGACTCCGCGGGAGGAGGGGGCGGTAGCCCCGGGGCGCATCTCCCCCGGTCGGCGGGACGGAGTGGGCAAGGCCGTCTGCTTGCCCGGGCACCCCTGCGTGCCGTGCCGCTGGCCGTATTATTCTTCCAGGAGCCTTATAGGTTTCGGTATATTCATTCTCGTACAATGGGATTAAACACTAACCGTTATCATCCAAATTAACTAAACTCTGAATAGCAAATGCGGTGGCTTTTATTTTTTTCCTCCTCTTTTTGCTCCACTGGCGGAGATGGAGTTGATCCTCTTACTGTCTGTGTTAACCGCCAGCTGGAGGCACCTGCGAGGCAACTTCTTACACGAGGGAAGTTGTTTATTTGCTCGCTGGCTGTTCCCTCGTTGGTTCCCCCGCGGGCCGGGCTGCCCGGGTCAGCGGCGGGGGGCGCAGGGTGGCCGTGGCATCCCCACGTATACCGGCGCCTTGTCCGCCGAGGGCTTCGGCGAGGCTGAAGAGGGAGATGACCCGACACTGCCGCGGTCGGACTGTCACCCTTGTAGGGAAGCCAGGAGAAGGGGGCTTTGAATATTTTTTAGTTTTCAATTCCCCTCGAGCGCCTGTTGGCTCTCCTTGCGGGACAAGCGTGCACGGCTCTTTGGCAACCCAAGGCGGACACCCGCGTCCCCATGACCCACCACCGGCTTTCAGTTCTCGCCCAGGAGCCCCGCTGGCCACAGCCCTCTCTCAAGGCAAGGCGCTGGCCGGCGGCCGGGGCGCAGAGCCCTGTCCAATACGCGCGGAGCGGGACGAGCCCGCTGACGCCCCGGGGCTGCAGGGAGAGGGGAGGCAACACCGCCCCGGCCGCCCCTCGCCGTCTCCCCGCGACCGGCCCGGGGGTCTCTGCCTGGCGGGGCTGCGCCCCGAGGGAGCCTCGCGGCCCAGGCCCCCGGTGCGCTGCCGAGGTGCGCACGGGTGCCGCGTCTCAGTGGCGTGTGGCCCCTGTCCCGTGGCGCTGCCGACCTCTGCCAGACATGGGCTCTGACAGCGAGGTGGGGATCCTCTGGGAGGTGTCAAGCTGCTTTGAATTGACATTCTTTTTGTGAAAACAGATCGTCTTCCCTCTGTTTCTTCACGCCCTCTTTTCTTTTCTGACTCCTATATAACGTTGGGGTTATATGCAATTACTTCACCAAGTAATTGAAACTGTGGATATTAGGTTTGAAAATAATTGTCACGGTGTGCAAGCAAGAAACCAGCTAACCAGTCTCACATGGAAAGAGCTGTGCATGCAACTGGTGAATCAAGTGCAAAGTAAAGTGTGCCAGTGCGGCTGGGGCTGGGGTTGGCCCTGCCAGCATGGTTCAGTCCCATACTGGAGATCCTGCTGTGTAATGTGGAGAGGCATTCACACTCCTGGATGATCTCATGGCTGCTAGGGAATGGGAGAACTCACAAGGTGCAACAGGTCCTACTTGTAGGAAGTGGTAGCTTTATTACTTGGCAATCCTGGATCTGCAAAGAAGTAGTGATCTCTTCACTCGAGAGAAGGCATTTAATTTAGGAGTTTAACCCTCAGCTATACATACAGCCATTCATCATACAGTGCCAACTTTTGCTCTGAGTTAGTTTACTCTTGCACGCTCAGTGAGGCTGGGCTAGGTTAGCAAGTTTCCAGTCTTTTCACAGCTCCTAATGCTCTCTGCCTCTGTGTATGAGGCTGATTGGTCCACGTCTTGTTCCTCAGCTGCAGAGGTATCCCTTACCTCAATGCTGCTGTTTGTTCCAGCTGTAGTCCACATCCGTGTCTTCCTTCCTAGTGGAAGGACCATGCTCCTCTGTTTGCTCACCTGCCATGAATAGTAGCATCAGTAGGGGGGAGGTGATAACATGATAGATCTTGGGACTCCATCCCAGTATGGTCCTTCGCAGAAGAACCCATGCTTGTAACCATGAGTCTCCTGTATTGTTGGGTAGATTCAGAGTGCTCTCCTCAAAATCCTAGAGTGCTTTAGGAGGTGCTGTTTGTGCTTCGGAAGATGACATTCTTCTCCTTCTGTGAGATACGGTAATGCCCATAAGTTAAACTTTGATCCTAAAAACTTTGATCTTTATCATAGGAAATTGTCGAGTATCTCTGTGGTGGAAGACAGGACTTCCAGGTCAGTATTGCTCCTGAGTGCTGCTATGTGCTTGTCATATTCCACCTCTGAGGAGCCATGGTTCACTGTAAGTATGTTTTGTGGTGTAATTTAAATCTAACATACTTTGTTCTTCATGATTAAAAGCCTTTCAGGAATGTAAAATCTGATATGGATTGCTTTTAGATTACTCTCTTTATGAACTTTTTGGAGTACGGATTGCTTGAAAGTTATTCTCATATGTTCCTGTAATTTGTAATACCTTCTTTGTTGATTTTTTTCCCAGATACAAGATTTTAAGCTTATGTTTAGGTTTGTATGTAGTATAGCTAATGTATTCAAAATTACACAGGGTAAAATGTTTCACTGATTAAAATCAGGTGTAGTTATATATGTTACAGCCATTTACAGGGGCTGATTTACATTGGCAGAAGAGCTGATACAGCTTTTGTCCATCAAATGTGTATATATGGCAAAACTTAAGACTCTCCACTGTGTGTTTGTACAGGGTGAGTCCCCCAAGACAGTGGATAAATGTTTGCAGTTTTCCCAATGACAGCTATCTTCTCAGCCACATCACTATTGAGACAGAATATGTTGCCCTTTAAATGACAGGCTGTCAAAATGAGAACAGAGTGCTAAAATTTATTTCAGTGGGATTTAGGCAATCATGAATCACTGGGGAGGTGTACATTAGATTGCTTGTGACTGAGGTGTTCTAAATAGCTAAATATGTAGATTTGTGGCTGTCTGGCATGAATAAAGGCTGAAAGGTTCAGAAAATACAAGGGCTTTTTCTGCATTGACATGTCTAATGCTGAAAAATGTCTAATCCCTCCTGTCCAGTCTTAGTAAAAACTAAAAACAAACAACAAAAGTAAAAACTTTGGCTCAGCATGGCTTCACAGAGGGGAAGCTATGCTTAATCCACCCAATAATCTTCTATGACGAAGTGATTGGTTTGGTGGATAAGGAAAGAGCAGTGGATACTCTGAAGAAGAGAAGGCTTCAGGGCGACCTCATCACAGCTTTTCAGTACCTGAAAAGAACCTACCAGAAAGCTGGAGAGGGACTTTTTATAAGGGCACATAGTGACAGTACAAGGAGTAGTGGCTTTAAACTGAAAGAAGGTAGGTTAAGATTAGTAATTTGAGAGAAATTCTTTACTGTGATGGTGGCACTGGAACAGGCTGCCCAGAGAATTTGTGGATGCCTCATCCCTGGAAGTGTTCAAGGCCAGATTGGATGAGGCTCTGAGCAACCTGGTCTAGTAGGAGATGTCCCTGCCCACAGCAGGAGGGTTGAAACAAGATGATCTTTAAGATCCCTTCCAACCCAAGCTGTTCTATGATTCTGTGATACCATCTACTTGGCTTTTGATGTTGTCTCTGGTAACATCCTTGCAGAAAACCCAATGGCATGCAGGCTGGATGAGCAGAACTGAAAACTGGCTGAATTGCCAGGTTCAGAGACGAATGATCTGTGGCACAAAATCTAGTGTCCAGTAACTAGTGGTATACCCTGGAGTTCAGTATTTGGTCTAGTCATGTTTAGCATCTTCATTTATGAGCTGGAACATACCCTCAGCAAGTTCGCAGATGACACAAGACCGTGAGGAGCAGCTGATACACCAGAGAGTCATTCTGCCATCCAGAAGGTCCTCAACAGGCTGATGAAACGGGCTGTCAGGAATCTCATGAAATTCAGCAAAGGAAAGTGCAAAGTCCTGCACCTGGAAATAAACAACCTCCTGCATCAGTACATGCTGGAGGGGGGTGATTGACTGGAAAGCTGCTCTGTGGAGAGGGACCTGGGGGTCTTCGTGGACCTTGAGCAGAACATGAACCAGCAATGTGCTCTTGTGGCCAAGAAGGCCAATGGTATCCTCGGGTGCATTAAGAGGATTATTGCCAGCAAGTTGTGGGAGGTGACCCTGCCCCTCTACTCAGCACTGGGGGAGTCCACATCTGGAATTCTGGGTCCAGTTCTGGGTTCTTTAGTACAAGACAGAGATGGCCATACTGAAGGGAATCCAACAAAGGCCCATGATGATGATTAGGGGATTGGAGCAACTCATGTAGGAGGAGAGACTGAAGGAGCTGAGACTGTTCAGCCTAAAGAAGAAAAGGCTCAGGGAAAGCTTACCAGTGTGTTCAAAAACCTGAAGGAAGGATGTAAAGAAGTTGGAGCCAGGCTCTTCTCAATGGTTCTCAGTCATGGAAACAGAGGCAATGTGCACAAACAGAAATACAGGAGTTTCTGTCTATAACAGGAAACAATTCTGCTGTGAAGATGGTTAATCACTGAAACAAGTTGCCCACAGAGGTTGTGGGGTCTGGAGGTGGTCCTGGGCAACTGACTCAAGGTGGCCATGCTTGAGCAGGGAGGTTGGACCAGATGACCTCCAGAGATGCCTGCCAACCTCATCCGTATCATAGTTCTGTGCACTTCCTGTGTGAACATTTAGTTTTGATGTAATTCAGTCCCACTTTGGCTTGGCATAGAGGAAATGTATTTTAATTTTTTCTTACTACACAGCAAGTTGAACTCTTTTACTCTGTTCTCAATAGGACAATTCATTTAGATTCAGGGTTTCTACACCTGTGTCAAGCAGAATAAATGGGAGGGAAGCACAGCCTTTCTGTTAATTGTACTTCACTATGTGTTGCATTGCAACTCGGCCCATTAAAGACTCATTAACATCTATTATACTTATGACTGCTTTGTAAACAATGCTAATTCAATAGGACTTCAGAGCTTAATTCCCTCTAGAGTCCTTTGTAACTTCTAGCCATGACTTTCTTTCTAGCTGAAGTGGAAAGGGGACCCCTGTGAGAGATTTATGGACTCTGCAAAGCCTATTAATTTAGTAATGCCATAGTTCAAGCATCTTACTATTATGAACCCTCAGTACTGAGCTTATTGAGTGGACTAGGGACTTATAGGACTTCTTTACAGCAAAGCAATATTCTTTGTTTCAGTCCAGCTTTGCTCTGATTTCGCAGACATTGAGTGGACCAAACACTACTCCCTGCTACACTGGCTTCCAGACAATTATTTCTGAAATGTGCCCTTGCTGCTAACTCAGAGAGTTAGGGTGCTGCACTATGCACAGACTGTGCCAAGACTTTGAGGTTTATGGTTCCTCTGTAGAACAGTGAGGTGATATCAATGGTCCTGCATTGCTACACTGGTGGCTGGCTTTTGTGAGGTTAATCCAGTGTTAGCATATGGCAAGCAGCATAAGCCTAAGATATCAGTGACTTTGTGAAGGCAATTTATATAAAGTTTATACTGTGAAATAAAAAAGAGAGAGGGACTGATGCCTCAGGGTTCCTGCAGAATCTGTCTGTCTTCTAGGCAAGGACTGCAGCCCCAACCAGTTGCCTTTTGCAGCTTCATTATTGCTGGGCGAGTGGGGTGGCTGGCCTTCCTGCTGGCTCCGTATCATGGATACTGAGTGGTCTCTGTTGCTGAAGGCTGAGTCATCACTTGTTTCTCTGTATCTCATAGTAGCTTTGAGTTACCTAGTGTTTTGCTTGTCTGCTTTATTCAAAGAGGAGAGATGGATACAACCAGGAAGGGAAGAACATGCAGCTGGGAGACACTGTTCTGTTTGCTGCTGGGAAAAGGTATGTTACGAGAGTTAAAGGCTTTCCATTGCTATCTGAGTTTCTGTTCTATGAAAGTCTTGCCCTTCTGACTGAGCACTGAAAAGTGTTCTGCTTCTGGAAAGCTTAGGTTGTTCTTCTTCAAGTCAAGTTCTTTGTCTTGAACACTGCCAGTAGCCCTTTCCTGTTTCTGAACTCATAGCCCAAAGCAATCCAAAAGGTTATGATAACATGTGAAGATCCCACAAATTCCTCAAAAACAAGTGTGAAATTTGCTTGCATGTCCTGGCTTTAAAATGATCACTTCTTGCATGAGTACACCTTTGGTGATAGCAAAGTGAGATCTCTTCTGCTAGACAAACAAAACATGACTATTAAATGCAAACACTTTCTTTAAAAGCTGTATAAGTATTCTGGGTAAATATCATTCCCTGCTTGCCCTGTTGTTTGATTCTTTCTTAGTGCACATCTATCTAATGTCAGAGAGAGAATAACAGAGCCCTGATCTTACTCGTAGGGGCGTTCTTCTGCCAAAACTGGGTATATCTGACACAGGGATAGCAGATAGTGACCAAATATTTCTTCAACAACTCTCCCTTTCTGGGTAAAATTAAGAGTATATTGAAATCCCAGCATTCGTAAGTCATGAGCCAAGCCCCCAAACTCTTAAGATAAGTGAAAAGTCAGGAATTTAAAATTGTCAGCAAATAATAAGCCATCAGAAGGTTGGTTATTTCAGTGGTTTTCCATTTGTAGTTTTGCCTTCCTCACTTTTTGTGACTCAGGTTCTCAAGCATTCTGTATAACCATTAGAATATAAAAGTAATTTTTATGAAATCCTTAGATCCTGAAGCAGAAGTGTAAACCACCAAATATTAGATTTTCTAAATGAAAACATAATGGTTTTAGGAACACTAGAAAGGGTGTCAGTGCTGGATATGGTGCCACCCATTTCATCTGGCTCATTTTTTAAACTAATTCTAGCAGGCAGGGAAGAAGTACTCGTGTCCCCTCTGGCTTTAATGCCATGTCCATTTTGATGGAAAGCTATTTTACATGTCATGAGAGTGTATAACCACCTTGTGCATGATCTGAGGTCCCATTCTTCCTTCACATTAATATCCCACCCTCTTGATGGCACAGATAGGAGTGTGTCTGGGTGCCCAGCCTGTTGTGGCGTTTTGAACACTAGTTACTGCTTTTTCTAATAAATTTGGTTTGAATATGGGATAGGGAAAGTAGAACATGAAAGTGTCAGTGCCAGAAAGGAGAGCTGGGAAGACTTTCTCAGTGACAAGCATTGGAATCACTTACTCCATTCTACTGATCTGGCATTGTTTCACCCAATATCTATATGTACATGAAAATATATAAATGGCAGTGATACAAAAAGCACTAACTTCTGCACTGTTATCTTATATGCATATGTGAAAATTCATATAAAATGCAGATTGAATGTCACTGTGCCCCATGGCACATATGGCTGACAAGCTAGGAGGAAGTGGAGAATAAGTCCCACAGTTTGGTCCTGGCATTTGCAAGGCAGAAACATCCCAATTCTTCTTCCACAGCCCATCCATGGTGCTCAAGACAGG
This sequence comes from Eulacestoma nigropectus, assembly GCA_013397775.1. Classification (NCBI taxonomy): domain Eukaryota; kingdom Metazoa; phylum Chordata; class Aves; order Passeriformes; genus Eulacestoma; species Eulacestoma nigropectus. The sequence goes on along the minus strand of VZTE01004036.1, from coordinate 324,941 downwards.
CACCATTAGATAAAGAAACAACATTGCCTGTATTACTTGTCACCACAAACTTTTAAAAATATCTTAATGTCGAGGAGCGTTAACACTTGTGGCAAACAGGCAGGCTTTTCTTCCAACACACGAGCATTGTCACCGGGGAGGCTGCTCAGCTCCTTCTTCCCATGTGGAAGCCTACAAAGCTTTGTGGAAAAATGTGGGGACATTAGGGGTTGGCTACTGCCCTCTAGTGATCATCACCAGCGCCTGAGGTTTCTAACTCGCCTTTTATTTTCTAATCAAATTGCTAAAAATAAACTTAGTGTGTGATCAGATGCATGAAATTCAGTATTATGAAACAGTGTCTGATTCATCAGATCTCAGAATTTGCACTAGATGGTGGACTGTTCCTAGCACGGACACCAGCTGATACAGCTCTAAAAATACAGTTACTGCAATCCAAGCATGCTGTGTTAGGTGTTTATATTATCAACTAAGGTGAATATTTCCCAGTTCTTTAGAAACTGATATACCTTGGTTTGACTAAGCTTATTGTTAGAATTTTTCCCTAAATAAAAACATTGCTGCATTTTAAATAGAGCCTTTCAATAATAAGCAAGTCACCCTTCTTTCAAAAAAACCCTCAACATAACAAAACAATGACTATGGGAAACTTTATATAATATAAATTATTGAGAAACAGAATATTTGCTTCAAATAATGATTTAGCTGAATTTGTGAGTAGCACTAGAGACCTCCCTCCCTTTTTCTTTTTTCCTCTGTACTAAAATGATCAAATATTTGCTAGTTAAGAAGTAGGATGTGTGGGGTTTTTTGCTGTAGTTATTGATGCAAAGAGCTCAGCTCCCCAATTAAGTTCTCATCAAATGTTACCTGGTGAAGGGCTGTTTGAGCAGAATTCTGCTGCTGGCATTAGAGGGCAGCCTTGAGGGCTTGTTTGACCTTTTTCTTTGCATATCAGTCTGGCTAGGATCTAATTTAAAGCAGCTTAAGGCTATTTTTGCTCTAAACGCAGTACAGTCGTTTAAAACTGCCTGTCTCATTAAGTCCAGCACCCAGCTGTGTTGCTCACTGATGAACATTAACAACCACAGGTTAGGGAGAGCCGAATTGCTCTGCAAGTAAAACGGCTGCAACTACGAGATCCTCAGAGCAAGAAGTGTGTTGATCTAATTGGCCTGTGTATGAAACACACCAGGCAAGGGAGTCACCTTTACTTTTATCCTGCAAGAGTAATTGAGTGGTTCACAGCTCTGACTTGTTTTCAGCAACACAGCTTAGTGAAATGAATGTGCTTAAGTTCTCTCCAGAGTCACACAGACTGCTCCAAGATTTGAGTCTTTACACATATGAACAGTGCAGCTTATTTGTTCTACCATGCCTTTTGTGCTCTTGCTTCTAGGCCCATGAATACCACTTATCATCTTCTGTAGGTACAATGTCTTTGCATTTCATCACTTATCCTTCAGACTTATGTAGGGCAAAGGCTACAAAAGTTCTTGGCATCTGCCATATCATGTAAGAGGAAAGCAGCATCAGCAGAGAGTCTCTTGTGTAACCTACTGATCTTTTTGGAGATATGTTTGGGTAATAAAATGTTCGCTTTGTCTGCTGATCAGACTGCCTCCTATACAGTAAAAATTGTCTGTTGTAAAAAAATATCTTTAAGGTGGCTTTATAAAATGAAACCTTAGAATGAGAATAATTTACAAAGCCCAGATGTATATGACTTATAAGGAAAGGTTCTGGAGCAAATAGAAGGCAAAAGATCTTTAATTAACATGGGCTTGTCAGAGGATAGTGATTCATCCATCAACTGAGGGCAGGGGAAAGTTAAAAAAAAAATGTGTGGAAAAAATTATGAGCTAGAGGAGAATGTGTTTCAGATCCTGAATCACCTCTGCATGAACCATGTTGATAGCTACTCTGTTTCTTGATGATTGTTCCAAATTCAGCAATCACTTGTCTTGAAATGATCTTGAATGGTCCTAAAAATAGCTTGATACTGGAGATGCAAATTTTTCCAGTAATTTCCCTAAAATGTCAGCAGAATTATTGGCTATGAGGAACAATGCTCTGTCTTCATCTCCATGGGAAGATGATGTTTGTCTGCTGCAATACAGTACTTTTGAAAACAGCATCCTCTGAATTCCTATGCTTTTCAATGTGTCCTAGATACCTTTGAAGATAACCCCATTTATGACTGGCAACTGCAGAGGTAGGAAAGTCTCATGTCCCCATACCTGGTAGTTGGGCCACTCAAAAAGGTGAACAGGGATCTCACTAGGTGCTTTGCTAACAGAGCAGATTTTTCCAGGTAGTGGGGTAAAGCAGAAACTTTAGGGTAGCTTCAGGTTCTCTAAAAACTGGCTAAAGCTGAGTCAGGCTGGTTTTTTCCCCCATGTCTCCTGAAAACCTCCTTCCCCTGCTGCCACATACATCTGTGCAGAAGAAACCTACTAAGAGTTTTTCCCACTGTTACCGAAGTCATACTAATTCCAGCAAAAGCCAGGAATCTGGAAAGACTTGATTTCCACTAAAATCAGCCCACAGCAATGCCTTTTGATACTAGATACAGAGGAATCTCTTAAGTATCTTTAGGAGTGCAGCATTTGAAATGTGAAAATCCTGATCATCTCGTACAGTTAGTTGCTCTAGATGCATCAGTCAGCCTGCAGTAAGCATGCTCTGAAAACAATCAGAAAGTTCATAGGAGGATTGTCCCAAACCTTTGAAAACCTAATAAACAGTAGCTCAATGAAGCAATAAACTCTGCTGCTGCTTGAGCACATCCCACACTGTTGTTTCTGTGGAGGCACTTGCAGATATTTGGCATACAAATCAAACATACATGACTAACATATGATACTTCAGCATAGAAGCACAGAATATCCTGAGTTGGAAGGGACCCACAAGGATCATCAAGTCCAGCTCCTGATATTGCACAGGACACTGCAAGAGTCACACCAGGCGCCTCTTGAGAGGCACTGACAGTGCTTGTCCAAACACTTCTTGAACTCTGTCAAGTTTGGTGGTTTGGTGATGTGACCACTTCCCGCGGGACCCTGTTCCAGTGCCCAACCACCCTTTGGGTGAAAAACCTTTTCCTAATATCCAACCTAAACCTCCCGTGACACAGCTTCAGCCCATTCCCTTGGGTCCTGTCACTGTTCTCCACAGAAGAGATCAGTGCCTGCCCCTCCTCTTGCCTCACAAGGATGTTGAGACCACAATGAGGTCTCCCCTCAGTCTCCTCATCTCCAGGCTGAACAGACCAAGTGACCTCAGCTGCTCCTTATACAGCTTCCCCTCAAGGCCCTTCACCATCCTCATGTCCCTCCCTTGGATGCTCTGCTTTATATCCTTCTCATATTGTGGTGCCCAAAACTGCCCCCAGCACTCGAGATGAGGCTGCCCCAGTGCAGAGCAAAGCGGGACAATCTCCTCCCTTGCCCGGCTGGCGATGCTGTGCCTGATGCTCCCCAGGACAGGGTTGGCCCTCCTGGCTGCCAGGGCACTGCTGACTCATGTCCAACTTTCCATCGACCAGGACCCCCAGGTCCCTTTCCATGGCACTACTTTCCAGCATTCTCATTCCCCAGTCTGTACATTCAGGGTTGCCCCATCCCAGGGGCAGAATCCAGCCCTTTTCCTTGTTGAACTTCATCCACTTGATGATTTCCCAGCTCTCTAATTGGTCAAGGTCTCTCTGCAGGGCCTCTCTGCCCTTGAGGGAGTCAACAGCTCCCCAATTTAATACTATCAGCAAGTTTAGACTACGTTTCAGTCTCATATTCAAGTTGTTTATGAAGACAGTGAAGACAACTGGCCCTAAAATAGAGCCCTGTGGAACCCCACTACTGACTGGTCACCAGCCAGAATATGTGCTGTCACCTAAAACCACACAGTGGAAGAAGAAAAAGAATTCATCTCAGGGAACAGCATCTTAGTAGCTTTCTCCAGTGTTATAACCAGCCTCTTCCTTTTGGAGATGGTGGTCTGCAGAGCCCCATCTTTCTTCAGGCTGTCCTCAGATGGTCTTCCCTCTGCCCTGCTCCTGGTTGCCAACATGCACCTCCTGGCAAGAGAGAACGCTATACGTATTAGCAAGTGATGAAAATTGACTTTAATCCCTGCACCTGAATCGTCACAAGTTATCCTATCTGTCTAGTTTGATAACTGGCAATCCCATGTGAAGAAACTCGTGTGGGGACGGAGTCCTGTCGCAGCAGATCTGACTTACGGGGCAGGGCTGGGTTGCACAAGGGAGGCCAAGGGGAGCTGCCAGCAGCTCACCCCACTGCTCTGCTCAGCTAACTGAATGACAAGGGAAGAGGATGATGAGAGATAAATATTAAAGCTGGGGGAGTAACTGGTATTTAAACATTGAAAGTTTTTCTCTGGTGTCTGCTGCTCAGGCCTGCATAAAGCTGTTTGTATGCAAATGGTGAACTTACCCATGCTTACTGCTGCTTAGGTTCTCTTAGCACAAAGCCCCAGTCTGAAGAAACTACCAAAACACTGCAGATCAGCAGGAAGGAAATGCAGCATTTTATTAATGAGGCACGTAGGAAAATTTTGACAACCATTTTATATCGATGGAGTAAATCATGTTTAGCACCACTGACATATACATAGGATACCCAGTGGCAGTTGGATAAGGATAAGAGGTAGACTGAGAGGAGAGATCATCAAGGTGCTATTGAAGATTATTTTTCCAGAATTTTTCTGTCATCTTCCATTCCTTTTCTGTTCTCTCTTTTGTGCTTTGGAATCCCTTCCTCCACTATTCATCTGCTTACATGTGGCCAGGATATACACAGTCAGTCTTCTGCATATTGCTATTTCCTCTTGCTCGTGTTTTTGTGGAGGTGGAAGCCACAGCCTCCCCTGTTTGTGTTGGACCTGTGATCAAAAGCCTATAGGAAACATCTATTTGCTTGACAATTCGGGATGAAGACTGTCCAAAGATGATCTCATAAAAACAGGTTATTAATTCAGCACCTTTGCAGGTTGTTATTACTTAGAGTGTGTTATGCTGTATCTATCTGAAAGAATTTGGTTTGAAATAAGGACAGGAAAACAAGTGGCTGTCTGCTATGATGGTACTCAAGAGCAAATGCACAGTGAGGAGCACTGGCAAGCAGCACAGACAGCACTGCAAAAGATGCATTTCAGACCATTTACTGTATAAAACACAAGCACCACTTGTGGCTTCAATCCTGTTCTTAATACCCATCCATCAGTATAAAGTCAACTGCTAAATAAACAGATTTACATAAAATCAGAAGGGGATGTGAAGTGAGCATCTCTACGTTTTTGAGATATTTCTGTGGCATGCATCAGCCAATTGTTCTCATAACACTTCAAACTGGTTTAAAAGCTAAAAGCACTAATGAATCCAGAAGTGAAATTAGGAGAGTGCAGGGCTTTTTTTTCCCTTTTGGTACCCCCATCTTTTTAAAAAGTGTCTTTATTTAAAATGTCGTATTAGCCAGATGAGATTGCTCTGCAGGATGGGAAGGAGACTGTCAAGAAATATGTTGTTGAACTAACAGACTGACGAACACTAAGGGACTGTTTTAATATTAATTTTAGATTACCACCAAGGTAAAAAATCTGTGCTGTCCTCTTGACCATTGTGACAGGAATGGGGAACAGGAGAAGTTGGTCAAGCATGTATATGAAAGGCTGGATGGACATAACTGTGGCTGATGGCACCTGGAACAGGATTGCTTAATTCTAAATTACAAGTGTGCTATTAAGCAACGATTTTCATCCACAGTTTTGTCCCTGCATTGCAAGTTCTGTTACTTGGATCCTCACCTAACCTTGGCCTATAGATATTTTCCTTTTTATATGATAAACACAAACTACAGCCTACTTAATATTTTTCTTTAAACTTGCATGTTTGTCTTGGTAATTTTCTAAACATGGAGTTAAAACCCTGAAGTGTCAAGACATCTTTCTGTGTTAATGATGCTACTGATTTTTGCACTAAATATATATTTCCATGAAAAATACAAGTTTATTTTTTAAGACAGGTAATTTCTGAAGAAGTCTGTGGTTTTTCAGATGTGTGTGGAATCAAAAGATTTAATTCACCTCCGCTGTATAGCTTCTGAACTTAGTGAATTTACGTTAGGGTTAAATTTGAGCAAACCTTTCCAGGCAGCTGTCAGTCTGCCTTAGTCTTTAACATCACTGTTAAAAAAAAATTCTAAAATAGGTTTTGGAGATCTCTTTGGTCAAGAGAGAGAGATTTCTTCTTTATTCACAAATACTGAATACATAAAAGAGTGCCTGAGCTGCAAAATATCTTGTGATGCTGATGTTCAAGCACAAGCAATTACCAGATGGGTACCAGGAGAAGAAAGATCTGTGAGGAAATGAAAAGCCGCGGAATGTATCCCATGCAGCAGGACACGGTGCAGGGAGCCCACAACTAGCACTAGCAAAACCTATGGGAGTCCAGAAAAAAAAAAAGGCAAAAAAAAGCAGCTTTCATTCACAGTTTTTATACAGACTCTCTTTACTGGAAGTTGCCTTGTTTAGCAGACCATGCGACACACCTTCTTTTTCATTCAAAGCACTTTTTTGTGTGCCACTGTTGTGTTATCAAGCAGTGAGTAGGAGAGGGTGATAAAATGTGGCCTCAGGCAAAACAGTTAAAGGGAGAAGGAGGAAGACATTAAAATAAAATTTAGGAAGAAAACCGGACTAATTTTCTTGATTTGATCTGTTATACTAAGGCGTAATCTTTCAAAGAAGAATTCTTTCAAAGAAGTTGCATTAGCAGTCATCTTTAAACGTCCTGGGCAGAAAGTTCGGAGGAGCACTGTAGGGAATTTTCCAACCCTGGTAAAAGGGAGAAATAAATTGCTTAATAAGCTATTCTCCATTTGTAATCCTTATTACATTTCACCCTAATCACTGAGCATTAACAGCAGCAGCTCTGATAGCAGAAGTCGTGCATTTTTTCAGGTCAGACAGTTTTCCCTCTTTTTCTGAGAACTTCATTTTCCAGTACTATTTTGGGATTTTGGGGACCTTTATTTAGCAGTGCAAATTTTAGTTTCCAGAACCACAGAAGTATATTTTGTAATAAACTTTCTGAAGACAAATTGCTGGTATTCAGTATCAATGAGATGCATTGTCGAAAAGTTTAAGATTTTTAGAAATTTAAATGGCCTCAGGTACTTTAAGTATTTTGCTAAATAAGATTGTGTTTAAGACGGCTTCTTTTCCAGTGGAATTTGTACTCTTCAATCAGTGTGAAAGGTTTGTCAATGGAGTGCTTAACCCAATAAGCAAACAGCCAAATATCTAAATAAGCTCTTACTAAGGGGTGTTGTTTTCCTGTGGTTCTCGGAAAACAACATGAATGAAAGGTGATACAATTTGACATCTAAACATGCTGTGAAGATTGGTAAACAATCCAGGGCAGCTCCCACAGAGTGAGGAAAGCTCTTCCAACAGACAAAGGTTTGTTGCAGCAATACTAGGTTTAGATTAAACAGTGGATTTGAGATTTTCTACTATGTGACCTAATTTTTATTGTCTTTTTGGTAGAAAGGAGTGTTTTCTCTATCTGACCTTTTTGGCATTTGTGAGCTGCATTTGGAAATGAGCCTTGAGCCTCACCCCAGGTATCCCACTGGAGAAGTGGAGACCTGACCCTTCAGTTAATCACAGGGATGTCCTGTGCAATGCTTGAGATAACATACATCCCTCAAACCAGCACCCAGAGTTCAGGTACTTCTGTACCGTAGCCCGGTGGTTACCCTTGCCAGGCACATAGGAGACAGTGGCTACCTTCCTTCTGCCACCAATGCACCCATGCCTGCTTTCCTTTGGGAGGCTTTTCCCATGTTTTTCTTTTGTTTTCTCTGTTGAGTATGTTTGCTTCTACAGCATCAGTGTTGTTTTCCAGATGAGACATTTAGTCGAGGTTTTGTAAGTTCTGCACGTTTGTCATGTCCTAATGCCTTCAAAGGGAACCTGGGTTAAATCTGAGGGTTCTTCTTTAGATCTGTAATAAAGTCACAAAAATACTGGTCTGACTGTCCCAGGCTAGGAGATTTGACAGCTTTCTTCTGGATTTGGTCCATGTTACAGCTGCAGTTCACAGTCCATGAGAGACCGAACAGTGTATATTTGACTTGGACCGACATGTCAGCTCAGCTCTGGATTTTGCCCTTCACCAGTCTTTCTTCCTCCATGTTATACAATTTTGCAGTCTAAATCACAAATCATCCAGTTGGGGATTAAAGAAGTCAACAATTTTCAAAGGAGCAGGGGGAGAGGGAGACCATTTCAGCAACAGCTTGGCATGATAAGAGCAGAGCAATGCTGATATGTATCTCCTCTGGAGATAGTTGAAGCCCACATGGATGTGATCCTGTGCAGCCTGCTCTTAGTGAACCTACATTGGCAAAGGGGTTGGACTAAATGATCTCCAGAGATCCCTCTGAACCCCAACCGTTGTGTGATTCTAGGATGAAGTATAGAAAAACCTTTGGCACTGGCCGTCTTCCCGGAGTATTCTCTGATTTCATGTGTACTTTGGCATTGCTCTCCTTCATGACTCTGATTCACATCTGCTTTCATCTGCTGCTTCAGATTCTCATCTGTGTTCGCAGTATCAGAGTATCTGCATAGGTCAGTGTGATGGCTGTGCCTTTCTTTGGCCAGCAAATTCTCTTTGCCTTGTCCCAAGTTAATTCTGAATCTCCCTGGACTATTTTGCTAAACACTTCTTGTCCCAAATATGAATTATGTCTCTTGTCACAGATCTGCTTGCTGTTTTCCCTTTCTTTTTGTACTTAAAACTGTACTGCTTACATGTCTCAACTTTATGAGGCACCTTACTCTTCATTCTTTTTTACAATGTTTCACAGTTGACTCCATTTTCTTTGGTCAGCTGGAAGCTCCTACAAAGTGGTTTTGAGCTGCCTGTTACCAGAAATTAGGCTGATTTCTGATTGTTTTCCTTTTTTCTGGGACTCAAGGCTTGTGGGTAAAACATAGGTTGTCTTCTCCAAGGTGATTCTCCTGGTTTCTTTTCCTGGGTTCAGTAAACACTAAGAGTTGTGACTCTGATGGAGATCTCTGTTTTTTGGTGTCTGAGCTCTACCTGTGCAGCACTAGGACTAATTTTACAGCAGTTTTATAAAGGTCTGTTTCCCTGCAAGAGTGACTTGCTGTTACTCTCCCACTCTGCACATGGATATGATGGGCAGCTTGGTGAGGACTGGAGAAAAGACAAGAAGTGTGATGGCTTAAGAGGAACTGAGCTATGGAGGAGGTGTGGCTGGACTGATGTATTTTGTTTGGTAACAAGGTGAGCTGACCAGGCCCTGGAAGGTGTTGATGGAATGGGTAGATGTTTTTAGTGGGACAGCATATTTTATTCAGGACCCCAAGGAGCAAACCTGGATTATTTTGAAAAGTCAGCTTTGAAAAATAATATTGATCCACCTACAATCATACCTCCTTATTCTGTTTCTCTTATGCTTCTTAGTTCTTTTCCGTTTTGTGGGTGTGACAGGAAGGAATACTAACCCAAAATGTAGTGTAAATGTACACTTGAGGTGGGATGCCTAGAAGTATTGCCACTGAATTTTCTGACAGGTGTTTCTTTTGAATTATGCCTTTCAGCTAGAGACTCTCTGGTAAGAAAGATGTGGTGAACCTCAGACCAGTTTGTTTACTTGATTTGAAAGTAGCTTTTAAGATAGGTACTTAATCCTCTCCTGTTACTCAAGAAACTGTCACTGAGATCAGGAGTTTCAGCTGAATCACTGCCATGATTGAGTCTGTCTGCACTTTGTATTTTAGAGAAAATCTTAAAATCTTCACATCATAAGGTGAAATTTTTACTAATAAGTCTTTAAATGTAATAAAGTGTTTTAAAAACAAATGGGTATTTGTAAACCTTAAATGTGCATAAGAAAAAAGCTGTTTAAAAATGCCGACATGATGTGGTGCTAAAACAGCTTCAGGGCACCTCTGCCTGCATACTCTCCTGCAAAAGTGTGAATCTCTGTTTTATATGGAATGGCAGCGTTGTTTACAGAGTTTTTACAAATAATAGAAGACAAATAATCTTTACAAGCAGTAGACATGTATTTCAAAAGGATAATTGAGTTAAAATTGTATAAAGTGGCATGAGCTGTACAGCTTTCATCAGCAATATATTGAGAACATTTTGTGACTTGGGAAAAAGGCTGCTAGAAGGATTTGAGTGGGACCAAAGAGTCACTTTAGCTGCCAGACAGTTGTGCAGGGGCTCCTTCAGTCTTTGACCAGGTTGTGCAAATCCAGTCTAATCTGGTTAGGCTTTAGATATATGGGTGCACCTATAAAATATGGCATATATAATTATGTTTATGTGGGCTCTGGGCCAACAGTGAGAAGCATGAGTGAATTAGCATGTTGAAATGCACAGATGTGAATACTAATATGCAAGATCATTAATGTTTTTGTGTGAGTTTATTTCATTAAAAACTGTGCTCACTGTATTTTGGGAGACTGAAGGTTTTTTGTTTCTTGTTTAGTTTTTTTTAATGTAGAATCACATACTGTGCAGGTTGTACAGTTGTTGTGAAAATGAGAGTTGCCTTTTGTAACCTCCTCCCTTCTTTATTAGGTTATCTCTTGCCTCAGTGATCCTCTCCCTAATGAATTCTAATTCTCTGTACCAATGGGAGCAGTGGGATCCTATTTTGTCCCCTCAGGGCACCTCAGCACATGTGAATGGTTAACTCTGATCTCAGATAACTGGTTGCATTCTTTCAAGAAGCCCAAGCCAGTGACATTATTTTAACCTTTTATCTACTTAACTTTTCCCTAACAGCTACAGTTCCCTCTGCTCTACCTACCTTGCACACCCAGCAAAAGGCTTAGGTATTCACAGCAAATACATAACATATAGTACATAACACAAAGGACATATGCTTGTAGCTTGCAAAATACTGTCATTCTCTGCCATGTTACTGTCCAGTCTTTGCTGCTGAAGGAACTGCACAGGTGACCATTTTAAATAGTTTTGCACTTGGAATCATGCATGTTGCTCCAACATGCAGTGTCACAATGGGGTTGGCAAAGATAGCCTGAAAGCGAGCATGGGCCCAAATTGCTACAACAGTCTGATGAAATGCTGTGGAAAAAGCAGTGTTGCAAGTCAGGCAGAGGTGAGCAACAGGAATGGGGGCTGGGAGTGTGGAGATTCCAGACTCCAGGAACCCCAGTCTGCTGGTCTCAGAAGGTGCAGAGGTCATACAGTCAACCTCCAGTGTGGGAAGCTGCCTCTTGCCCAAGGATCACCATGGTGCTGGTGACCCTGAGGAAGGAGCCCAGCTCAGCCTAGCTGTGCAGATGTAATGTGATCTACAAGGTCAGGATGCACCTTAGACGTCTTTTGCTGCTTAGTGTGTTTAAAATATGACTTGCATCCATGCCGAGGTTCATGGACCTGACCTTGTTGGCTCACAGAAACTCTACAGGGGTTGATGGATGGTCATGGGAAGGGCACCTGGAATATCTTGGCTGCTGCACACATAGATCATAGGGATGTGGCCATCGGGCTCGCGGTGACGTTCCCCAAGAAATCTGCCTGCATAACTCTGTGCAGAAGCAGTTCTTGGACAAATAGCCCAAGGCTGTGCTTTGCTGGAGTGCCCTGCTACCAAGGTGTGCTTGGATGGGTGGAGGACCTAAGGGGTAGAGGGCCACTCAGTTATCTGCAGTGATGTTCTTGTGGCAATGGCATCAGGTGTGTTCATGGAAAATAGCATTAAAATCTGTCGATTTTTTTCAACACTGGAAACTAGGAGAAGATAATGTACTAAGGCAGTTGCTTGCAAACCACAGTTTTGCTTATAACGTGTGGGTTGGTAAGAATGGGAAAAAAGTGGAGACACAGAGGTAATTTTGGCTTATTTTTTTTTTTTCCCTCTTCTTTCTTTTTTTTTTCTCGGAAACATCCCACAAATCTCCACTGGTTTATTAAAAAAAACCCCAAACAAATGTTCCTTTTTGTTTTCTGTTTATTTTAAAATTAAATTTGGGTTGAAAGAACCATTTAAAATGACAGGCTGAACTTTTGTACTGAAAATGTCAAAAGAAAATAGAAAATGTAGTGGTGAGTAAAGGGTGAGGTAGAAGCCTGAAACTGTTGATATTGATATAAAATTATGACTAGTTTTGAGCTGCAGGAAAAAACACAGTGACCTACGATCATGGATTTGAAATCTCTGTGTACTGGGCCAGGGATTAAAACAATAATTGTTCAGACACAATTATTTTCAGCATGAAGGCTATTGTCTTCAAGGAATTCTGCCATTCTGCTTATTCATCTTTATATTTCTGTGCAGTGTCCTCCTTTTCCCCCACTTTCCCTGAGGACCAGTAAGACAGTTGAGTAAAAAAGATACTTAAAAACAAAATATGAGGGAACTATCTCCTTAAATAAAGTTGTCAAGCATGGAAAAGTTCTGCCATAGGTGTCTGAATTGTTGTTATTAATTACTAGAGCATAGAAGGTTGCTCTTGGACTGGGTGCTAATAGGTTCTGAGCAAACAAATATTCCCTGAGGAGCTTGGTCTGGGTCAAAGCCCACCCTGAGGAGCTTAGTCTGGGTCAAAGGCTAAAGGCATTTTGGCAGGATAGGAGGAAATTGAGAAGCTGCAGTACAGCCTGATAGATGATGATGCCAGCAGACCTCTTCTAATGGTCTTCCTGAAGGCCTTCTTAGTGTAGTAGTGTTTTAAAGAAGCATTAAGATGGAAGGAAAGCATGGAAGCACCTTGAGAAGGCAGTGACTAAGTGTGGATGTCAGTGGCTGGGAGAGGCTTTTAGCTTTGCACTGGAGGGAAGAATGGCAGGTTAGGACCAGGGAGAGGGCAGGGGATGGGCCCAGGTGTGAGCTACATCCCTCTCTCAGATGGGGTCACCAGTGCACTGAGGAGTTAAAGAGCACTGTAATAGGGAGAAAAGGCTTTTAAGAATGTAGGGGAGCAGCTGGTCCTGTGCCAAACAGGTGTTGGAAATAAGCCCAGGAACATGATGCCCAGTTGATATTCTGGGCCCCAGTACAAGAGGAGCAGGTAGGGTTTGAGGCTGTGCTCAGAACTGCTTGCCCGCCTAAGGAAGAACTCTGGAGAAGAACTGCATTTGTAGCTAGCGGTTCCCCTCTGGATTGTATTGAGGGAAGCACTGATGCTTGCTCGGAAAGGATGCTGAGGTGTTTTGTTCAGGAACTGAATGCTCTTTATACTCTTTTGTTTATGAAATAAGCTCTGGCTGACAGATTTTGTCAGCTTGGTTTCTTCGGGAGTTTTTCTAGGGGGAAGTGGTTGTGATGGGATTGTTGGAGTTTGTTTGTTTGTTTTGTTCTGTTGTAGTAGCAGTGGCATTTGGTGTCCTAGGCTGGAAGCAAGATCAGCCCCTGTGAACATGAAAAAATTCTAATCTGGTGATATGGGAGGATAAAAGGAGTTGTGGGAAAATGAATATGGTCAATTTTTCCATAGATTAAATCAGCAACATTTTTTGCAAAGAGAACTGTTCAAAGGGTGTAACATTAGAGGCAGGAGCCAAACTGTGATGGGGGGATGGTGTTTCTGGAAGAGGACAGAACACTGTTGTGATAAGAAAGACCATCCTTCCTACAGGATTTCTCTCAGAGATGATCTCTAGTATGAATCCAGCTGACAGGTGTTGATGAACTAGTAGGAGAAGTTGTAATGGATGAAAATGGGAATAAAACATAGAAGAGGAACTGGAATGGTGAGATATAGTACTGTGCTAATGGATAAGAGAAGGTGAAGCTGAAAAGGAAGGGCTGAAGTGTAATGATTCCTTGCAAATCACATCTCACAAGATGGAATGTCTTGTGGAAAATCTTAGGGAGCTGGAGGCCAAAGAACAGCTATACATTAAATGAGGAATTGGAGGTGAACTGTTTGCAAAAAACATCTTAATTCAAGACCCTTCTTTTGAATGGAAGAAAAAAGGGCTGTGAATTTCATGCAGTTGTGATGAAGATAAAACATACAACTGATGGATGGAGTGGTTCCTTGAGCAGAAAATGGAATTGCTGTGGATGAATGTGACAAGTTGAGAAGACAGAGGAAGAAAAGTTTTGAAACAGAAGGCTGATGGAAAATAGCTGAATAGCTATATAGGAATATATGGCTGATAGCTAGGTGAAGTTCAGGTAATAACATGGCAGAGAAGAGATTGTACAGGGTTGCATGAGAATGACAGAGATAGTGGAAATTCCAAGCAGCAGCAATACAGCAGGGACTACCCACCTCCTTAAGTCTGTTGTCCTCCCTTTCTTGGGTTTGATCGAAGATGAGAAGGATGAGAAAAATTAGATACTGTACTGGATTTTCAGGTCAGGGTATATTTGCCTTTGTAAGTCTATCTGCAGTGCTTGAAGGCAGAAGCCTTGAGTTTGATTAAGCATCCCTTTCTTGACTGATTTCAAAATACAGTGATTGTCTTTCAGACAAAGTGGGTGGGGGTTTGGCATAATTTGGGATCACTTTGAACTTTAACTGCAAACAAAGCAATGTCTGGTTTCCATTTTGACCTCACAATTCATAGGATAGTTTTACTTACTCTCAAGTTTTTCCTGCTTACTTTCAAATCATAAACAGAACAGATATTTTCTCTTTGTCTCTCTGAAACCATTCTCTTGTGATTGTTTGGGGAATAAAATAAGAATCTAGATGCTAGCTGTGAGATAAAGCATATCTGTGGTGACATGTAAGAGAGCCCTAGTGTTGAGAACACATACTCTGATATGTTACACTCAGTTTCCTTTGGTACCAAAGAAAACAAATAAGATTATGCAGTGAATTAGAATCACTTTTGCAAGAATACCCATATAACCATTCCATAAACCAACTTAACAATGCAAAAAAGATGTAGAGAATGATAATAGCCTTGCACTTCTCTTTCCCAACTTCTCTGGAGATGAAATCTGATTTATTAAATAATATCTGCAAATACATAACAGGTGAACAACAGCTCTTCCTCTCAGCAAATACTCTGTTGTTGGTGTATGGGATGCCAGCCTAAGTGTTCTTAAACTTTTAGTAATATCCTCACAAGAAGGTTGTACAGATTTGTCAAATGAAACCAATTTGAAAACTGTTGTAGTCTAATTAATTTGAATTCTTAGTGCAGACGAACTCTCAGCTTTAATGCAGTGACATGTCTGCACTATACTCTGTCAAAATGCTCTGAGAGTGGTGAGCACAAATACATGTAAGCATAAATTAATGTCACACCCAATCAACTACAAAGCCAATCAAAACACATAGCCAAATGAGAAGTGTGCTGGAGAAATTCCGTCAAGAAGTCTCCTCAAAGCCTGTAAGATGGTTCTCTATGAGATAAGGACTAGCTCTAGGTAAGAGTACCCTGTCTGGGCAGCAGGAGAAGGATCACTGAGGAGCTTCAGGTCTTGGAGGCATAACTTGTTCCTCATCCAGGTCTTTTAGAGCTGTCTTGTCCTTTCTGCAGACTCTCTTCTTCCTGATGGCTGAGGGGACAAGGTGAGATCCAAGGGCTGACAGCTATAAACAGCTTCTGTGAGCCAAGGTTGACTGCCATGGCTTGACAAGCAGATGCTCAGTTGCTGTGAAGTAACTACATTTGGGGTTGTAATGAACTCTCTTCAGTTCTCAAAAACCATGAGGGCATGTGTGATCACTTCAAGTGATCCAAGAGACAGCTGGGTAAAACCATAATTATGAAATTGCCCACAAGTTGCTAAGTACAGACTGGCACAGACAAAAGGCTTCAAAGCAATGCCTAAGTATCTCTCAGTTGTGTTTAAGCTTTGGTGAGTAAAACTCCCATGTTCCCTACTATGTCTGTTTATGACAATTTTCAGAGCCTCTGAGCTTGGAACAAGAATAACTTAAAGGCAAACAGTCTCTCCATGCTAATTTGAAATTATTTGCTTTACACCTGTTGGTCTAAAAGCTGTATTTTGGTCATGTAAGTTACACTAAGAAATCTTTCAATTAAGTACATTTTCTAGAACAAATGGGTATTAGAACACTTGTGAGGAGGTGGGGAAAGTGTGGCTTGCTTGAAATTCAGACTTAAGATTCAGTTCAAATGGTTGGTGGTTCTGTGGGAGGGAGAAAGCGAAAGGGTGTGTGTGAGACAGGCTTGATCAGATTTGTATTCAAGTCAGATAACAGCCCTGGTGGCAGCGCCCTGTGTCGGTGACCATGGCTTTCCACAGGCTAGGGGGAAGGCATGCACACCAGTTCAGCGTGATTCAGGCAGACTAAAGCTGCTTCACCAGGAACAGCAGAGCACGGATCAGCTGAGGACAGACAGCTGCATTTTCATCCCGTGCACTGGAACAGTTGACATGGAGTCCATGACGTCCATGCTCTGATGCCAGTGTGACAGAGGTGACCTGAGCTAGTCCAAAATCTGCCAGCACAGTGTTAACTTCTCACAATTTCTCAGAGAAATTTGACTTAGCAAACTTGAGGCTTCTACCATCTGATACAAGATAATTTTTAATTGAATAGCATGAGTTGTGAAACTCAGTTTATTGTTGTGAAACCACTATAATATCTATACAGTCTAATATCTAGGGTGATGACAAACTGGTCTTACGAAAACATTTTGAATACTCTGTATGGAAACAAATATGGGATCAGTGCAGAGCAAGTGTTCTCGCAACTGCTGGGGCTGCTTCTCCACTGCACCCAGTCTTGCTGGGCACAAAGGGCAGGTGCCCAGCTACGTGGAGGCCTGGGTAGGGATGGAGGGCTTTCCTTGTGTGTCCCAGGAACCAAGAGGGCTAAATATTCTTCAGGGAATGCTTTACAGCTGTGCAGGCTCTGCTTTTTAATTGCGTGTGATTTCCAGGATTTCCTGGACTGTGTTCTTGCTGACTTCAGTGAGAGCATGACCACAGTAATTCACCAAGAGCATCAGCCCTGGAGAGCTCCCTTTGCTACTGCCACAAGAGCAGTAGAGTTCTCCATGTCACCTGGATTTTAAATAAGTATCTGTGCTGCACTGACTGATAGAAACCTATGTGTCAGATAAGAGTATGTGATGATTGAAAGGCTGAAGTGCAGGCAGACAGAGGAAAGAGCAGGTAGAGCCTCTTTGTTACACCTGAACTTACTCTCTCTTTAGGAGCCAGGAGTTTTAAATTACATCTCATATTGGCAAATAGCTTATTTTAAATGGCAGTCATCTCTGTGACCTGTAATATGTGAAAGGAGCATAGCTCACTCAAATGGCAAATCAGTATAATTTTGAATTAAATATTGAGCAATTTTATAAAAAATAAAGCCCAAGAGCATGTAAGAGGTGTGGAGTGTGTGTGGTATGTGGGGTGCACTTGTATGCATGGACATGCCTGTGCTGGGGATGGAGAGGATAGCAAGGAGCAGGGAGGGGTAGGCTTGATTGGATGTGAATAATGGGCTTGATTTCCAGGCTTTTCATCATGAAGCCTCTTCCAGACTGAAAACTTTCCTGTTCTTCCTGTCTTAAAGCAGATTTCATGGCAAAACAATTCCAAGACTTTGGCTGTCAT
This sequence comes from Eulacestoma nigropectus, assembly GCA_013397775.1. Taxonomy (NCBI): domain Eukaryota; kingdom Metazoa; phylum Chordata; class Aves; order Passeriformes; genus Eulacestoma; species Eulacestoma nigropectus. The sequence continues at coordinate 307,347 of VZTE01004036.1, read as the reverse complement.
CCAGGCATACTTGGAGCTGTAGTATTTTAACTGATCAGCAGGCTCCTTTAATTTTTTCTGTCATGCTGCCAAGTTCTTGCTGTATAAAGATAATCCCCAGTTCAGCTTTACCATCTGAAATTACTTTTCCTTAGGAAGCAGTGTTGTTGGAAAAGTAGTGTTTGGCCTTAGTGAATCTGGGATATTTCAGTAGACTGCTAATGGATATTACAGAAACATAATTCAGATTTTTTAATATATTTCAACTATATGTATGACTCTTAATAGGAGTTTAACAGATTGATAATAAGTCCTGCCTAAAAATAGCGGGTGGCTGATATTTACATAAATTTCTGTAGGCAGTGTGTAGGGAGACTCTTCCTTATATTTTTAAAAAAGTCTTGTTTATTAAATCATAGATTATTATGCACCTTCATTGTAGGCAATGCTAATGTGGGTTTGTGGGAAGAAAAGTCATCTGATGACAAGCTATGTGAAACAAAGCTGCAAATTGTATTGTCACTACTTAACTTTTTGATGCAGACTGTATGAGTCTTGAATTGTTTTCTGTTTAAGGGCAAGATCCTGAAACCTTTATTCATAAAAAGTAACCTGACTGCAGGCAACAGGCTTGGTCCTGTTAAGATATATTACCTGCAAGGGCACGATGCATATACCTTGAAATTACAGCAGATTAGTTGGATGGTAATGTATTAGAGAGTGCATTTTGAAGTTATGCAGGTCTTTGTAATTTGTTTTTGGATTTATTGAGCTCAGTTCCCTTGTTCATCATCATTAAAAGCCAGGGAGGAGACAGTGTGGTGAGCACAGCCTGGCAGGGCTGGGTGCTGGAGGCTGTGCCTATGCACCATACGAGCTTGGACCACCCTGACAGCCTGACAGTGCTGGGCAAATGTTAGATGCTTGCAGAGAAAACAGAAACATTCCAATCTTTTCTTTTTTTTGGATTGGTGATGGCAGGAGGGGAGCTCATGTCACTAAAACAAACAATAGTATAAAAGGATTTGAAATCACTTGATGCATGCCTTATTCTGGGTGTGGATTTTACCCCCTCGTCTAGCTACACTGCTCAGAATCTCAGTGAGCTTCTGTGTCTGTTTGGCTCACTGATTATTTTGCAAGGCCTTGGGCTTTGGTTGTCAATGCATGTTGCAGAAAACAACAATAATTGAGCAATTGCAGTGATCTTTATTACAGGCATCTACATTTTGACAACTGCTTTATTGTATAAGTCCCTACATAGTGTCTGTCCTTTTCAATGACCGGCCATGGGGAGACTACATTGCCTTCAACAGGGTGGCTATAGTTTCTGCAAAGCAGTAAAATTGAATTATGTTCATGTCCAAAATTCCTTTGGGCTCTCTTTTTTACAGTCCTAGAATAATTGTGTGCTTGCACTAATGTTTCCTGATGGATTGTACCAAAATGGCCTTATAAATGGCATTTGGACATTCAGAAGGTACAGCTTTTTTTTTTCCTTTTTTTTCCTTTTTTTTTTCTCTTCTGGCCATAACCATGTCACATTCAAAAGAGGACTGCTGGCTTTCCAATAACAGCAAGGTTCCCACTGTGCACACTTAACTGGGTGACATTTCAGTGCTTACTTTTTAGCAGTGTTGTTACTTTGCAGATTTTTGTAAACAGTGAATGTCAAGTATGTGAGGAAATGCCGACAGTGGCATTGTAGAAACTTGGGGGAATTTTTACCATCTCTGAAGAATAGGGATTTTCAGTTCACGATCTTCTTTTTATTCATTAGGAAGTTTCTATGTTTTTAGAAAAGTAATACTTCTGTTCAAACTGAACATGACTCCTATTCTGCTTGTGAGAAACCTGGCTCAGGAAGCATCATTGTGTGTATAAACTAAGTTTACATTTACTTACTTTTATTTCACGTCCTGTGAGGCTGTTTTTGGCTTCCTTCCCATTTTCTTGCCCATCCTCCCCCTGTGTTTTTCAGGTAAATCTCAAATCTGACACATTTTTCCCAGGATCCTGTTGTTCCACTGATAATCTCTGCTGTTCCTACAGTGTGCAGCCTAATAAAGTCTCAGGCCTGTTCCTGCTGCTAAGGAATCCTCAACATAGTAGTTGAACAAGTTCAGAGAATGCCACATAAGATCTAGAGAACCTCTTATCATACCAGTGATACCTGAGTTTTTACCCAAATCTTGCATCTGTGAGACCTTAAACTGCTGTTTTCATCCTGGCTCTATATGGTCTCCACTACATCTTCTAGCAGCATTGTGTTGCTTTTAGTGGGTCACTAAAGGAAAATCACGCTGCTTATTTAACTCTGACTCCTTCTATAATTTACTTATTATTTATTCCTTCACATTCCAGGAAAGTCGTCATGCTGACCAAGAGGTTTGTCCATAGTGGATCACTGTAGCATGGAGGCTTTATCCTGGAAAGACACTAATTTGAACAAGTTTCTAATATATCTCAAGCTATTCAAATGAGCTTAAATTCATTAAAAAACAAATCAGTACAAGTGACATCCCCGCATTTACCATAAAAATAGTTTATGGAAGGACAAAAATAAATGCCAACAGTTGAAGTCCAGATTTCTGTTCATCAGTTTGAAGGAATAATATTTCCTGGAGTTCAGTGCTATTATCCAGGGGGTTTGTAGTTGCAAGGGGTAATCTGAGTCTGAACTTCAAAATGTGCAACTTATCACTCAATTTTCATTACTTCTGGGGAGTTTTTCTGTATTTATGCCAGTACATTTGACAGATCCTAACACTAGTTCTTATTTTACAATTTGAAGGAGCCCCTCTTCTTCTCTTCCCTAGCAGTGTGCATGCAGAAAGCAGAAAAGAGTTTCCCCCCTCCTCAGATATAAACTCTGGCCAAATTTGGGCTAATCTGGGGAAGGGCAAGTGCTGCCAAAAGTTGCTGGGGAGCTTCAAGAGGAAGAGGACACAGAAGAGATTTGTGTGACAGTCCAATGTAAGTCAAAGCTTAGTCACGTATTAGCTCAGCACTGATGACACTAGCCACGCTACATTCAGCTTCAGCCTCCTTCCTTCAGATGTTTTATTGTTATGGAGGGAGAAAGAAATGATAAAACATCAGCTTCAACACATGACTATGCCAAAAATACCCAGAGCATAAATTTCTGTCCTACCATAGCTTTTGTCTGAACATGGATATTGTAGACCTTTTTCTTGACAGTTAGAAGAAAGAATCTTTTTTTGTTTCCTTTTGTTATGATCATCATACAGAGGTGAATGAGCATGTTTTGTGTTCCGACTCTAGATATACTGTGGGAATCCTGGAAGGTTACAGAGGGCACAAAGCACCAAATATCATTTTAGAAATAAGATTGAAATAATTCAGTCTCAATGCTGATTTATTTCCCTACTTATTAAAGTTGGGAAAACTCAAGGGTTAAGTTTATGACGTTGCTGTGCACTTGAATGTGAGATACACTGTCTTTGATGCTGTTGACAGTATGATTCAAGTCGTGGTGTCCCTACATAATTTCTGAGGATGTCTGCAAGAAGAGAAATTCAGGAATTTGCCAAGCTGTGAGCAAGAAAAGCCTAAAAAAAGTGAGTGCTACTGTTGGAACAGGAAGAACTAGTTTTTATTGACTCCTATTGCAATCATCTAAGATATCAAATACATTCTATACAATTAAAAAGCTCAAACCCAACAATTACAAAGTCAACTAGAATACTGACATTTTTCTGCTTTGAAAAATGTTTTATCACTTTTTATGTTCTTTAAGAAAAATATTTGATATTGAGAAATGTGTAAAAGAACATACAGAGAATGGGTGGGGGTTTTCTCTCTTTACTCAAGAAGTGACTTTAGCACTCAAGGGAGTTACGAAATCCTCAGCTGCAGCAGTTCCATCCTGAGTGGAGCAGCACAGCCAAATCTGGTGAAGGAGTGTGTTGCCAGGGCACTTAATAACCAGGGCAGACATGGCAAGACTCCCTATTTTTCTGGATGAAATAAACCATGCCAGTTCTTTCAAGTTGTGTTGTCACCAGGGGCCCTTACCAAACTATATTGATATGGGATTTTATCTTTTGCCACCTTTCACTGAATTACATCAGAGAAGTTTTGCAACTTGTATCTGACCTGTTTAATTCAAAATAGAAGTAAAGATTTTTTTTTTCCAGGTTTATTCTCTAATGAGTATGCCGTGGAGCAACAGAGAACAAACACTGTTTTTGTGTTTCATTGTGTTTTCATTGAAGTCTTAGTAGTAGGCATAGAGGGAGAAACATTTTGGGCGTTAGCTCTTATTCTTGATATTCATTTTGCTGTGTGGGCAAATCAGTGCTCTTCTCTTTGCCCTTCTTTCTCAATCTGTGCAATGGAGATACTTCTGCTCTGAGATTTGAGATGGCTGGGCAGTGCCATTGTGGTCTAAATCCCAGAGCAGTTTCAGAAACCTGAAGGAATCACCATCATTGTGACTTAGTTGGGAACTGTCCTGATTTGGTCTAGGTGTGTGTCAGCAGAAAAAGCAGAAATCAGGAGGGTAAGACTGAAACTGGGACTTTTCTACTAGTGATGATAATGCTGTAAAATGCAAGGAAAGATCTGCACTGTTAAAGGAGACGTGCTTTTGGTGTAATCAAAGATGTAAGTGTCTTGTGGTTGCTTCTGTGGTAGCTGTAGGTCTGGAAGGAAATTAGGAAATACGATTGTGAAAGAAACTAGGAGACAATTACCCTCCCTCCTATAGGATAACAGGAATTGACTGTTTTCTTTAATGATTGGAAATAAGATATATTCTATTTCAAAGAGACTTCTTGAAAGGCTGGCTCCATTAGTTATAGAAACCTCTCCTCAGTCACGGTCCAGCTTGCCCTCTGGGCAGCCATGTAAAGTTGTCCATGCTTTGTTTATAGTCTCACCACTTCCTGTTTAAGGCTTGGAGGATATGCTCAGAGGAAAAATGGCAGGCAGTACCTGCACTGTGGGAAATTGTCTTTCTGCCACATTGGAGGCTCTTAAGCCCCTGTACTATTGCTCTTGTTCCTCTCTGCTTTGAAGGGAACAGAATGACTCCAGGTTATAATGCAGATTGTATTTTGTTGTTTGGTTGGGGTTTTTTCAAAACTACCCTAGCAGTAAAAAGAGATCACCCAAAATCTCTACAGAGGAGATTTAATGTACTGTAGGGCTCTTGTCTAATTTGACATGTTACCTGAAAAGCAAAATCCCAGAGAACACTGATTGGAGTGACAGGAGACTGGTGTCCTCACAAGTCCTTGTTTCTGGCTCTCCCAGGCAAGCCCTGCAATGACTCTGTGCCAGAGCTTTTGCTGCATTGTTGCTGGCTGATGTAGCTGGTATACGCTCGTTTCTCTCTGAGTGGTGTTTGGAGTAGGAAGGAGTCATCAGAGAACTGATGCATACAAAGAGTAAAATCATAGTGGAAAATGGCCACCTTTCAATTTTATGCCATTAGGATTTACAGGATCCCATTAATCACAGTTGTCTGGCTGCTCAGCCCCCAGGAAGTTTCTTAACATACCAGAAACTTGTGCTGACACGGAATGGGTCAGGACTTCCTCTTCTCTCTGAGTGCATCACATGCGTAAGAGGCTGATGATCCGTTGCACCACGCAGTGGAAGCAGGTGGCCTTCCTGGAAGTGGCAGTTGCAGATGTGTCTCTGGAAGTTAGTCCCAGAGGCACTCCTGTGTTGCACCTCTGTGCTGCTTTGGAGTGGGAAGGGAACTAGGGATCTTTTTCTTGGGTGTTACTACTCCCCTCTGTATGTTTGGAGTTCTACTTAGAGCAGGGGAAAAAAGGATGATGCCAAGTTTGTGGGTTGTCTTCTTGAAGCTGGGGAGTATCGACCATGCTGATGCTCTGCCTGTAAGAAGAGTTGGGTGTGGGAAGGAAGGCTGGGGTATGTGCTGTGGTGAGCTGACTGCCATTTTTGAGGGAGAGCAAGCAAGAAAACTACTGCCAGGAGAGAGGAAGTGTATGCCTTGGGATAAATGACAAGGAAGAGGGAATACGTAAGCAAGAGAGGGAGACTGGAGCAGGGAGCCCTTGATGTAGAAATAATATTTGTGATCACTGATCAATCATAGCACCTGGGAGTAAGGGAGCAAAAAGCTCTCTTGCTGACAAAGAGCCTGATTGGAAAAAATGTGTGCAAGCTCCATAGTCAGGTGGTTTGTGCTCACAGGCATGGTGGGGCTCAGGGGAAAGCCAGACTATTTCTCTGCTGCTATCTGACCATTGGCCAAACTACATTATTTAGAACAAACAATATTGAAGTCAGCCACCAAGTTTTATAGCCTAGATTTGTGCAAGGGTCACGTACTACCCTATCTCCCAGATTCCTGATTTCTGCATCAGGTGTTATTTCTGTTCCTGTTTCAAAACTGTGATCAATACTTTAAGGAACAGAGTCTGTGCACTTGTTTTGCAGATGCGTCCAAACTTTTCTGACCTTACTGTAGTGCATAGGTGTCTTTTGCTTCTTATTCTGTTCATCCTTCCTTGATAGTATTGGAAGCTTTCTCCCTTCCTCCCCCACTCATGTAAATTAGCTGAGCTTATCAGCTAATGTGCTTGAAGCATAGGCAGGGTGGTTTGGGTTCAGGATTGCAGTAGCACCACTTAATCCAGTCAGACCTCTGATTCCCCCCACCTTGCACCACAAGAGCTCTCTGAAGCAAAAGGATTTCCTCCTTAAAGGCAGCTGCAGTATTAGGATATCTTTGTGTTGCAAAGGACAGCTCAGGACTTCTTGTGTCTTTAACACATCCTTAAACAAATATACCAGTGCATGTATAAACCTGAACAAATATTATTTTTCTTGGACTTTCATAGGGAGCATGGATGAATGTGTGGCTCAAGCACTCACTGTATCAGACTGTTCTGGCATAAAGTGCTTCCCAGCAGCATGGCTGTAAAGCAGCAAAGCTATAAAACATCACTGCAGAGAGAGGTGGTGAATTCATAACTCAGCTGCTCCATCCTTTCTGAAGAGGTGTCAGCTCTATAAGTGAACCTTTCAGTGCTAAGTTCCTCTCTCCAGACAGGAAGAGGGGGGAATAGCCCACATGGAAACAAATTAACCCTAAGAATTTTTCCCTTCCCAACTTATTAACATATAAAATCCTTGAATTGACCCTAGGGTAGATTTTTACCCAGAAGTGAGGGCAGGTACCAAGGGTTTAGTGAACTTTTACCACTATTGTTGGACTGATGTGGAAAATGGTCTGGTTTTGATGGCAGTGATCTGTAGTGCAGAGATGTGAGAGAGCTGCCTTTGCTTATAATGGCGTGGAGTGGTGGGCTGGTGGAGTTCCTACCACCATGTGCACCTGTGTTAAGGAGAAAAGAAGCAAGAAATATGTACTAACCAGAGAGTTTGAAGTTAGAAAATAATTTCCAGCCCATCATCTTTAAATTACTTTGTAACCTTCACAAGTTCCCATTTCTGCCGTCTGTAGACACCACACCTGCACAGTGTGGATGTGAGTGGGTAACCATACTAATGAAGAATTAGCAATCCGCACTGAATAAGAGGATAAAGATAATCCAGGGGAGCAGGAGCTATTTGAATACCTTCTCTCAAGATATTACTGTAGCTAACCTTTTGTTTGGGTACTCAGGGAGTTTTTGCTTCTAGCTGCACTAGTCAGAAGGTAAGAGACAGACTACTGTGTACAGAGCTATGTGAGAAGGTAAGTCAGAGTTGTGTTTGCTACCTATAAAGAGCAAGGGCTTGTTTAGAGATGTAGTTATGACTGTCTTCACTGTTGTGCTCCTCTCCTGTTGTGGCCTGACCAATTGTGTGTGGTAGGCTGTGTCACAGACCTTAAAACATTTATTTCCATCTCTTTGTGAGTATTCTCTGTTTTTATGTGTTTGCAGTGCTGTGTGCCTCAAGGGATAATGATCAAGCACTCTGCCACCGTTGAAGTGCCACAATTGGCTGAAAATCAGCCTTGTTTTTTATTTTATCCATCTCATCCAAGCCTCAAGTGCCCTTCTTCCTGTGCACTGGAGATTTTTAGCTTGTTTTGTTTAAAGTGATAAAGCCTTCATAACAAAATCCAGGCTTGCATTTTGACCTACCATGGAAAGGAGGTCCTAAATAACTGTTAAGATCGTTGATGGTTTGCTTAAATATACCACTACCAGATTAGCCCTTCTTATCAGTCAGAAGTTTCTGGGACCATCTGTGTTCAGGTCCAGCCTGGGACTGTATTACCCACTCGTGTCTCATTGAGGGTTTATTACTGATGCTTGTAAATAGCTCTGATGGTAAAAGAAGGTAGATGTTTGAGATATGGGTATCAATATTGTACTCAGAATTCAATCAACCCATCTGTAGATGCTTTCCACTCATTTTTTCCTAATGAAAATGGAAGTGCAACTCCTGGAAAATGGTAGGGGAGTAGAAAAGGAATAAGGAAGCTTGCCAGCAATCCTTGTGAGTCCAAGGGTTGTTGAGCCTTGCACTGTGTAATAGAAGTTGATGCTGGTTTTGGATGTGCAAATGAACATGATGTTTCACTGGAGAGGTGAGGAACACAAGGTAGCAAAATAAAAATATTCAGTTAAGCTACTATTACAGCACTTCCATCAAAAGAATGCTCGGACACTTGGTCTTTCAACAGGTGATGTGTGCAAGCAGCACAGTGCACTTGTGCATGTATGAGGTTTCAAAACTAAGTTGCTGTGTAAGTGAAGCTGGGTAGGGAGCTGGAGAAGAGTAGCCTGTTACAGCAAAGGCTCAGTGTGATTTCATATGTCTTTGGAAGCCTGGAGGTGATTAGGATTTGCTTTGGGCTTAGCTCATTACACAGAAGAGAGGACTGCTAGAAAGAACAATTATTGATCTTAATTTCTTCCAGAACTTAAAGGTTAAAGGAGAAGTTTAGTCTGTCTTCATATAAATGAAGCTTGCAAGCTTTTTAAGGAGAAAATGGTGTGCGTTCCTGAAGGCATTGTGGAGGAGTCAAATGCACTGACACACAGTATTTGGCATTTGACTACTCCTGAAGTCACTGCAAAGGTGTGGGATGCTGCAGAGGGTAGACAGAGTTGGAAGAATTCCCTGGAATTAGAAACTTCTACTTTTCCCTTCCTGCAGGACAGTAGGGATATCACTAACCAACTTCTCATCTTCTGATGGCCACAAAAGATAATGAACAGCCCTCTACGGCTGTGCAATGGCACTGGCTTGGAACTCAAAGTGCTCCTTTTGTTGCTGCCATTCTCCCTCGAAAGTGATCCACTCTGCGTTTTGTGCAGCCTGCTATGAGGATTCTTGGATCTTCTGTAATGGAGGGGAATAAAGCTAAAGCACAGACTGGGGCACAGGGACTGTATGAAGAGCTGCACTGTGCTGTATTCTGCTGTGACAAGGAGATGAATGTCCACTGAAGGCTGAACCTCTCTAGCTCCTAGCGACTGCAGAGAGGGAGCTGCTTTGTTGCGCTTCTCAGGTTATGCTTGCTCTATGCAACCATGATGGATAATGAGCTATTCAAAGTCATTTGGACTCATTTTTTTAAGTAGAGTGTCAGCTCTGGGCTAATCTTGCAAATTATTTAATCATCTTGTACCCCTGAGAGCACAAGTGGGGAGCTGTCTCTGGAGCATTTAATCATTGGGGTGGTGTTTACTCAGTTTATACCTATGCTTCCATTATTTTGCTGCACTGTGTGAAGATGCACATGAGCTGCCTGCCAGGGCCTGGCTGAACTGAAGGGAAAGGTTCTGGAAGCCTTCACTGCACCGGGGTTTTGCACCCAAGGCATGGGGTGAAGGTTTCGTCACGAGAATGATGATTTTCCCCTAGCTTGAGAAAAGCTTCTCAGTTTTCTTTCCTTGTAACCATGCTTAACCCATCAGCTGCTCATGAAGGTTTTAATTCCTGATTTGTCTCTCTTGTCACACAGTCATGCTCCTGAAAGCCTAATTGGGGCTGATTCCCAGCTCAGATGTGATAGTAGCTTTCTGGGGAACCCTGCTGCCCTGCCACAGAGAGAGAAGCAGAGTGTATGGATGGTTCTAAGTAACCCAGTGATGTTGGTTTCAGAAATCCTTGCTGGCTTGCTCTTTTTATGCAGCCTGGGATTTGGATTACCTAACAGTGTATGTGTCAGCTCAACCCTGTTACTGGTGACATACCACAGTCCCCTACAGGAACCTCAGATAAATGTTGTTTTTAACACTGCAACTTTCAGCTTGGTCCACAATTTACCAATGTGATACACAGCCTGTGTAAAACTGTTTATTTCTAATCCTTTAAAATAATTTTTTATGCCTAGTGTGACCTGTTGTCCTGGTGTGGGAGATGTGGAATAACAGTGCTGGGGTAGCAGTGTTGTGGAGGAAAGGGAAAATGCGATCATGGTGCGACAACAGCATGCAGACTGTCAATCCACAGATTTACAACTGAACAAAAAAATTAGGAAGTAATGATTAAGGTATTAAAACAAATTTTCATCAAGTAACAGGCTTACCCTGATGATATCTTCTTCCTAACCATGACCCAAAGATTTTGCTGTTGCTATTGATTTTACCTGGAAAGCACTGTCGATATTATAAGGACAATTAGTCTGCTGAAATTTAGGATGGATTTACCATTCTGTGCCTTGTGCTTTTAGTTAGTGAATACTTACTACATCCTGTACTTATTTGCAAGCCCATTCACTCAAGGTAAGATGCCAATTGCATGCTTCTCAGCTGGGCAGAGATCTTTCGATTAGTCATCTCTCCATAATCTTTCCGAATTTCACTCGCACTAGGTACTTTGAGGTGCTGAACATATAAATGAGAATATTTTCTACTTTGTTGGTCCCTTGACAAAGGTGGATATTGGTTGAACACTTCTTTATCTTTCCACTTAACCCAAGTATTTTTGTAGCTTGTGAAATTTGTAGCAAGTCTAATATTATTATATACATGTAGTTTTCTTAATAAGCCTACTTCAACTTGTGTATGCACACAAACTGTGTATGAATGAAACAGATAAAGGAAATTGAAAGTCTACAAGATCACATCATGTTGAAAATGAATGTTTCATAACCAGTCTGAAACAAAGCATATGAGTTCTGAACTTTTTTCTAATACCTGCAAACAAGAAAGAGAGTAACTAATTCTGACTAATATCCCCAAGCAAGTGCTTTTCTATGACCTAAAGGACTGAAATAAAATCCTTTTTTTTTTTTTGCTTGCTTTGGAAAAGAGACAGTTTTTCTGCATGAAAGGAAGCAGGACAGAAATGTGGCTTCAGGGGAAGAAAGGGGAATTTATCAAAGGTGAAATCCCTTTGGTTCTCCCCACTGATCACATATTCTCACTCTTGATCCTCTTCCTGCTTAGCAAGTAAAAAAACTGCAGGTCCTAATACAAGTTTTTTTTAAAGAAACCCTCACACTTTCCCTAACTGGGAAGCTGAAACACTTTTATGCCAGAAGGTTACTGAAAGAGCAAGTGTACACTGAGCTGAGCAAGAATGTCTGAGGAAGAACAAACTCTTTTTACATTTCTTTTATTAGAGATTTAGGTCTGAATTTGGAGTTGCTGGTTTAAAGAGGAAACATCAAGCAAATTGTTGATGACCTTCTTTTTACCAGACCATACCATGTGAAAAGCCAGGGGAATCTTGTCCTGGATTTCAGTGGAAGCAGGGCTGAGAGAATCCCTCAGCATCAATGGTAACTTGTTTCTGTTGAACTGGGAGTTATTTGCAAGAATTTTGATGCACAAAAATAATCACATAAATCTTTAAACTCTTTAAAGAGTATTATCTGAAAGACACTAGAAGCTTCTTATTAATGGAAACAGTATTTTTGACCTTCCACTTTGAATTTGTTTCATGTTTTTATTTCCTAAGGATAATGAACTAATTACTTTTACAGCTGTTGTCTCAAAAGTCTGAAAAAAAAAAGACACTCCCTCCAAAAAAACATAGCTAGAGTTCTGCTTCTGTAGATTTAGATTGCTCTTTTTCTAATCAGGATCTGTGGTTGTGCATCTACACAACTGCAGTCTGGTGAGGAGGCCCATCCATATTTTCACGTCCTGCAGAAAAGGCCCTGCTTGGTGGGAGGGTGCTGCTGCTCTGTCAACATGTCACATGCTCTATCAGTGGAAAAGCTCAGTAGAGGTTCTTTCTTGAGAAATATTTTTGATATCATGAAGAGTTTAGATACTTGACATTTTTAAGTTTTCAGAGACACTTCGGTCAAAGCCATTTGCATTGGGACTGTAATACTCTTTGGGAATCCTTTGTGGATGCTGAAGGGGATCTTCTACTTGCTGGAGAACTTGCACTGTAAGACATACAAATTCTTAAATTATATGTGCATTTAAAATCTGACTGTACCACGGGTAAATACAACTGTGGAAAACCAGTGTCATTTTACTATAGATAAAAGCTCGCTAAACAGCAATAGATCTTCTAGTCAGTACACTGCACCCGCTGTGTATTATTAATATCCTAATCTAAATTGTGTTGAAGCTAGGGGAAAGATTTTCATCAACTCCAGAAGAAGTTAAATGAGGTTATTAGCTGACCCCAGTGTTCATGTGTGCATGTAATCATGCTAAGGGACTTCAAAAACTTCAGTGCTGCCTTATTAGTTATTATAGTGGTAAGGAGGAGACCATTACTGTCTGTGGCCTATTTGGACTGGTTGAAAAAAGGTTAAAGATGATCTCTGCATTCCTCCTGCTCCCTTTGTATTTCTATTTCACAATCCTTATTGAATTAACCTGTCAGAAATGCCTCTGTGGTTTGCCACCCTATGCTACATTAAGTGATAACATATGTCAAGAAACATCTGTTGATGTGCTTCAGTTAGGTAGCTTTTCCTGAAGTTTAGAATTATACAGCTTTCGCTCTGAATTCTGAAGGATTGCACCATCCAGCTGGACACTGACATACCATCATGGCATTCCAGGCAAGCTCAGACCACCTTCTCATGGCAGGGATAACTCCTTCTGCATGGGGCAAAGCCATGCAGAAGGACCTTTATCGTATTCCCCTTTCTGGGAATACAATAAAGGTCCTTTCATCCCTGTGAAAGCAAGATCTCTGATAACAGCATAGTTTGGGACTGTGGCTGCTCCAGGGCTTACAGTGTGAGCTTTTAAAGTTTTTTTTTTCTGTGCTTAGTGGGGTAGATAACAGCTGAGAGGAAGTTGCATTCAACAAGCCTTTGAAGGCAAAAATAGAATATTGAGTGTACTGAAGGAAAATGAATGAACCTGTATTTTTACAAAGCTAAAAGCTAATTCCAGCTTTATCACTTACCATCAATGATCCAAGATTAGGCTGTGCTTACTAAGAAGGACAAGCTACTGGACACACCTGGTGCAATGTTGCTTTCTTGGCTTTCTTTCTGCAGGGGGTACAGAATATGGGGATCATGCACCCTGCAGCCTTGCCCGAGGAGGCCATAGCCCAGCTGCAGGCAGAGCAGTGCCATTGTAGGCGATAAAGCACTTGCCATGGAGGTGAAAATATTATCCCACTTTCTGGAAAGGTTATTAGCTATTGGAATTTTTTTTTGCTTTGTTAAAAGTTAATTTTAAGTTTCTAATTTTTCTGATTTGTTACCAGCTAATCTCTAAATTGTTATTGAAAAGTTACCTCTGCTTTATGTTGCCTGTTCAGGTGTATTAGCCAAATAGAACAGAGGGAAGTTTATATTTGCCCTCTTGTAATGGGAAAGAGCCTATTTGCAATTTTTTTAATGTCAAAACCCACAGGGGAATTACGGGATATGGAACTTTTCACCACATTTGAGATTTGCTAAGGAATTCTGGAGTTTGTGGTTTCACTCTAGGACACCCTGGGCAGTATTTAACCTTGTAGGCATGCAGTTAACAACCTAAGAACAAAAACAAGTAAGCAAAAGCTTCCTTATCTGGGCTCATGAAATAATTTTCAGCTTGTCATTAACTCTGTCAAGCCAAACTGGTATCTGTTGCAATCTTCAATGAATTGTACCAAACTGTATGTTTCAACCCTTGGTAGTTTCATCTAGGAGTGTGTTTTAATCTTACTTTGGGTTTTGTTGGTTTTTTTTAAAATGTACTCAGTGCTCCAAACTAATATCCCTGTGTTGTCATTCTCCATAGTCACATCAGGAAATTAAAATTTAAAAAAAGGAACTGCTGTAAATGTGTGGAGTTTTTAAAGTTTTGTCAGTAAATGCTTATGTAATGGAAACTGTGTGTGTAACTCCAGCAGTACCTGCTGCAATGCAGGTGAACTGGGAACGTGAAGGCAGTTTTCCTTCCTGGGCAGCTGGAAGGCACATGACCTTGGGGTGAGCCTTGCCACCTGTTGCCCTTTTTATACAAAAGTAGCCTGTGCCAGCCAGCAAGAGCAAGCTCTGACCTCTCTGGGGAGAAGCAAGCAGAGCTCAGGAGGGCAGTGAAGCAGCCTGGCAGAACAGTCTGGTTTGGAGCATGTGAAATGCTTGTGAGTGGCACAAGAGCCCCGGGCCTCACACGCTGCCAGCGCTACTCCTGCCTGCTGGCACTGCCAGCACCTGCACCTGGTACTGCCCTTACCATGGCCAGATGCACCAGGCACTGCTGGCTGCTGCTGCAGGGAGCCCAGGTTAAAATTGCTCTTTCAAACTGATTGATTGTATGATTTCTCTTTAAGCATCTTTGTAATATTAATTAACTTCAAAACACTAATAATGAATAGAGGATCAAACAGGAAAAGAAATTGTAAAATATTTATATAACTGGAAGTAAAATAATTGCCTTTTGTTTAGCTAAAGTTTGACTAGATCAACTTAAATAACTTTTATTTAAAATTAAACTTTAAGTCTGAACTTAAAATCTTTGCTCTTCTTACTCGTCATAGTCACCTATTAATTTCTCAGTTTCTAACTCTGTTTACAGCTCTCCTGCACATATATATATGTTGTCTTTGCCTTGTGGAGAAAAGGAGTCATTATCTAAATAGTGACCCAACTGCTGGGTTTTCTGCCTATATATCAGCATTCAGGCTGGTAGTGATTCAAGGCTCAGAAATACATAAGAGACCTAGTCAGATAAAATTTGCATTATCACACAGAGGTTAAACAACCTTGCAGTAGGATCGATCACTGTTTCATAGAAGAAAATATAAGGAAGAAACTTGATATATTAATTTTTGAGACAGAAAAAGTTTGGGGGTTTTCTGTCTAGTAAATTTTTGTTGCTGCTAGATATTTCTAGACAGAGATTTTGAAAAAACAGTTTTCTAAAATACCAATATGTAGGTGTCCATGAATGTTACATAAAAATAAAGCAAAGCACTTCAAATAATAATTTTTAGTACCATTAGGTGGTTTGTTACAAGAAGTAGTAGTCAAATAATCCTATAGGCCCACCTCTATATAAAGAAATGGGAATTTCATTACCAGGATGCATAGTAAAAGATATATTTCCAAAGAGAAATAAATGCTTTCTCATCACTCTAGGAGTTTCACATCTTAAAATACAAGAAAACAAAATAGACAATAAACTCTGCTCCAGCTGGGCTGTGGTGTTACATGAGGCAATGCAGGGTAGCATGGATGGCAGGCCATGGCTGGAACAAGGAAAGATCAGGGATATGATAAAGTGAGATCTCCCCAATAGGTAATTGGAGTGGTAGGTGTAAGTGGGGTGGGCTGGGGAAGCAGAAGTGAGGGCCTGAACAGCTTGTGCTGTTCAGGAATGGGGTAGGGAAGCTTCGTTTCCAAGAACTTCTTGGTGTCCCAGCTCTAAAGGTTTCTTTGGTCCATGCATGATGGCAGAGTTCATGCTAGCCAGCACTCACCTGCAGGGAAACAGTGCCAATACCTGGTACCTATTTTGTGTAGACAACTGGATACATGTGCTACAGGGAACTTGAATAATAGTGGTTCCTTATAACATAGACATGGCCAAATAATGCTTATTTTCCTCTTATAATCAATGTTTTACCAAGGAGAGGCATATTTAACCTGTTTTTCATGTCTATTACCCATAAACGCAAGTTTGCATCAGCAGGTTTGCTATTCACCAGCAAGACCTATTTTTTTCCCATGCAGCAACTCTGTGAATCACTCCATCGCAGTGGAGGAAGGAGGGTGGAATTGTTTCCACACATTTTCAGAGACAATGCAGGTGATTTATGACAAAGGGCCTTGACAGGTTGTTCAGTTAATCCCCAGATTGGCTTTATCCCAAACAAAGATGTAGTTTACTGATGTACCTTGCTGTGGAATACTTTAATGGGCTGTATGATAGCCACGCTGATCTTATCCATATCCCTCAAGCCTTTTATTAAAAGTATTCCCAGGACTCTTCTTCATCGCAACATTAACTTGTGAGTTGGCTCTATCTCTCTCCCTGTCTAAATGCTGCTTTGCACTGAAGTAGGAAGGAGCGTGCGGCCTCAGTTTTGTAGGTAAGAAGGAGCATTAATTAATACCTGAGCTACTCCAACTGCCAACCTGAGCTCCCTGCACTTAGTCCCGCATTCCCATAGAAGCTAAGCACTGGAACAGGGCTTGCCATACGTGGGAACTGTAAGTTTTTTCCAGAAGCCTGTGCTTTGGTATCTGTTTGTGCTGACAGGGGTGGCTCCTGTGGATCTTCTCCATTTGTTTAAGGCAGGCAGCTGATAACTTCCAACGCCTGCTTGTCCATTGTTTTGGTCTGGCATCTGCAAGCTTGATTTGTTTGGCACTTGATGGCCTGGGGCAGATGAGATGTGGGGCCAGCTTTTCAAAAGAAGAGATCTCTTTTACACACATGGTTCAAGTGTCGAGATATCAGTGTTACATGGAAATGCAAGTGACAATTAATGTACATGTTTCAGTCTGCACATGTGTTTTGTAAGAAACAAGAGTCTTTTTTGAATGCTAGGCACTAATTTAAAATCAGAGCCTCAAAATCACTATATACAAGCTCTTTGGCTTTGTGAAAAAGCTTGGTGCTCATTAGTTCTTTCTGTTTTCCCCTTCTACCCCTGTAGGCACTAGCATTGAGTTGGAGGAGCCCAAATGAATCCTTGCAATGGTGGAGCATGCTTTTTAGCTGACAGCTTTGGGGAGGTGAGCACACTCAGCTTGAGATATCCTTGAAAAGCAGATGTTCCTTGCCATGACATCTGGCCTGCTCCTGGGGCTGAACTTGTGCTTGTGTATCAATTCTCATTAGAAATAATTGCAAGGAGGTGTGCAAGAAGAATGTGAGAACATGCTGTGCATTTAGAGGTCGTTGCTGGCGAGGGATGTTCAATATACTGTAGTCTGGCACTACCTGGGCTTCTCCTGTTCGGTTTTGTGTTAAACATGTGCCAATGAACTGTAAATTCTACCAAACAGAACAACTTACTCCTTTTGTCAGCCAGAAAATATTGTGATCGAGGTATGTTCCAGCAGAAGAGGAGGTATTTTACTTTTTCACATACTTTGTTCCTTAGTTGGAGTCTAAACATAATAAATATTTAACTTCTGAGCTTTCTTGCTCGGATTATTTCTGTGTAATATTTTACTTGATATTCAGTTAAGCAGATGGAACATTATTGTTTGTTCATATATTTCAGTAATATAGCTTTATACATGTCAGCGTCTGTTCTCAAGTAGATGTTAGAACTAAAGAACATAAACTTTATCTTTTTTGTGTGATGCCTTTAACCCTCAAAAAGATTGATATACAGAGGAATGGTGATTGGGGAAAATTTTTACAAGAGAAAAAGTGAACAAGTTGGTTTGTTCGTATTGCATTGGCATAAACAACCAGCAGAACATTCTTGTTATGTTTGTCATTTCACTTAAATAACTTTGAAATTTGAAAAGCTTTATGTTGATCATTTTGATGAAGCAATTAGTAAACTTGCTAGTGAACTTGCACATGTGTACAGCTTAGAGGAGGAAGGGGGTGGAAATGTAGCCTGTGAATCGTAGTTCAAAGAAAAAAGAAGGACTGGCAGCAATGAACTGGCACAATTTAGTCTGTTGCTCTTTTAGCCTGACTTTTCCAGTCCTGTGTCATTACATGGGCACCTTGTCATTTGAGGAAATAACATTTTTGTTAGCCTGACATAAGCAAGCTGAATCAGATTGTCTTGTTTTTACTGGACAGAATACTATTTCCATAGGACTCCCCTGTCTCCTTCATATCTTCTGGGATTCAAACTGACACCTTAATGCTGTGGGAAGGGCAGTTCCTGTGTGCTGAATGTGAACTAAACAGAGACTTTGTCAGTTTGTACAGAAGTTCCTCAGAAGATCCCAAATCATAAGCTACACATTTATCTTACAGAGGGTAGGGAGCAAGAGAAGGAGAAATATTTGATAAACAGAGACACTAATAGAAAGTGGAAGGAGTAGTAAACATAGCTGAAAAATCCTTCCTGTATTTAAAAAAACCCCACAAAATCCTGAAAACCCAACAAAGTCATCACATGCTTAAAAACATGGAATTGCTATTTAAATTTGCTTTCTACTTTTTTTTCCATTTTTTTTCTGAAAAATCTCTCTAGATATATTTGTGTATGTTTGTATCTGTATATATATATATCATGTCTCTTTTCTGGTGTGCCATAGAAATGTCACATTTTTTTAATCTGTGCCTTTATACAGAGGATTTTGTAAACATTTAATTTTCCTGGTTAGGTATCTCAATACTTAGAAGACCTGTATTTCATGAAACTCAATACACTCATGACTTCCTTACTTCCGTCTTTCTAAGCTGAAGAACTAATTAAGGTAACATACTGAGGGTGACTGAAGCAAGCTGTAGGCTGGCTCTGCGCAGACCTTTATCCAGAGCCCTGCCAGTACAGCTCATTCATTAACTCAGTTTGTTTGAGTTTGCGTTCACCCGTGTGAAAGGAAGGCAGGTGACTGTAGCTTGTAGGAATCCCCCTACATATATTTTTCCTCTCTGACCTAGGACAGAGTTTCTAACTTCTGGACCTCTCTTACCTTTGGGAAGTTTGCTGCAGTGCCCAATGATGCAGGATCCAATATGATGTGTTGTTTCTTAGATGAAAATGCACTTATATGATGACATAGACCTAGGGAAAAAAAAGGCATAGAGATAACCAAATTCAGTTGTCCTGAACAAACCAGTTCATCTGTTGCAAGCCTACAATATCTTATTCTAATATCTTCTTCACACACTACCTTTTTATCCCAGCTCTAATTGTCATAGAATCATGGACTCATTTAGTTTGGAAAAGACCTCTGAGGTTAAATCTAACCATTATGTAACTGTCATATAACCTCAAACTTAGGTCCCCATGTCACCATTGTCTTTCAATACATGGCAGGAATATGTGCACGTGCAGCCCAGAAAGCCAGTCACATCCTGGGCTGCATCAAAAGAAGAGTGGCCGGCAGGTCAAGGGAGATGACATATGTCCTAGCCTTGTCTTCGGTCCTAGTGCTAGCTCGTGCTGTTCCCCACTGCGTCTCCGCGTGGACCCCAGACCTGACTTGTCACCTCAAATTGCCCAAGGCTGTTGGTTAAACCACTTGGTATCACCTGTCTGGGTGCCCTGGGGGACAGCACAGCTCCTGGGGAAAGCAATGTTTCTGCTGGAGTTGTTGTCCTCAGGTCCTGCTGGTTCCTGACCATGGTGGGACTCCACTCCCCCTTCCTGCTCCCTGGTATTTCCTGTCAGTACTGACATTCCATTTCTCAAGTGTATGAAAATGACAAATGCAAAATGGACATTATTCCATTTCTCAGTAGGAAAAGGGTTGTCAGGACATAAGTAACTATTCCTGCTCCATGGACCCAGTAGCTCACGGTTTTTAATGGCTATATATGTTAGACATTTTGAAGTGCTTATTTACATAACATTGCTTTGCTTTTCTTCTCTTGAGATTGCACACAAGTGTTAGCAGATGCAGATACAGTATGGTAGAACGCTAAACAGTCTGTTTTGTGTAAAAATGATACACTTGGGATGGTTCTGAGATGATACACTTAGGATTACCCGATTCTGTAGAGTGATGTGCATACCCTGTAAAGAAAAATAAAAAGAACATGGGGTTTTTTCTGTCAGATGCTTAATTTATTTTGGCAATGACAAACAGTACATGTATATGAGAATAGTACTCTGATATCAGTATTACTGGGAAAAGAAAATATCAAGCTGAAAATTCTATAATGTTCATATGCTGAAATGGAAATCCTTTGTTTTGGGTAATCTCTTTATGGGATAATTGCCCTGTTAACATCATGGTCCTGGAAAGAGGAGGGGTCCAAGAAAACTGATTGATTTTTTAAGGATCACATTCTCCAAGCTCAAGAGTGGTCCATCCCCACATGCAGTCAAGCAGAGATGATCATCCTCCTCTACTTAGCACTGGGGAGGCCACAGCTGGAGCACTGTGTCCACTCTGGGCTCCTCTATACAAAAGAGACATGGACATACTGGAAAGAGTCCAGTGAAGGGCCATGAATATGGTAAAGGGACTGGAGTTTTTGTTATATGAGGTGAGGCTAAGCAAATTGGGATTATTCAGCCTCAAGAAGGGAAAACTTGGGGCTAGGGGAGGATCTCGCTGGTGTGTAAATACCTATTTTGGGGGGAAAGATGGAGGCAGACCCTTGTCAATGAAAGGACAAGAGGCCATGGACACAGACTGGAATACAGGGAACTCTCTTTAAACAAGAAAGCCAGAATGTCCTTTTGGATGTCTTTATTTACTTAGTTGGTTTGTCTGACATACTTAATGAGCAGATTTCCTTAATGAAATGGGTTTAGAGCCTGTATACCCTCTACACCAATAAAAAGAGTTGGTGAAACCTCAAATATAATTAAAATGTGAATGTAGTTGGGTCCTAGGTCCTATGTAAAGGGTCCTAGACCCATCCTGATCCAAAGGAACAGCAGGTTCCTTTGTTCCCCTGTGTAAGACAGTCCAATATTTTCCCTGTAGATTTTGTTTATGCTCCTACTTACGTGTTATCTGTGAATGTTTCTCTACACAGTTTGGTTGAGACTGGATCTCTATCTTTTCTGATCAGCTGGAAAAAAGCTGATTTCAGAGAGTAATGTAGTCCCTGGATGTATAGTGTGATGAGCATCAAGGAGCATCAGAGTGATACCTGGCACTACTGAGGTACCTATTTAAATACTGTGTAGCTGTGACTTTTGCAATTTCATGTTGCTGACAGAATTTATGAAAAGGTATGAGACACAGAGAGAGAAAGAGAGAGATTTTTTAGAAACTCTCTTTCCAGTGAAAGACAAGAGAAAACCAGTTCACTAAAGTTTCTTGGAGAAAGCACTAAAATGTGGTGTATGGCCTTTAGAAACCCAGATGTGGAGAAAAGTGTGCTAATAAAGGATTAATTAGCATAGTAAATAAAATAATAATAAGCTTTGGTGTTTGGCAGATGGAATTCATTCAGGACAAAGCATGAAATCACCAGCGCCTGAAATGGTGTATGCAATTCTCCCTCACTTGTTTCCTTCATCCAAAATCCTGGACAAAATGCAAAAATCATTTGGCAGAGTCTGGCTGTGTCTACCTGAGCACGAAGTGTGGTGCAATAGGAGCAAAGCAGAAGAGCCCACCTGTGGCAGAGCAGCTGATGTCCATGCTGCTTGTGCTTTGGGGCTTTACTCAACTAGCTTTAGAGTGGTGCTAGAGACTCCATGCCCATTAGCAGCGGCAGTCAGTCAGATACACTCTTGGATTATGTGCTTCCACATCCTTTCCTGAGAAAGGAATTTATTTTGCATTTCTGAGCCACTCCATAGTGTGAACCCAAGTGCAGTTAAGTGGGGACTATCAGCACCTTCACAATTGCTCTCCTTTGTGCTAAAAAGTGAATATAGGCTCCTTCCTTTCTTAAAACTGTTCTGCAGGAAGTCCTTTGCCTGGTATACTCCAGTATAAACTGAAGCATTAGGAAACAGTAGTTGCCTTTATGTAAAATAGAAGTACCTCCAGTAATTTATAGAATACTACATATATATATGTATATATATATATATATATACACATACACACACAGATATATATGAAAGTGTACAGCCTTAACACCCCTACACACACTTGAAATAAATAATACCCAGGAAACACAGGGAAATTATGGCAAAGTAGAATGTGCAACATAGTGGGACTTTGACATGTGGGTTGATGATTTACAGGTCTAATGGGCTGATGCAGCACACAGCCAAACCAAAACCAGTTGAAGTAACTTAACTAGCCATCCAGAGGGACCTGGATAGACTTGAGAGGTGGGGGCGTGTGGACCTCACAGAGCTCAAGGCCAAGC
This sequence comes from Eulacestoma nigropectus, assembly GCA_013397775.1. Lineage (NCBI taxonomy): Eukaryota > Metazoa > Chordata > Aves > Passeriformes > Eulacestoma > Eulacestoma nigropectus. The sequence goes on along the minus strand of VZTE01004036.1, from coordinate 285,106 downwards.
GCAAGGTCCTGCACCTGGGTTGGGGCAGTCCCAAGCATGAATACAGGCTGGGCAGAGAACAGATTGAGGTGTATCCCTGGGGAGAAGGACTTGGGGGTGTTGGTGGATGAGAGGCTGGACATGAGCTGGCAAATGTGCACTTACAGCCCAGAAAGCCAAAGATGTCCTGGGCTACATCAAAAGGAGCGTGGCCGGCAGAGCGTGGGAGGGGATTCTGCCCCTCTGCTCTGCTTTCATGAGACACCATCCAGCTCTGGGATCCTCAGCACAAGAAAGACATGGATCTCCTCAAGCAGGTCTAGAGGAGGGCCATGAAGATGATCAGGAGCACCTCTCTGAAGACAGGCTGAAGGAGTTGGGGTTGCTTAGCCTAGAGAAGGCTCTGGGGAAACATTACAGCAGCCTTTCAGTACCTGAAGAGAGGGTGCAGGGTCTGCAGGACAGCTGGAGAGGGACTTTTTACAAGGGCATTTAATGATAGGAAAAGGGGTTATAGTTTTAAACTGAAAGAGGGTGGGTTTAGATTAGATGTGAACAATAAATTCTTTGCTGTGAGAGTGGTGAGACACCAGAACAGGTTGCCTGGCGAAGCTGTGGATTCCATGTCCCTGGAAATGTTGAAGGCCAGGTTGGGATGAGGCTTTGAGCAACCTGGTGTAGTGAAAGGCGTTCCTGCCTATAACAGAAGCATTGGAACTCGATGATCATTAAGCTTCCTTCCCATCCAAACCATTGTACAATTCTGTGATGACTATCAGGATCAGGGGTCCTGATAAAGCCCCAGCCACCTCAAGATGCCCCTCAAATTCACAGCATCTCACAAAAAAAGTTTAGCAGAGGTAAGCAACAAACTGCAACAAGGTCGTTGTCCTCTTCCAACACTTTCATACTGAAACATGTGTCGTTTTAGCATATTTACACCGGCTGCAGATGTCCTTTTGGAAGCCACAAGAAAGCCCTTCCTTTGCAAGCTGTCACCTCAGACCTCTAAGGTGTTAAGTGGCAGTAGTGCCAGTGCTCCACTCAGCTCCCTGTGCATCTGTGTCATTTGCGCCCGCACAGTCCAAAATTTCCACCGCCCTCCCCGCGGATTCGTGTGCATTACTGTGGGCAAAGGCAGGGACACGGGAGGGGGCAGGGACGGGAGGCAGAGGCGGACAAGGCCGAGCTCCAGCGCCCGCCGGGCGGCGCGGACAGGCGGAGTAGGCGGAGGCGGAGGCGGGCTCGGCACACTCACACGCCGCTCCCGCCGTGCTCGGCTTAAATAGGGCGGCGCCGGGCAGCCGCGCACAGCCGTGGTCGCTGCTGCCGCCGGGAGGTGAGCGGGATTTCGGGGGCGCCGCTGCCGTCGGGGCCGGGGCTGCGGACCCGGCCGCGCTGAGGGGCCGGGAGCCGTCAGGGACGCGCCGCCGAGGGAGGCGGCTGGGCCTGCCGGAGCGGCCGCCGCGGGGCTGGGGTGGTCTGCGCGGCCGCTGTCACCGCGGGGCCGGGCGGTCCCGTCCTGTCCTGCCGCCGATCCCTGTAGGCTGCCTTTGCTGGGCTTTCCTTCCCGCCCCGCAGTGGGATCAGCGTTCCCCGGAGCCGGCTCGACTTCCCCTCGCACAAAAGCCGTCGGGAAAGCGTAGCTGGCTGTCTCCGGCCTCCCCCCGGCGCTGCGGCAGCTCGGGCTGGCCGGGCATTGTTCGGCGCCGGCGCTGCCCCCCAGCCCGGCTCGGCTCGGCCTGGCGCGGGGCGAGCAGCTCGGTCCGGCCGAGCAGCAGGTAGCGGGCTGGGCAGCACAGTGCTGCCTCCTGACCCCGGGGGTTCACGTTTGTTTAGCTGCCGGACTTTGCCTTCAAGTAGGTTGTTCTTTCGGGCGCGAATGCAGCATGTACTTGAAGCAGCTTTTTTTTTCCTCCTCCTTCTTTTAAAGCAGTTTACAGCACATATGGAAATGCAGCGTGAGCCAAACTGGCCTAAAATGGAAGGTTGAGTGCCTTTGACTTTGCAGGCCTCCTCTACTGCTAGGTAGGACTTGCAGTGCTACAGCACAGAGTTTTAGCCTGGTTACACGACGCTTTTGTTTTAGGATGCATACATTTCTTGTTCCTGTTGAACAGGAATTGCAACACTTGAAGCCGCCTAAATTTCTAAAGGGCATTTCTGTGAGCTGTCTGGAGTATTACGGACACCCCCTTGGACTAGGTAATCTGAACATATGCCTCACTTGCGTTAGTATCTGAGATATGATGGTCAGATTCTGTGATAGGAAAGAACAGAACTATTCCATGTGGTGTTAATAGATTTTCTTTTTCATCCGCGTTTCTTTACAGGGAATTGTGCAGCCTCCTGAACCTGATCAGGAGAGTTTATATTTGCCTTTTTGCTTTGGGATGTGCTCTCAAAGTCACAAGCTGAGATTTCTCAGCCCCAGGATTTGGATCAGATTTCTTGGATCAAGAAATTGAGTAAAAGAGGGCATTGGGTTTACTGAAAAATACCTTTCTCTTCCTCTTGTAACAACAGCAGTATTAATAATGCAAAAACTGATACATGAAGTTCCTCATGGACCCTTGCTGTTACTGCCTTTTTAAAGGTTAAGGATATGTAGCTTGCTTGTATTGGGATAGGGAAATGTTTGAAAGATGGCTAATGGGAAAAATCTAAAGCTTGTTATTACAAGTAGCTGTTGTGTGTAGTGTTATCAATTCAAGGTCTTGAGCAAACAGCCTTAGCCTAGTCTGAGGACTGCATAATTACAATGAATTTACAAAGGTAGCTTCTAAATTTGGTAGATGTTGTTTTATAACTACAACTTGGCCAACATGAGGTTGGAAGTAAGTCTTCAGTTTTTGAGAAGGAAACCCCAAGTAGCCTTTTGCTTCAAGGACAAGTACAAGGTTGGTATTGGCAGAAAAATAAAACCAGCAATTTAAAATGGAAAGAAAGACAACTTTGAAATACTTACGTTGGTAAGTGACTTGCCTATTTCTTTAGCAAAGTCTGTGTAGCTGGTTCTCCTATCTCATTGCTTCACTAGAAAGGAATCCTTCATGGGATTTTTGGGAGGAGACAGAGGTGGGTTGTACCTTCCCTGTTTTATGTATGTTGCTCTCCAGTGGGGCAGAGTAAAAGGTTTCTTTTCTCTTTTTGATCCCTCCAACAAAACAACACTTTTACTAATGTGAGCAACAGAAGGTAATAATAGGTTTTTGTGTTTTGTTTTTCTTGATAATGTGGTTGATCGCATTGGGTAGACTGAAGAAAACTAATGGCATGAAATTTTTTCAAATGTGCAGCAAAGATGAGGGAGATGTTCTGGGCCAAGGGATACATTGCTTGATAAACTGCCATATCCTACTTCCCTGCTATGCTAAATCCCAAGTTCAGAGATGCTAAATATTTCACTATGGTAAACATAACCAGTGGTAACTCCCTAGAAATCCTCACAAGTAAGAGGGGTGATGGTTTGTTCATTGGTGAATGGTTTTGTGGGGGAGTTCACAATGCTGTGTGGCTCAGGGAAGCTCTGCTGTACAGCGCTGACCTTTACAGGCTGTAGGCTGAACCCTGATTGCAGATGAGGGGCTTGCATTTCTGCAGGTCCCACCTGACTCCTGAAACAAGGACGCTTGATAACATAAGGCTTCTGCTCTCTTGCTGCCTTTCATGTTGAGAGTTAGTCATCTACACAGGGTAAAATATGATTCTCTGCCCCTGGCAGGGAGTTTGGAACTAGATAATCTTTAAGGTCTTTTTCAACCCAAACCATTCTATCATAGTCAAATACTTCTTTTTGGTTAGGATTTGAATCTTAGTAGTACTGGTAGTTTGCTCAAAATGGATTGAAAACAGCTTGCATGGTTTTATAGAGATGTAAGAGGTAATAAAATGGTTTTTGCTTTTGTAGTTGAACCATTTAAGGGCTATAGCAGAAGTGCATGATGTCTCATTTCCAGAAGAGGATTTCTCCCTTTTTTTATGAATTACTGTTCTTGAACCCAGAACTCTTAAGCTTATTAGTTTGATACTGCATGTGCCATGTTTTGGAAATTTGGCTTCTGTAGTTGGACTGCAGTAATAGCCTGGTAAGGTTGAATTAGTTTCCTAGGAAAGCAAGAAGAAAATGCTTACTATCACTGACTTGGAGGAAATGCAGGCATACCCTAATACCTGAGGTCAAAAGGTTGCTTTGTTTGTCATGCTATTTTTTGTGCTGCTGGTGTTGGGAGGTCACTCAGTGAACCAATTGCTTCTCATAAGTACTTACAGATCTTCCAGTCTCAGAGTGTTAAGGGTTGTGTTTTAACAGCCTGCTAGATGTAAACACTATCTAGCGTGATGCAATGGAGCTTAGTGTGCCTGACCCAGGTTGCCTTCTGCGAGACTTCAGGTATCAGAAGTATGAGTGACAAACTCCTTCTCACAGAGTCTCAAGTGAGCACTTAAACCATGTGTTAGCTTGATATTGCATACTGGGCTTTCTGAATAGTAGCCTTCTCCTGTGATGAGTAGAATGAATAAGTTGGTATGATCTACTCAAGCTCTTAGGCCACAAGAAAGCTGTTGGATTCTGTAGGGTGGTTTTCATCTAAATGGTGTTTGGAATGATGCTAGATTAACAGAGTAGTGCCATGATGTACTTGCAAATCACAGTGGCAGGGGTGCAATTCTAATAGATAGCAGCGTAGGCTGAAAAATAAATATTTGTAGGCATCTTATCTGGTTTTCGGAGATGAGAAACCAGTAAGACTGCTTAGTGACACGTTGTGTGTGTATAGGCTTGGATTAAAGGTAACTTAATCAATCACTCTCTGAAAGGTTTTCATGGTAAGTGTTGGTTTTCCTTTATATGCAGGGTTACCAAATGTTGTTGGAGGACTGCAATTGCACAAAAGGCATTGAGCAGATTCTTGTCACGTGTTTCAACTCCTGAACTTGAATAAACTCCAGTGACCTCACCAGTGTGCACTCAGATTACTTATTGGACATCACTGAGAGGCAAGAATCCAGGTGGAGTTCCACTTGATTGCAAGGGGACTGAGGCCAAATGTCTGAGGACAGGCCTGTGACTTTCCTTGTTGATGTGAACAGAGCCTTGACACACCAGTTTCAGGTTTAGTGCTCTGTAAAGGTTTCAGCAGAAGCCTTAACTTTGGTTGCAGTTTGTGAAGTAAGTCACTGTGGCCTAAGTGATGGGTCTGAATCCAGCTTGTAGGTTGTTTCCCTCCAGTTCTGCCTTGTCCCAAATGCAGGAACCGAAACTGAACCAGCAGAGGCAACCTATACCCTGGTGCATGATGCTGTATGATTGCTTGGAGCTTGACTGGGGGAGCTGAAGAGGAGTTGGATGTGAGGTGTGACTGTGAAGGACCTGGTGGTTCCTCCTGCCTGGGATGTGTTCCTTATTAACAGCTCTTTAGTTCTTCCCTCTTTACTCTTGCAGGAAGGTAGATATGTCAGTTGCTGCTTTGAAAGAAGTGTTTATAGCTCTCATGCTTGGCTGGGTGAGCTAGGTGATTTCTGGGTAAGCTAATATTTATTTATATATTTTAGCTGGGGAGGTGACAGAGGGTGAGGTGGAGGTGGTGGAGGAAGCGGTCATAGTAGTGGATTAGACAGTTCAGTGTACTTGGTATGTTCAGACAAGTCTTCTCTGGCTGAGGAGTCATATATGACTCCTCATATATGTCATGACAGGCTGCAACACAGTAGGCATCTTGCTGTCCTGTTTGTTGTACAGGGCTTGAACTGGGATTTCTCCGTCAGGTCTCAAATACCAAAGCTCCTTTGCTGTATCTTGAAAGTGGTTGTGGTTTGTGTGCTGGCTAGTTTGGCTATGTCACAGGTGTTTGCTAGACCTTAGTCAGATTCCCCTCTAACTGCAGGACAGGCAGAAAATCCTGGGAGGACTTGCATGCAGTGTTTAGAGTTTTGTGCTTAATGTGTAGTGTTACAGTAGTCCACCCCTTTCCCCAGCTGTGCTGTCATGTTTCCTTCTGGGAGCTAATGGCTATCTGGTCATTGAGACAAGAGTTGATCTAGTTGAGAACTAGCATCACAACTAATGCAGAAAGATGGTGTTTGCCAGATCACCTCCCTTGTGACTGCCTTGCCAGCATGGAGAGGGTTGTGGGAGCATGTATCTAGGACAGGTTGGACTGACTCAAATTTAAGCTGATTGTAAATGGACTCTGAGATTAGGATTATATATTCTATTCAGACAAAAGGATTTCTCCAGTTAATAGCCAAAGCTATTTGTTCTACCTGTTTTTTATACATAATAAAGGAGCTAGAACATGATTCTGCACTTGTTCTTTCAAAGGCTGAATGGAGAAAGGCTTAAGGAAAAAATGAGATCCATGGGAGCTGTGCAGTGTAACCTGTAAGAGTAAGAAAGAAACAGACTACAGTGGCAGGTAGCTGTCAGGACAACTCAAAGGTATGTGGGTGGCTGGTTCCCTGTTTCAGCGTATCATAAGGAAAACATCTTAGTGCTGTATTGCTCATAATAAGAGATAGGCAGCTTGCCTTGTACATTTCTCCTCCCTGCAAGAGGCTGTAGAAATAATACAGCCTGTTCTTTTACACCATGTGATGGACCTGCCTTTATGGCAGTGCTAGCGTTTTGTTTATCTAAACTTTAGAATAGAGAGAAAGAGAGGACATTGGTTCTTGGGGTTGTTTTCTTTGCAATACAGAAGCTGACTGCTGCTCTCCTGTTCTCTTCCATTGCACTCGAACGATGTCTGCCTATGGATAGACAATAGGCAGGCTGCTGCCCACTGTAAATAGACCATTGTATGCAGAGAGTAGGAGCAGCAAAGAATGGCAGAGCCCAGCCAGCTTGGGTCGTTGCCTTGAGATACTGGCTCTGCTGTAAAGAATGAGTCTTGGGTGCTGCAGGGTGTGTGTGCGTGCATGAGCAGAGAGAGCTGGCTTTGTCTGAAACTTATAGAACTCCTTAGCCAAATTGATATGGTGAGTTCAGAGGGGTGCCTTTTTGGGCTGCTTTGTGGAAACTCTTTCTCTGGAGGTGGTCAAGACAGATACTGAAGCAGTTTTGCCTCCTTACCCAAACTGCTTTCCCACTGGTCTTTTAGAAAAAAGACCAAGGTCTACTGATTGCATTGAGAAAAAAGTGCTTTTGACCTCAAATGTCAATTCTGCTCTTTCCCCCACTACATGTAGCAATCTGAGTATCACAGACCGGTACTTTTCATTTGACATCTTCTCCCTCTGGGTCTTCAGCTGTGTCTCACACTGGGGTTAGTTTGAGTCTGTTCCTTGTGTTCCAGATCCTGTCTGGTAAGAAGGAATTGCAGGACCAGAATCTGCGAAGAGAGCATGGCTTTTTTCACTTGCCTTGAGTAAGCAAACTTAGCTAGGTCCATCCTTGAGGAAAACAACTGAAAGCCAGATGCAAGCTCCACTGTGAAGATCTTTGTATCGCAGTCTGAAGGCTCTAAACCTTTCTCTTTGGTCATGATAAAAACCCAGGATAGCTGATGTTGGAGCATGAGCCAAGTAAATACTAAGATGACTTAAAGAAGGCTGGAAGGCACTGAAGCTTCTTTTCTTAATAGGAGATATTTGGATGTATATTTTAAGAATGTGAATTTATTCTCTTTGTTACACCTGTCTTTGCCTTAAAAACAGAAAACAAGAGCTGATATGACTTAACAGATAGTGTTAAAGTTTGGAATTGCTTAGTCTTGCAGCAAACTGTGTCCTCACCTTGTTTTTTGTATAGATGAGGCAGAAGGTATAATAAAAAGATACTATTTCAATATAAACATAAGCTAGCAAATGTGTCATTGTATACCTGATAACTTGTGGTATAACTGCTCAAGAAAAGTTTTATGTTACAGGCTTCCCTAAAAACAACTAGTCAAGGAAATGAAAAGCAGAGGTGTGCATCTCTTTTCTTTACCTAAGCTGAAATCATAGCAGATCCTTGACTATAATGGGACTATTGTGTGAATTAAATGATATGTTGAATAGTGAATTAAATGTTTACTTCAGTTGTTACCTGTAAAGGCATCACAGCCTTTTGAGTAATTCAAATTACATTGCATTCCTAAATCACAGTGTGCGTGCAGGACATTTCATGACTAATGTAGACAGGAAAGCAATTTTAAAAGTCAAAGGTGCTCATTGTGGAGCTTGAGGAAAGAGCTAAGCTTGCTCTTAGCCATTACACGCATCATAGCCCCCCTTGTCTAGTTTCATAACATGGTGTCTATGATATATGTGAAATTAACTTGTAGGTCCAGATTTCCTTGTTGGTGTATGGGTTTTTTTTTTTCTTACCGTTCAACTGTCTATAGTAAAACTTAAGAAGTAGTTTTCACACCTGCAATGCTAATGAACATGATTAGGTGCATAAAAAGCAACTGCATGGTGATCCTAACAATTATGTCAGTAACTGATTTTTTTTTTAAAAAAAGGGTAGATGAAGAGCTTGTTTATATATTCAGTTCATCTCTGCCTTACATTACTACAAACCGATGTGTTGTGGATTTTGATTATAGTCTGCTGTATATCACTGCTGTATATGCCTGCAAATAACAAAGAGGCATTTCTGTAGTGGCCCTGCACTGCCTGTCGAGGTGATGCAGCCCTGTGCCCTAAGGCTATGCCAGAAAAGAAAAGTGTGGGGGAGAGAGAACAGTGCCTGCAGGCTGGGGATTACTCCATGGGTCCAGGACTGTTCCAGAGGTGGAACTTGATTCCATCATGACACTGCCCCCATCCATGACCTTGCTTCAGCCTGTTAACATTGTGAAACCATGGGCCCTTTGAACTAGTTTTATTACTATTTTGCTGTCTCTAGCAAATCTTGTCCAAATACTGGTTAGACTTTTTGTGAACTAGACCACGCTTCTGTTGTCTGGCTGAATAACTGATTGCAGCAGTAAAGATTTCAAGGTCAGACTGTAAACTAGAGGTTTTCCTGTAGAAATAAGAAATATTAGCCGGGTATAGTTGGTTTTAAAGCTAATAAACATAATTCTGCCCGTTTGGGTTTCAGAGTCTCATATGCCACCATCCTGCTGCGGTGGCTCCTTACACAGTATGTTTTAGCTATTAGCTACATCTTTGACATTCTCTAGGACCTTTGTTTAATTCTGTTGCCCATAGGAAAGGGCTAGGACCTAAATTACCTGAGTAAATACATCTCTTAGTTCTTCAAGCAAGCGGGACAGCGTTGCCAGCCGTCGCTGGGTGTTGGGCGGCCGTGGCGGTGTCAGGGCCCGCGGGCGCCCTTGAGCGCGGTGGGGTGAGCGCTGCGGGCCGAGCGCTGCCGGCTGCCATTGGCTCCGCGCGGGCCGGCTGCTCCCGCTCACCTCTCACCTAGTGGGCATCGGCCGGGGGGTTTGGCATGTGACAGACGTCCCGAGAGACCTTGGCTCTAGAGGAGAGCACCAGCTGAGCTGACTGCAATCCCTTTTTTTTTCCCTGCAGCTGGTTCTTGCTGTGGAATATCCGTGTCAGTGAGTGCTGGCGGGGAACAGCCTCTTGTAGCTCTTCCTTCTGTGTGAACGTGACAAATCAAATGTGCTTCCTGTGCTTGATTATATTGCTGCGTGCTGCTGCCTTGGGCCTCATTTGCCACTGCTTTAGTCTCCCTCATGGCCAGAGATAAATTGCTGGCATGGTGCTGGGAGAAATAGAAAACTTGCTAAGTACCATAGAGGAGCTGTGGGAGGATATCGGCTTTGAAAGCAGCTTGCTGTACTGACCTTTCTGTGCATGTCTGAAGGGAGAGTAGAAAAGAGTTTATTTTCCTGGACTTAGGAGAGGAAAAATGCCGCTCCTGCTATGCTACTGTAGGATGCTCTCTGTTACATGCAGGCAAGGTAACATGTCCCTGCCCTTCATTTCCCAGACTTCCTTGCTTGATGATTAACTGTTTAAACAATCTTCCAGTACATCTACTCTACAAATAACTATTTTACATTTGTGAAATTCTCTCCTTTAACAAAAGATCTGCTTTTTTTTTTTAATTTTGAATGCAGTCTCTGTTGAAAGCAATACTAAAACTCTGAAGAAATTCCCTCTTCTCAGCCCCGCCTATTTTTCTATGAACTAATAATTGCTTGCTTACTTAATTGCAGCACAGATATATAAAGATGTTGCCTGCCTAGTGGCAGATCAAGGTATTTGGATGGTGGGAATCCATAGGACAAAGCATACATTGCTGTCCTATAGCAACAGTGAATGAAAAAGGGATTTCAGATTTTTTTGTGCAACTTTTTTTTCATACAAACAGATTCCAGCATTGGAACAACTGCACTGAACTGCAATGCAAGCACATGAGTTGTTTAGATACCTACGAATGCCAGAACTTGGGGATGTCAGACAGTATGTGCGCACCCTTCCGACAAATACGCTGATGGGCTTCGGTGCTTTTGCAGCACTCACGACCTACTGGTATGCAACAAGACCAAAAGCACTAAAACCACCATGTGATTTAGCAATGCAGTCTGTGGAAGTAGAGGTAAGTGTCACTTGATGGATGCTGTACTTCACTGAAATTTGAACACTAAATGCAGCACTGAGAGAGACCGAACACTTGATTTACATTAGGGTGCTTCCAAACCTGTAGTGTGGGGGGAATACATTTCTGAAATGTGGTTTGAACTCATTATTTTGGCTTTCTGAACTTGAAAACCAACTTGAGGGCTGAGGTCACAGTGAAAATAACTATCACAGGAGAAAAAGACTGTGCTGAGACAACTGAGCTTCTGATTTCACTAATGACAAAATTTGTTCATGTTAGAACTGGCACAGTGTAATTTTCAGTTCCTGGCCACGTGATGTCCTATTAGGTCTTGGGGTCAGAGTATGTATCCTGGTACATACTGATTAGGCTAATACTCTTGTTATTTTTAGTGTATAATAGCTGACACATGAGACTTTATATTGTGTTACAAGCATGAAGAGGGGTACTAATTGTCCTCAGATGATCTGTGGAAGAAATATTAGTCTGCAAGAGATCCTAGCCATAGAGTAAGCTGAAATTAAACCAGCCACCTGCTAAACTCTGGATATGTCAGCTTAGCTTTTGTTTTATGCTTTTTAGAAGCAGAGTTACTTTTAGGTGGTGGCTTTTAAAAAGTGAAGTCAAATATGGAAAGAGTCTGACTGGGAGGAACTGTTGCTTTGTGAGCAAACATAGACAACTGATTGCAAGGCTGGTGTTTCTGGGAGTTGTGGTTGTATTGATTCTCCTGCTCACTACAGAGTCAAATTCTTATTCTTTCAAGAGTACTTCTTTCTTCAGGATAGACAAGGTGTTTTCTCTTGAAGTTTTGGGAAGTTGTGATCTTTAAAGGAGATACTTATAAAATGTAGGATCTTACAGCTGACAGCTTCTTTCCATACTCATGATAGTCAGAAACTACCACTATAGTTTTTTTTTAATGTATATATACTTGGAACTGAAGTCTCCCTTTACACTACATTCTTCTGCATGGATAGACTGCATCTAGTTGTCCTGTATCAAATGAATTAACATGACTCTTGTGCTTAAGAGCACAAGATGTGACTACAAACTGATGTAAACAAATGTAGCAGAGCAGTTTGAAATTTACAGTAGGTCACCTACATGAACTTTAGCAAACTCCTGTCATTACTTCAAATTGGGCACTTTTTTCAACGTTTCATAATACTGAGATTAAAGAATGACACATTAGTTGGCCCCCCCATTCACAGTTATTTCCTGATCTTCTCAGTATGGCATACAGCAAGCTTACTGACACATCATGTTACTGTAGCAAATAGTGGTCTGCTACTAGAAGTACACAAAAGGGAAACAAAAATATGCACTTGCAATATGATAATTGCCAAAAACACCTATTCTCAAGTAACGTGTGTAGAGTAAGGATCTAGAAGTTAGATCTCACTTCTCTTGGTGAGCTTTTCCAATTCTGCCAGCAGACATATAGACAATGTCTTGTCAACCAGCACTTTTTTGCTGCTGGAATGAACTAGCATTGCAAATTTTCCAGCTGTGGAGTGCCTCATTAGGCAGTATAGACTTCTGCAGGTTTTTGGGGGGCATTGCATTATAAGATGGTAAAACAGTAGCTTTTAGCTGTCCATAAACCCCATGACATAACATTTATTTGCTTGAGACTCTTGATAGCAGTCTCAGTTCACTGCCTTTACTTCTTCAAGCTAAATTACTTATCACTGCTGGATTCTGAGATTGAAATCATTGTTTGGTGATACGAGACTTCACTAAGCTACTTAATGCATCATTGATCCAATTATACTAATTGGCTCTCTGATCAGAGCAAGATACATATAACAGCATTATTTTTTAATGCCTCTTTAGAAAATACGTTTTAATGGGGAGACTGAATAGTAGTAAGACTTAAATGAAAAACACCCGAGTATTATGGTGATAAGAGTTCAAACTTACAGAACATCTTGAAATGAGTAAGATTTTTCCAATTTTGTTTTCATTAAGGGCTGTATCTGAACTGTTAATAATGTTTAAAACTGTAATCAAACGAGAATGTATGTTTTGAAACAAGTTTCAAGTGTCTGTTAGAATTGCTACTCTTATAACAGTGACAAGACTTTAATACAGTGCTCAGGATTCAGGTTCTCACTACATTTTGCTTAGAACTTAATATAGCCCATTTTCTTATGTATATGTTAAGATTGTCACTTCTACAGGGAAAAATCAAATACTGCTCTGAAATTGTCTTAACATTTTTGTCTGCCTAAACAATATGATATTAAAAGGCCTGAGGAGTTGCTCCAAAAAAGACATGGCAGAAGGCAATGCCTCTTTGCTACTGTTTTACTCTCTAATCTACCTGTTCATTAACAATAAGAAATTTGAACTAGAAATAAGCTTATACATAATTCTTATTTGTGACTTAACTTTGTTAGATGCCAAGGAAATAAGTGAAGTCATTGACTGGAGTAGGGTTTCTGCATGTTCTGATAACATATCTTCATAACTTTATGTGGGAGAAAAAAGATCCTATTTACTCTTGTTCCAGGTCACTTCCCATCTCTCGACAGTTTTGATTTGGTAGGCCAGCACCCAGTGACCCATTTTAACCATCACTGGATGAGCGTAAAGATTGCACATGTAGTTGAAAATGGGTGCAAAGTGGCAGGGGCACCTTGCACTAGATCGGGTTGCCCGGAGCCCCTATCAGCCTGTCCTTGAACACTTCCAGGGATGTGTCATCCACATCTGGATCTGTCTGCCTGTAGGTTGCTCTTTCTTTCCACTGGTGACTAACAGCTGAATAACTTTGGCTGTTGGTTTTGTTTGCAGGCTGTCAAATATACTAAATCTTGCTTTAAAAACTTTCATTTGTCCCAACTTAAGCCATGTAGAAGAATAGGATAGAAAGAAATATTAGGATGTCAGTATTTTCTAGGAGTAAGACTTTGGATTTGACTGGCTTTTTTGTTCCCCTGAGAAAAGACATTCAAATATGGAGAGAAGTACTCAACTCATGAAAACTTTTTAAGCCTTCTTACATTCTTCTGATACATTACCAGAATTCTAGCATGCCTCGTCTTTCAAGAATCACATGATTAGACATGTGCTTGTCTCCCTATGAATGATCAGTTTAAGTGGTGTATGCTTATTTAGGGAGTAGCGTGCTTAAAATTATATGGCTGGTTTGAAAACTCTGGTTTATACTACTCGCTGCTCAGAATAAGTATGTTGGTGACCTAAGCAGCACTTGCTAGTATACTTTCCCTCTCAGGTAAAGGGAAATTTCTCTTGTCTCTGAGGCATGGTGGAGCCTACAGTATGTTTTGACATTACTGCTAATCCTAAGCAGCCTTTGTCAACAACAAGCAAACCCATGGCTTGAACAAAAGCAGTTATTTTATATGACCTGAATAGGTGTTGATAGAGTAACATACACTCTGTTGTAGAATAAATCTGTTTCCTTCAGATGCTGCTATTTTTAACCAATGCCAAGGTTTTACTCAATGACTAGCACTTGATGTGTAATGGTTAATTTCCTGCAAGTCCCTGAGTTGCTGCAAGGGCTGCGTTACACAAGTAACTAGAAACTGTTCTCGCATTAATCAGATTTTATTGCTTGGCTACTTTAATAGCACTTTGTTAAAACTGACAACCCTTTTGACTACTTATCTTCTTACTGGCCAGATCTGTTAGATGCCTTTCTACTAACCTGTGTGATGTCAGCCAAACATTCCAGTCCTGAGATTCAGATACTTGGTGGTAACAACCAGTGATTTTTAAACAAGTTCACTGCAAACAGAACTTTCCCTGATATTGCACGAACATTCTGGATAAGGACCGTTTGGACAGAGTCCTAAAATAGTTTTTGCTGCTTTCAAACAAAATGTAGACCAATTCTATTGCTTAGTAGATGAGTTAATTTAGACCTTGCATTATGCTCCTGGTTTGACCTTCAGTGTATTTGGGAGAATTTCACTGCATCAATAACATTGAACTCCTTATGGCCTTCACACAAGGAGCTGGGTGTTTTTCAGAAAAACTTCTTTTCTAAGACTGTTGAAAATCCAGTTAATTCTACTTTACTGTGGGGAAAAAGAACAAAGTAAGCAAAACTGAAAGTTGGTTATGTTTCTCCTTACTGAAAACCTGTAAGAACTGATGGGAACTTTTTAATAGTAGTCTGTTCTAGAGTTTCCTTTTTCAGAAGGACAGAGCCATCAGTCCTGTATCTAAGCAGTGTACTGTCTGATAACTCATCTTCAGATTTGGTTAGTGCCTCAGGCCCTGAGAAACTGCTTTTGTGGTGCTGTGTAATAGGGCATATAAACAAAACAGTAGTAGCCCACATGAGGAGAAACAAATACTTCTTGACTCTTGCTGAGGAATGGCTTAGGCTATTGTATTTCACCTGATGTAGGAATTATAGCACATCAGACATGGTACCTGTGATACATTGCACTTGTTGATGTTACCCATGGCCATGGCAACAAACTACATTGTGGGATCTTTCTCAGATTAACTCCAGAGTGGCAACACTGGAAAATCAAGAGGATGACCTTGATTATCCAAGACCTGAGAAACCAGTGAAATAAAGCAAGCAGTCTTGCTTTTCTTTCCAGGTGGAGACATGTACTACTGATCTGTTAATTTCCTGTAGAGTAGATGTTGGTCCAAGAGCAAGTATACTCTTGAATTTCTAATGTTACAAATTTTTAGAGGTAAGCCACTCATTAACTTGTTCTGGGTCATGTTCACAGTGTACGTTTCTACTGTCAAAGGAGTGGCAAGCACTGCATTACTCATACTGTTTTGCTAAAACAAGTTAGACTTGTTTTATTGTAAAAATATTTTTTTCCCTCTCTGTGCCTTTAATGTGCTAGCTGATTTCTATAGACATGGGTAATATGACACCTTCTGTACATAAACCTGTATTTATGTAGCTTATACATGGAACAGGTGATGTCTGGTCCTCCATGATACTTTGAAAAAGGAAAATAAGCCAATGGTAGAGAAGAACATATGACTACATATGAAAAGGTTTTAGCTGTGGATGGCAGACTAACTAAATCTGTGCCTGAATTGTTTAGGTTTGACTTTCTGAAACAGCCAGAAATTGATTAGGCTGATAGAGAGAGAAGCTTACGCAGTGTTTACTCAAGACCCTCTGTTTAACCAGCTGGGCTGTTCCTGATAAGAACTTGTTTGTAGGTGTCTGTCATCATACATAACAGGACTAATTAACAACTGTGGCCCAATAGTAATTGCATAACTGCAATTTGTGAAACTTGATTGCTCTCTATAAAATGAGATTAAATAATCAGTCACTCTAAAAAAGGCAGTGTTAAAATTGAGCTATTAAGTTCTTGTATTGACTTCCAATTGTAGCTTATGTAAGTGCTCACCAGCTGAAAAATGGTGATTTTAATTCTCAAGATAGTATTGTCTTGACTGCATTTAAATAAATCAGGGGGAAACCCTTCTTTTTAAGATGGAACTTTTAACTGGATTAAAGGACTCTATTTGGAACAGAATATTTTGCTTATGAGAACACTTGTTTAGGGTGTTGGTGACCATGCTTAAAATCATTTAGGGTTTGAAACCACATGTTGAAGTGTGATTATGTTCTGTAATCTTAATTAGAAAAGTAGATCAGGATTGCACCATTAATATTCTGTCTAGAGAGCTCTGAGGCTGGATTTAGAAACCTTGGTGAAATTATGTTCTGTACTGCACTAATAGAGTAAAATATTTCTTAAGAAAAAGTGTTTTTGACAAAATGCCCTTTGACAGTATTTACTATTCTCATTTGTTCTGTGCTATGATAGGTAGCTGAGGAATAAGATTTTGCCTGACGGGTTTTTGGTAATGTAGGGAGCAGTCTGACTCTTAAAACAGTGTCCTGGAAAATGTTACATAGCTCTCAAGTTCTCTCAAGAAGAATATTCTGTCAAGTAATTCCCATTCATTTATAGCCAACAAGTGTGCCTTACCTTTCTAATTGATTTTCTTAGGGTGGCGAGCATGCTCGAAGGTCCTCTCTTCTCAACAGCGATGAACTGTTGTTGTACTACTATGATGATGTGAGAACAGTTTATGATATTTTCCAAAGGGGTTTACAAGTATCAAGTAAGTCTAAAATTGAAGATAATATTTTAAATATGTCAACAACTACATATTTGTACTCTTTTGAAATGCAGCTGGGCATAGAGGATCTCTATCTAGCAATATGATGGATGTGTTGGATGTGAGTTTTCTTGAAGACAAATGAAACTGATGTCTTGTGAAACAGAGTTCTGTGAATAAAGTCAGTGCTGTAGTTCTTGGCCTAAACCAACCTTGTTGCCTCTGTCCTTTCCCAGCTTCCTTCCCTGCACCCCTGAAAAAAAGCAGTTTGTCATCTGAAGGTGTCTGCTGAGAATCTAGTGACTTAACACCAAGAGTGGTGTCAGGACAGAGGACTTGGGGTTAAATTTTGAATAACTTTTATATTTTTTAGATAATGGTCCATGTCTAGGTGTTAGAAAACCAAACCAGCCATATGAATGGATCTCCTATAAAGAGGTAAGTAGTCTCTCTAACTTAGCGCTAGACTTGCTTTTGCTTGCTGAGACCATTGATACAACATCCAGTAATGTGATATAAGAAATTGGAATTACTTATAGATGTTTTAAAGTAGTAGCAGAATATTGCAGAAAGGTTCTAGTTCCTATTACGGTGTCTAAAGGGAACAGCCTTAAATATGTGCAAGGGAGAGAGAAAAAGAGCATCTCCCATGCTTGGTTTGTTAACCCCAAAAAATTCTGAAATAAAACTGTTACCTTGGCAGTCCTTAGCATCTCAATGCTGAATTGTTTAGAACTTGGGCACTGCCTCTGAAGAAGCTGCAGCTTTGAAGTAGTGTTCAGGGGCTCAGACTGCTACTACTTTAAGTGCTTGCTTCTAAGAGGCTCCCTTTACTCTAGAAGTTTTATCTACAGGCGTTGTTGGGGCTTCCTGACAACTTGTCTCCATAGTGCTGAATGATGGTTGTATAGGGTGCTAACAGATCTGCTTCTAACTAGCAGCATGCTGCCTCTTGATCCCTGAAAATATCTGTATGCAAATCTCTATTAACAGCTATGCACACTTAGGTTGTTCCTGATTTAATCAGTTGGTCTTCAAATTTGCATAAACCTTGCCTATTGCATACTGTTAAGGTCATTAAACACCTTCTGTGTGTAACAGACCTCACTTTTTTCCCAAGGTGACTTTGCTGGGACTTTGTTAGGCACAACCTCTCTTTTATTAAAGCTTTGCTGTTGGGGTCATGTGACTAACGTGGTTTCAAGTCATGCGCTATATTGAAAGAATTTAGAAAATTGCATTCCCAAGCTTTGTTTATAGAACTAACTGGGTTTTACCTCCTTGTTCTCCTTCTTTTTGAAGGGAGAAATTCTATTCCCATAGGCACTGAATGAAGTAGAAGGATGGCATAGGTAGTGCTTGTGATTAAGCAGAGATACTATGTTTAATCATTCCAGGGTCACTTCTTGGGTTTAACACAGAGCAAAACAGCCTTTTCTGTGTATGTGTGCTTAACTTTTAAACTTATACTTAACACTTTCAAGTCTGACTGGATCAAGTGTTTCTTCTGCTGCATAGAGTGCAAGTGTAATAATTACAATCAGTGCAATGTAATGGCACTGCAGTGTTTAGGTTATCAAAGTCACAGCAGGCATCCAGAATATCCTAGAAAACTTCTCTCTCATTCATACCAATTAATAATTGTTGAGGAGAGTTTGCAGTTATGAGCTTGCTCATATTTTTTTGTCCTGTCTCTTTTTTTTGCCCCTCCAGGTTTCAGACAGAGCTGAGTGTGTGGGTTCTGCATTACTCCACCGAGGCTTCAAACCATCTCACATTCAGTATATAGGAATCTTTTCACAAAACAGACCTGAGGTAATTTAACTGACATTTTGTGTTTGTGGTCTGGCCACTACTGAAATGGCCCACTCCTTTATCTCTTGGCAGTGTACTTCCCTACCGAGACCCCTTTTGGTGTCAGGAAAAGCCTAAAGGCTGACATTGTAGACCCATGAGCCATAGACATGGTATCTTTTAGCTGAGAACCAAAACTGGTAGTTGACACAATGGTTAATGTCTTATATTGCTGTTTTGTTTTGGTTTTTTTTTTTTGCTTCCACAGCTAAATGCAGAAGGCTGGAGAGCAAAAAAAAAATCAGGGAATTCAGAAGAACTTAACTAATTATCTTCTATTATCTTCTATTTCCAGGTTATAGAGGTGGCTTGTTTAATGGGAAGCAAATGTAGTTCTTAGTGAATATAAACTGTACTTGGTTTCTCTTAAAAAGTAACATTAGAGAACCAAGATAGCTGAAAGTGACAGGAAGTCACAAGGAGGTGTTTAAACCTTTAAAACACAAAGGAACACTTAGTGATTAAATATTTGGACAAAAAGATGGGCTAAGATGATAATTCTGTTTCTGCCAGAGGCCTTGAGTACAAAGATTCTGGGAGGGAAAACTACTGCTGAAGGCAAAAACTGGAAATTAATTTAATAAAAATGGGTAGAAAGACTGAAAGTGACATAATTAAAGATGATCGCCTGAGAGACCTATGGGGTTATTCAGGTTGATAGTGCCTATCCATTTTAACCCAGAAGCGGTTCTAGATTGCCCTTTCTAAAAAGAATGTGAAATATTCAGTAAGTATGTAGTCTCTAGACTTGTTTATTAAATCTGTTTAATAGGACTGAATTTCTCTAATCTAGGTTTATGTATTTAGTAGCTTGAGCTAGTACTTGCTGCCTTAAGCTAGTTCAATGTAAACCTATATTAAGACATGGGACTGGTTCTTACTCTTTGTCAAAAAGATGCTGTCCCTCTTGATTAAACACTCCCATTTGTGTTTGTCATTGTCAAAGGACATCTACAGTTCTGACAGGGTTAGAAGTGTCTTGGTCTCTTGTCACTAAAATGCAAGCTGTGAGACAAGCAACTTTGGCTTCATTCTTCCTCTTTCAACCTACACCCCAAGAAAACCCTGTGCTTTTGGGTTTTCCTGCCGGAATTGTATTTCTAACAGCTGTAGATTTATTTCTCTAATAAAAAAGGCTGGAATATATTCAACTAGGAAACTGTTAAATAACATGGAATTACAGACTCTACGGTTCAGTTTCCTGTGCATATAACATGATGAACTGGAAGTAAAAAAGGGAGACAGATGTTTTTGTTGTGCCAGTTTGAATTGTTTTTTTATAGATCTTTGGGTGCAAAGTCTCTGCTGGGTTAGTGAATTTTCTGAAGGAGAGCATGGAAGTGTGGCTTGCTCTTGGATCACAGAGATAAAATACTGAAGTTGCATTGCTTTGAGTTGGGTCAGGAATGAGCTGAAAACACTTGTTTAAGCCAGCAGTTTTAAATCTGGGGTTTTCCCTGCTCAGGGCTACTGGATGGGTGTTGTGACATCCCAGACATAATCACTAATCCAGACAGGAGAAAATGTGAAGGTTTTTTTGTGTGAAATGATTCACATTTGTTATTTCAGGGAACAACTGCTGGAGAAATCCCCTAATGGGGAAAATCCTAGCATCTTACTTGCTTAAATATAAAAAACCAAACTTGGATTTGTAAATAAAAGTATTACTTTCTCTGAGTTCCTGGAAAACAGTAATCTCTTCTGGAAGTGAGGAAGTTTTTTGGATTGAGAAAAAACACAACAATGAGATATAGTTTCCCCTAAAAGAAGATCAGAGTCATGTCAAAAGAGAAACTGGAGTCTGGCTGTTGTCTATATTCAGTACTAGTTGCTTGCTTGTGCTTTGAGAGAACTCAAGTGTCAGGGTTTGATATTTATATTTACTCTTAATTTTAGAAGCAAAATGGGGGGGAAAAAACCATCTTGGTAGCCCAGAAAATAAAGATGCTAGTTGTACCATTGAGAATGATGGTGTGCAAGAGTTGTTGGAGGCTGCAACAGGAAGTTTTCATCACTGTGTCCAGCTTCTGAAGTCTTGCGGTAGTAGACCCCCACCTTATTAAAATAACTACTAAACTTCTGGCTGCTGAACAGCAGCACAGCTGCCCCCTTGTTACATGTCCTGGAGGATGCTCTTTAGGAAGAACTCTTCTGTGGACCCTTTCATGGCTATTATAAATGTGCCTGCTTAGACTTACCAGTATGTGTAATGTCTTCCTGAAAGTCTAGCTACCTGTTAACTGGCCTTGTACTAGTTTTATAAGAACTGTCTTTGGACAAGAGGTGTACAACTTGCCCATTGCATGGATGCTGTCAGAAAAATATCCTGTGTTTAAGGCTGTCTCAGCCAATAGAGTACTTTGGGAAACTGGCCCCTAATACACAGTTTGTAAAACTGAGATTTGGCAACTTTAACATAGTCTCTATTAGATATTTTATGGAATAATCAGCTGAATTATGCTTAAACTTATCATATAAGGGTGAAGTAGCTGGCTAGTCCTGCAAAAACACTGGAAAGTGTAACAGTTTGGGGGAGGGAAAAGGAAACACTCCTGTTAGTGCAATTCTTGTTGCATTGTAAGTTCTGGTAAGTTTTAAAGATGCATGCTATTTTGTTCTTGTCACTGGGACTGACTAAAGGTACGGAGAATTTTTGTCACTCTTTGATGGGAAAATCAGAAGTGTTCCAGTTCCACTGGCTTCTTCATGTGTCTGGAGGCTCCCATTTGAGGAGTTGCATGTTCTTCTGTATTTTGGTGTAGCTAGTTGATTACAAACTGCACCCAAGAGTTACTATCAGAAAAAAGAATTGCATTGGTATCTTACCTTGATGGTACTTTGGATGAAAATAGGCTGGCTGTAATGCATTGCCAGCTCACATAACACACAAGGCTGCAATATTCATTATGTTTGTTGAGTACAATACTTCTTAGCAGGTAAATCCTTCTTACTGCAGCTTGCAGGGATGTAACTGCATTTTTTTAATAGAAGTCTTTATATTAGATTCCTATAAAGAAGAATAATTAGTGTTGAGAAACTTTCTGGGGCTGATTGTCCAGAGGACTTCTACTTTAATTGCAGATGTTACATGTTTGACGATCAAATGAGATGCAGATAAGGTAGGGGTAAGAATACTGTGTGTACATAAATTTAATGTGTGTCAAGCCATAAGTGAGTCCTTCACTGATTCATGGTAATACGGAATATTGAAGGCTTTGCCTACCTCAATAACATAAAACCAATAAAAAATACTGTACTCTTGCTCAAAGCCTTTCTGTTAGTAGGTAAACTTAGGAGACAGTTAATGTTAACTGCTTTTTTCAAAAGTATTTAATATTACTTTTAGGGATAGAGTTGAATTTTATTGGATTGGATTCTTTCTTATAGCTCCTTATTATTTGGGGATTTTTTCCTCCTCGCACTGATAAAAATTGAGTAGGTCTTTGAAGTGAAAAAATGATACAAACTGCCACTTACTTTTTAGAAAGACTTGTCCAAGTGAGCTGTGTCCTATTAGCTTCCTTGTTAGAATTTAAAAATGAATCTTTCTTGGAGGACTGTTACAGTAAGCAAAACATAGTGACTTTCATCTCTTCTCTTTGTGCAGTGGGTCATCATTGAACAGGGATGCTACGCATTCTCCATGGTGGTGGTGCCACTCTATGATACACTGGGAGCTGAAGCTATTACCTACATTGTGAACAAAGGTAGGACACTTCCAGTAGATCAGCAACTGAATAGATGATGACAGATCTGACTGAGGGCAGAACTGTAGCCTTCTTTGGAAAAGTCTTCCATTGTGACATACTGAAGTATGTATGGATCTAGTCTAAAATGAACTTGTCATGTTCATAATATAGTTCTTTTTCATCAGCTGACTTGTCATTGGTTTTCTGTGACAAACCTGACAAGGCCAAACTTCTGCTAACCAGTGTGGAAAAGGGAGAAACTCCAATACTCAACACCATTGTTATCATGGAGTCTTTTGGTGTGGATCTTGTGGAACGTGGCAAAAAATGCGGCGTGGAAGTCTTCAGCATGAGAGAAATAGAGGTAAGAATGTTTAACCTGCTTAGCTGCTTTCATCCCATTTACTTAGGATGGATTAGTTTCAACATACTTAACTGTCTCTCTTGGATTGAAGTTTACACAAAAATACAAAAATTAATAGGAGGAAAACAACTTGCTAATGGTGTTTCGCAATGCTCAGAGTATAAAAGTGGATATGCCAAGATGACAGAATGAAAGCTTATTAATATAGTCCAAGACTGAACACTAGATCTGAGTGTTAAGGCTTGCCCATGTGAAGCATAATGTGATAATTATATAATGTGACTAATATTTCAGAAATTCTTATTTCAAGAAGAGCCTGTGTAGGTTTTGGTCTTGTGAAAAGTGGTGTTTTTCCCTGGACACTGAATCTACAAGACGTTTGCTGGGGCAGAAGGAAAATGTCAGTCAGCTTTTTACAGGATAAGGTTATGGTGATACAGGGGAATGAGACTTTCAGGTTTTGGAAGTAGAAACCATTTTGGTTAACCACCTGATGTCAAGTTTTGGTTTTGCTTACAGTTTTTGTCTGCATAGATCTCTTATGCAAGTTTATTTCATAACCACTCCTTTGGAGAACCCTCTCCCAGGATCAAATTGCAAGAAGTACATCTTTATTGTGAGATTATGAAACCGGGTTTAGCCTGTAGCTCTGATGAAGTCTTGGCTCACGAGGCATTGAGTATCTCCAGATAAATGTGCTTGTCTTGTGCAGATATCAGTAACTGGTGTGAAATGCCTCATTTCGCTGAACTTGTTTTCATAGCAGTTAAGACAGCTATGTTAATAGGGCCACCTTCTGGTAAAGATACAAAAATGTCAGCATGCCTTCTTTCAAAAGAAGATTGACTATATTGAAGCTAACTGGCCTCAGTAAGAGTGCCAGGTTAGAATGGGGCTAAAAACATGGAATGGGGCTAGAGTTAAGTGACTTATAGTTCACTGGCTGAAGGGTTGGGTTAAACTTAGTAAAAGAGTGGCCCAGTTGTTAGACTAAAATCAGCTTCTTTCCTTACTTGAGTACTACTTGAGTAGTACTGCAGTTTTCGACAGAGGAAGATGCTTTCCACTGGATCTTCTAGCTATGGAAAAACA
Organism: Eulacestoma nigropectus; assembly: GCA_013397775.1. Lineage (NCBI taxonomy): Eukaryota > Metazoa > Chordata > Aves > Passeriformes > Eulacestoma > Eulacestoma nigropectus. Next base: position 261,525 of record VZTE01004036.1, on the reverse strand, counting down.
AAACTGAGAGTGAATGTTGTCTTTACATAAGATGTTTGTATGCTTAAGTAGTGACTTTCAGTAGTACTATCTAGCTCTTCTTGCATTAATGCAAACATCAAGTGTTAAGTAATAGGTGTTCCAAGAGCCTTTTGTTTAAATCACTGAAGAGAAGTTAGAGGCAGACTTAGATATTTCTAATAGTGCTTCAGTGAACAGGAAAGTTTTGTCACTTTGTTTCTTAAGGAGGTAGAGACCTTTAGTGTTGCCTGAAAGGTAACTATGAGCTGTTTAGGAGCTTAGATTAGAATAGAATGACTATTTCTACCTTTAAGTAGTTGTTTTCTGGATTTCTGGCTTGAGCTTGCTCAGCTGTGCATGGGTTATGTGCACAGTTCCTCCATGTATCCCCTAGAAGCAATCAGCTTAGTTTCTGATGCCCCATATCTATACGTATCATGTGGTTACTTGTAGCTGAGTAACTGTGAATAAATGGCTCTTAAAGAGGGAGAGATGGTAGAGTTTTGTTCTAAGAGATCAAAACAAGTGTCTGGAGCTCTTAGCCATATATTCAGTAAATCCTAGATTTTACTCAAAGCAGGTTGTAGTGAGGTACTGAGCTTACGGTGGTACTTGAAATGGAGGTGCTGTTTTGAGCAGACAGCTGTCTTGCCATAGTGATAAACCTTTGCATAATGCACCCCTTCAAAAAGGCAAGCCTACAGGTATGGGAATGCTAACTGTGTTTCCAGACATTCCCTTTGTCTTAAACCGCCTTGGGTAAATCTAAGAGGTACATCATGCTAAAGTCGTCTAGGGAAGAAGTCTAGTCGAAGGAATGCATATGCTATTATTGTGTACTTGGAAGGTAAAGGCAGTGGTGAAATTGATGTCTGTCGTCAAAGGGTGCTTCCAAAGCTACTAACAGAAGGTCCTCTTTAACTTGCATAAGCCCTTAAGCTAGTATTGTTTCTAGTCTTAAATAGGCTTGACAGTAGTAAGTCTTGGTTTGAAACTTTAAAGCTCATAGATACTGAACATTGGCTTGCAGATATTTCCTCTTATTCATTATATCCTTAGTGGTAAAAGAATCATTTTGGTATCCTTTCCCTTCCACCTAAAGAACCCTAACATTAGTGATCAGGTCTGAGTAACTAAGAAGGGAGAAGGGTTCTGGATGAGAGTTTCTCCTGTGTAAAAGGAGTACAAACCAGCAATGGAACTCAGTCTTCCTTGTCAGAAACAGTGGTGGAGATGCTTGCTGAGATGAATCTTGCTTCATTTATCCGGTAATTGTTAGTGGCACATCTTCTGCATGAGGTATAGGATTGATTGTCTGTTGTCTTATCATAACCTTGAGCTTCCCTAGTGAGTGACTTCTAGTTTATTAGCTGGGAAAAAACCCTGTGAGTTTTAGATATGTTATGATAGTTACTTTATATATTTTTAAAATGTGCTTTAAAGCTTTTTTTACTCTTACATTAACCATTGAATCACAGAATGGTTTGGGTTGGAAGGAACCTTAAAGTTCCCACCCACCCTCCAGCCATGGGCAGGGATTGCTGCACTGGATTGCTAAACAAGTTAAAATGCCTTAACAAAGAGTCTAAATAATGGAGTATTATGGTGTTTAGTAATGTTTGATAAATTTAAAGCAAGAAAACTACCTGCTTATGTCTAAACTTTCTCTCTCCCCTCTCCTTTCTGTAGGAGCTAGGAAGAGCACACAGGCAAAAACCTATGGTAAGTGTGAAATTGGTTCAAGTGACAATGTGAAGCTGGTTAGCATTCTTTAGATCAAACTAGCAAATCTCCCTATCCCCCATAGCTCAAAAGTAACACTAGTATCCTGATGTTTTGTCCAGGAAAATATTTTTCCTTGCTGTCTTAACCATACTAATACTTTCTTAACTCTCATAGCCTCCAAAGCCAGAAGATCTAGCAGTCATCTGTTTCACCAGTGGAACAACAGGTACACCTCATTATATTATGTAGAATTTATTATTTTCTATGTGCAAAATTAATTCAGAAGCCCTCCTACTTTTTTTTTCCCAAGAGTTCCCCCTGCTGCTGCACCTTTTGGCAAGTAGTAGCTGGGGTAGTATTATGGTAAGGTTCCCTTGGATTTTTTAAAATTTTTTTTCCATTTATTAATACAGAGTTGCAGCATTGGGGGGTGGAGGTGTTATGTTTTTGGGCTTGGAAATAAATACTGAACTTGTGTTTACATAATAATAAGACCTCTGCATCGGCTTTCAGACTATCAATTCTTCCATAGTCTTTTTTTGTACTTTATCAGCAACTGTTCCATAGGTCTAAGCAACCTTGCTGTAAGACCAAAACAGACTGTCTAGATGTCACTCACTTGACATTTGTGAGTTAATACCCACTGGCATAGAGCATAAGGAAAGAATACAGCAGCAAGCTATATTTTTAAAACAGATTGAGAACGGAAATTAATCTGGATTTGGTATCTGCATCTTCACATAAGAGTTGAATTTTGAATGAGAAACATATCCAAAAACATGGCAATTTCTCAAAGCTTTGGGCTCCTTAAAATTATAAGACTTCATCACAAACTTATTACTTAACTGTTGCCAGCTGTTCTTGACAGTGTTTTGTTTAATTAATACACAAATAAATGTGTTAATATCAAAGAGTGCATCACGTTAGTTTTGCCACGGCTAGCCTAACTTTAAGGATCTAAATTTCACTGTTGAATCCTGATGTCCTTCTTCCTTAGGAAACCCTAAAGGAGCTATGATCACTCATCAAAACATAGTCAGCAATGCTTCAGCTTTTGTGAAAACTACAGAGGTAAACTGCAAAGATAAACATTGTGGACTTGCTTGAAGGAAAATAATCTTATGAGTAAAACAAGCATTGAAATCCCTGCGTTTGGTCTTAAATTTTACTAAGATCCAAGTGAAAATGCAACTTGACAGCACTCTGTGCCCACTAGTCAGAAGTCAATGTTTACTGGTTATTCTGTCATGGTCAAGAAGCTGACAGATTTCCAGTCTGTTCTGATGTAAGCAAAGTGATACAATAATCCTGATGTGAATGTACATTACATTCTGCTATGGGCTTACATTGTTTCTCATTAGTGCAAGGAGAGCTGTTTTTAAATTAAGCAAATGATCTCACAGTTAGCTCATGTAAGGCACTTTTGATATCAACCTTAGGGTAAATTGGATAAACAAACTTCCTAATCTAAGATGAAAGTGTATTTTTTTCAAACCAGTAGTATTTTAACCTTTTTGTCCCCCTGCCCTCCCAATCTATGTAATGGAACTCTCTGTTTCTATCTCTGGATAATGGAACTCTAGTTTCTATCAGAATTTATTTCTCTTCAGAATCCTATGAATGATAAATTGTGATAATCTGGCCACTGTACTCAGAAAGATTGTTTCTGCTGTGTGTCTTTACTCATGCTAGAAAGTCATTGCTGTGATCTTTTTAATGAAAGACAATGCAGCTTCATTACAAACAAAACTAAAGTAAGGACTGTGCTCTAGAGTTTAGATGCTAGATTTCACTGTTGTGTTTAACTTTGGCAAAATAGAGAATCAATGAGAATTAAACTTTTGCTAACGCTTCCAGAAAACATTTATGCCTTCCTCTGATGATGTTCTGATATCATTCCTGCCCCTGGCTCATATGTTTGAGAGAATTGTTGAGGTAAGCATCTGCTTGTTGTACTGAATTATTGAGAAGCTTACTTTTCTTACAGAATGCATCCAGGTGATACATACTCTTCCTTCTTGACTCTTGCAAATATGTGTGAAAGATTCAAATAAGGTTCAGGAAAGCAGTGTCCCATAAACACTATGTAGTGAGCACTAGGCAATTCATTTTCATGCCAAAATATAAACATTAACCTTAGAAGTAGGGTTAATAAGAAACTGGTTTATTGGAACACAGGACAATCCCTCAGCACATGTACACTGCCAAGAAATTCCCTCCAAAATAATTAGTGCATTATTAAAGATCCATGCCATTCTTTAGTCTGCAAACTCCAAAAATTTATTTTATAATGAGGCATCCTGTTTGCTTACATAAAACTAATTTTAAGTTGGTTAAACTTACCGTTGCTTCCAAAAAAATTCAGTAAAGAGGAAGGGATTTTGCTTCAGTGGAATTTTCTTCCAGGAAATGGAAGTGGCTTTTAAAGCCATTTCAATGACAAACTTTGAAGTTCTCTTGGATCACTTGTTTTACCATATAGCAAAATCTGAGGCTTATTTTTTGAGAATGAAAGGACTGAGGTTATCTTAATACTGGTAGTCTTGAAGACCTCTGAGCCCATGTTGGGTGCTATGCATTATTGAATGGATGCAATTCCCTTGTGCCTCTACAGTATGTAAGTTGTTCAGGTATTATTTACTTACTGAAGTTGAATTAACACCTCTTCCTCAGATGAGACTGCAAATACATATGTTGAAGGTTTATATAGGGAGCATCCATGCAAACACAAAAAGGCATATGAAGCCAGAAATTGTTGTATGACTTCTGTTAGGAATCCTAAGTTTTCTACTGAAAGTGTGTGTATATATATACATACAAAAATGTATATCTTCATATGTATGTCATATAGATATGTATGTATATGTGTCTATGTTACAAAGATTTGGAATAGTACATTTCTGAGGAATGCCCCTGGGCATTCACCACTTTTTCTTCCTGGTAACCTTGATATCAGTTGTACCTCAGTGTCTGTTTTATTCCCCTGTCTTGCACCAGAACATACAAGCGCTGTAGGTAACAGCTCTGCTCTTGATTATGCAGTAGAAACAGGATGGGAACTTGTATTTTAAAGGACAAAATGAAGAGTGTTTGGATTGCAGTATTCCTCCACTGTTTGAGGCCTGTACAAAATAACTGGTATATCTGCATAAGAAAAACCAAGAACATTACTGGTAGAAAGGAGAAAAGACTACTTGCTGTTTGGGGTAGAGATGAACACAGGCTCTGTGAGAACCAGTCTTTAGAGTTATGTTTTAAAGTTGATGTTTCCTTGGTTTTGGCTTTGTATGGAAGTTAGAGGGTCAATGAACTTGACTTGACAAATATGTTCCTACCTAGTAAAGGCAGTTGCTGCTCAGTCCATATGGATTGATATATGTGCTGCTTTTAGTAGATGGTGGCAGAACACAGGTCGGGGCGGGGGGGAGTGACATTTTAGCATGTCTCATGCAGCAAATAAGAGGACGGATAGTAGGGAATGAAGGAGTAGATGTTATGGAGGAAGCAGGAGAAATAAAAGCACGTAGGTATTAACACAAGGAGAGGAGAGATGTTAAAAAGTCAAAAAACCCAGGAAAATAAAGGGGGGGGTGTAAGGTAGGTGTGAAGCTTCTAGGCAGAAAATATAGAACACAACAGGATTAAGTCTGCCTACCTTTGTGTGGGTCTGAAGTGATGCAGAAATAAGCTCTGGCTCTGCTAGAATCTTCTAAAGAGCATCTTGATCACCTAAGAACAAGTCCTCTGCTCACATCAGTCCTGTGAAATGAGAAGGAAAACCAGAGTGCAAGGAATGGAAATGAAGGAGCATAAGACAGAAATCCTCATTGGACTAGTAAATAGCATGTGCTGACTATAAATACAGAATTTCTAGGTATAAAGCAGGGGACAAACAGAAGTCTAATAATTTTAAATAAACTTGTTAAATATTTCAAATGGAGAAGTTCTAATTTTCAGTCTTTTGCTACCTCTTGAGTCACTGGCACTGCCTTATTTGACCAACTGCCCTTTTTGGGTAGGGGCTTTTGTGCTAAGCCTGAAAGTCTGGTTTGTGTATGCCAGACATGTCTTGCTACTTGGTCTTTCTAGTGCCATCTTAACAGTGTGAGAATGCTGCAAAACAAGTCCAGAAGTTGAGAGGATTTAAGGTGGATCTACACTGCATAGGATTCTCATACATATAGAGCTGGAACACATTGTGCCTCCTATGTTTTCAGAGTGTTTACTTTTTTTTAACAGTGTGTGGTTCTGTGCCATGGAGGCCGGATAGGATTCTTTCAAGGGGATATCAGACTACTAATGGATGACCTAAAAACACTGCAGCCAACTGTATTTCCTGTCGTACCAAGACTGTTAAACAGAATGTTTGACAAGGTAAGTCTACAGGCATGAGTCCAGAACTGTGCAGGTTTTTAAGCGACTCCATCATAAAGTTTGTGCTGCCAGAGTAAGAGTAACTACTATGCCCCGGGATATTAAATTGGCATGCTAACAAAGGAGTATATCTCTTTCTAAAAGAACGCTGAAAGTGCAGGGAATAGCACTGGTTGCATTAAAACACTTTCAGGCAGCAAATACTAGTGTTCAAAAGTCTGACTAGGGGACTTGATTCTCTCTATCTTGATGAACGACTTAGTGTTTTGCTCTGAGCAAGTTATTTAAGTCTAGTCTACAACACGAAAATGAGGCTTGGCATCTGCATGCCACGCTTTTAGCATCTGACTCATGGAGTGGAATTTGCAAAGCAAGATCAGGTGTTTGCTTACGTTTGCATGGACACATACAAATTTCCTACACGGCAGCCAGTGTGTCCTAGCTGGGAGAACTGTAAACCAGCCAGTTGGGCGTGCTGGGGAGAAGCTGTGTCAGTAGCCCCACTCTCCTGTGTGTGCTGCTTGCCTGCTCAGGGTCATCTGAGATGGGAATTTGAAAGTAGATTATTTCTTGAACTTTAGGTTTTAATTGGCCTTTTGCATATGGGTGACTGACTCCTTTTAGGATACAGCCAGGGGAGCTAAAGGATATAATAAATCCTTTGACTGCTAAAGAAATGGCAGAGCTGTCTATGCTGTCTTAGCCAGGACATTTCTCTGATCATGAGACTAGAGGAATACCAAGTAACACTGTTTGGCTCAGGAACAAATACTGCAACTGGAATCCATTTGGAGGGGAGGAAAACCCGAGACAAGGTTTTAGTACTTAAAATGTAGCTCCTTATTCTGCTCACACACGCTCTACTGGAATTTGAGAAGCAAAGTCAAAGCTTGGGACTTTGTTATCATGATTTCCTCTTGCTTGTTTAGTCTGGTGCCCTGAGGCTTCCGCTGTTGCAACCTCACCCACCCTTGCAGTAACCTAGCATGTGAAGCCAGCCGGTTGGGGAATTGGCATGGCAGGGGGCCATAATGCTGCAGTCTGCATACTTTCAGTCATAATGCTGAGTCTTCCTCTTTCCAAATGAATATACTAATGTGTGGGTTGCTGTTGAGTCTGCTCTCTGTCTTCCTGAGAACAACTAGAAGGAGCCTTTGAAAAGTGATCTAAAGTGCAAATTTGTATGTGCAAGACAGATCTCCATTTGGTGTTTCTGAAGTGACCTGCATCTCCTCACAACACCCTGTGTTACATTATGTATTATGATAAAGTGCTTTTTAGAAAATGAGGAGGATTATGCTCAATTTGAATTTTGATGATACTAGAATAGAGAAGTAAACCATCCATTTTCATTCATACATTTTAATGAAGAAATTATGCATTGAAACAACATCACACAGTTTGATGGATATCAAGAATTAGTTAAGTGCTGATTTCAATTCTTGAACTGAGATCAAAATAAAAATGCACAAGTATTTCTTACTAGAATTAAGATGCCTATCAATAAAGGTTGTTTTAATTTAGTTGGTTTTCTGTTAAGAGTCTCTATGCCTGCATCTGTAAGAAAAAAGGAATGGTAGTCTATGAGGATTCTAACCATAGTTCATCTTTCTTAATAGATTTTTGGGCAGGCAGATACTTCATTAAAGAGGTGGCTGCTGGATTTTGCTTCCAAGAGGAAAGAAGCAGAACTCAGAAGTGGTATAGTTAGAAATAACAGCTTCTGGGATAAAGTAATCTTCCGTAAAATACAGGTATGCTTGAAAGCCTCTGAGTTGAAGTTTGCAATTGTTGAATTTCATGGGAATGGCTCATATTTCATAGGAATATAATCTGGTATGGCTTTTTCACAGATTAGAGACTACCTGGCTACTCAGAGCAAAAATCAGAGCTGTCTTTTTATTTTCAACATCATTTTTTCAATTCCCTTAGTTCTCATAGTATCAGCTAACTGTATTAAGGAAGTCACTCTGAAACAGTCTGGTGCTTCTCTTACCACTTTGAAAGCAAACACTGTCCTTCTGAAGGAAGAATGCTAAGTATGACCCAGTGCCACCTGTAGCCCCCACTGTCTTCTCCCTGTTGGTCGCTAGTAAGTTATGCCTGCTATTATATCTGACACTGACTTGCTATGGCCTTAACCTTGGCTGTACAACATGCCCATGTGGCTGCTTTTTATAGCATTCAGGATGTACGAGAAGGCGATACAAGGCAGTTAAAAATAAAGCCATCACTGTAAGGCCATGGCTTAAGCTCTCCTTGGCAGAGTCTGCATTGCAGTGATGCCATAGTCTGTATAGATACTGTATACCATATCTTCCAGCCATTAATGAGACTAAAACACTGCAAGAAAGACTATAGCTAGCTTGCAATAGCAGACTAAAATTTTACTCTCTAACATTTGTGGGTGGCACTGTAGGTGAACAGTGGCTAAGGGTGTCATAGAAGATGACTCTGGAAATATTTCTAAAATGCTTTTGGTGTCCACAGTATCTTGTGTCTATTGTAGGCAAGTTTGGGAGGAAAAGTAAGGCTGATGATTACAGGAGCAGCACCTGTGTCTGCAAGTGTACTGACCTTCCTGAGAGCAGCTCTTGGCTGTCAGGTGAGTTGCCTGGCCGTAGTCCTAAACACTAAATATTTTAACACCTGGCTCCAGCTTTGTTAGAGTTTTTCTAGCAGTCTGATTATGTGGATAACTCTTTCTTGTATTCTTGGAGACTATACAAGTACATGCTCTTTTCCCAAGCTTCTCTCAGTCCCCTGAAATTTCTCTATTCATCCCAAAGTCTTTTAACTGAAGTAACCAGCTGACCTGTCTTAGAAGAAAAATTTTATTGATGGGCTGCAGTAAGTTATATACTTGATTTAAGTTTCTGGAGTTTGCCTTGCTTACAGAAGTATTTGTAACTACTGTAGAAAATCTAACAGTGTGATGATACTGTAGTGTTGTTGTTTTGAAGGTGAGGCTGGGGTGAATCAGATTGCACACATTGCATTTATCTTCAAAGTGTCTTCAAAGTATATGCTTTTGGAGGTAAAATTTGAACACCAGTGGCGTAGAACAAATGTGTTGAAACTAAATAAATTTCAAGGCTAGGAAAAAAATACTCTAAAATATCAGGCTTCCATGATTTCTTGAAGTTTTTCAGTGGTGTGCTGGTGTAACAATGCATTTTGCACAGAAAAGGGAAGCCTGTCTTGTGTGTAACAATCATAGAGCTGTGATGGGGCATAGGGATTCCATTTCTGGCTATCTCAGACAAACTTATTTTTAAATTATGTGAACGAAGTCACTACTAGTGCTATGGGTCTTCATTTCTTTCTTGCTTCCTCTGCTGTTTTCTGTTTTAATCTAAACAGGTGTCACATGCTATGTGAAACTGAGTGGAATGGAAGGTGGAATATTAGCACTTAAAATTGTGTGTTGTGATAAAACTAATAAATCAGTATTTTTTTTAGAAGATGCTGAGGGTTTTGGTACACTCAAATTTAAATAATTAGAAGAAAAGAAAAAAAGTTAATTGCTTTTTAATGAAGAAGCTTTCTGTTGAAAAGTAATGGTCTTAGATTATATTTTGATTTCACCTTCTAGTTCTATGAAGGTTATGGACAGACTGAATGCACAGCTGGATGCTCCCTGTCATTGCCTGGTGACTGGACAGCAGGTATGATGTTCAGCTGTCTACCTGTCTGTTAAATTTTAGGGTCCTGAAATTTTTTTGAGATCCCTGGTCACTTTAATTAATCTTCAGTAACACCTATCACAAAGGATAAGATTGGTTTTCTTCAAGTGAAATAAAAAAAGTTTTGAAGGGATCCCTTCATGTTTCTACCCCTAAATAGCTATGAATATTCAGTAATTCAAACTTCTAATAGGATTTGTTCTTGTAAGTTGAAGTAGCTTTAGGAGAAAGGAGGTCATAGTATTAACCCTTGTAGTTTCTATCAAACAGGAATCTTCTGTGTATAAAAGCAGGCTGGAAATACAAATGGCATTTTTTGGTTTTGGAATCAACAGTCTGCACTTCCCTCAGCTGTTACATCTCTAGCTCCCTAACTAAAATAATATTGCTAATTGAAACTACAGTGGAGCTTCTGCTACTTAAATATCTCTGTAGAGTGAGGATCCTGATTATAAGAAAAAGCAAGCCTGAGTACATGGTTCAGATTGTAACATTCTTAGGGATATCTGAGAATTTAATGTTTCATTCCTGGCAAATTTAAGCTACCAGAAATCAGTTTTCCATCTTTCTTCAATGTGTAAGCAGCTTATTTTTGTCAGGATCTGACTAAAAAGCATCAGGCTATTGAAGTGTTACTCTGTTTAATAGGTCATGTTGGAGCACCGATGCCATGCAATGTCATCAAGCTTGTTGATGTACAAGAAATGAATTACTCAGCTGCCAAAGGAGAGGGTGAGGTAAGTAATTTCAGAAAGTCAGTATAAGCCTCTTGGGAAATCTTGGAAAAGGATTTTTTTGTTCCTAAAATAAGTGACTTTAGTAAAAGTGCTAAACATGGCCTGCTACCTCAAATCTAAGATTCCTGCATGCAGTATCAGTTAATGATTCACAGAAGCAAACCAGGAAACAGTATATTGTAGGGGAGAAGAAACGGCCTGTATAGTACTGTTATCCCACAGGTTAACAGATGGTTATATGACCATACATAAGGTTGTATGACCAAGGCAACATCTTCCAGCTGCAGAATAGCTGGGAAGTGTAGCTACCTCATACTGCAGTTATCCTTCAGCAGAATGCTGGCAGAGAGCTTCCCTCCTGCTCCACTGCCAAGGCTGAGAGAACAGTTGATGCATGTTGCCAGTTGCCCAGCTTCTGATGTGTGACATTAGGTAATTTAAAGCGGCTGAAAACTTCTAAGAGAAATGGAGATCAAGTGCCATGAAGGCTGCTGATGATTTGTGATGCCTGCCTGCACATTTTTCTGAACTTTTTTAGTGCAGTCTGCACAAATTGAACACGTATGTTTTACAAATTGCATTTTGAGGACCCAGCTTTATATGCAATGCTATATGCTGTCTTTTAAAACATTGTTTTGAAGTAAAAATATAAACACAAAGTTACATCTGTATATGTTACTTTGAACAGATGTTCATATAGTAATTTATTTTCCCTAAGCCTCAAAAGCAGATTAACTGTGGTGTCTTTCATATGCTTTCAAGAGGCTGTTGGGGCAGCTGAGGGAGCGAGAAATTAAAAGTAGCTTAAGCAAGTAACTAATTTGTGGCTACAAAGGATTTATAGTCTTTGTTTTGGTTGTAATTTGTATGAGACTAGAGACAAATCATTGGGCTTTAATTCCCAGAAATACTCAAGGATTTAGTTGGTCTTGGTGGGAAACTGCTTGCAAGTTGAGAACAATGTCAAAATCCTTCTGTCTTGCATATGACTCCATATTTAGTCTTCATCAATAATTTTTGCTTCACTTTCAGTATGCTTTTAAAGCTTGGTCTGCTAGAGGAATTGAATATAAATTCTTATAATGAGAAATAGTTAAATAGTTTTTAAAACAAAAAATTCCTAAAAGTGTTTTGCTTGCACTTAATATGAAAGTTTGCATTAGGAGTTACTTGGGACTTGAATAAAAATGGTAGCACCTTAATATATCAGGTGCCATCTTAGTCTTTCAGGCCTAACTTCCTCAGTATAAACTATTCTAAATATAACAAAAAAGTGTAACTTGCTTCACAGAACTTAAAGCTCATGGCTCTCCTTATCCATTTGCCTAAAATAAATATTCCTCCTTATTTTCTGCTTTTCATCTGGGTTAAACATTTCTAGTCCCCTTCTCTGAGAGTAAGCTTTCAGTATTCTCTGCTCTGTCAGCCTTGCTTTTCACTTTTGCCAGTTATCACTGTTCCAGAAGAATAAATTTGTGAATAAAATTATATATGAGCATATGCAGATGAGGTCTGAGTACCAGATAGCAGGATGCAAATAAATGGTCGGCTGTCTCTACTGGGAAAAGCTGTCACCTACTGCCTTCCCTGTGATTGTAGGAGCCATGAAAAATTAAATGTTTGATTGGTCAGTCTTTAACTTGACTGGGACATGTAGAGTTCTCTTTTATTCATATCCTTCCAGATAAGGTCTGTTTTATAACAGAAATGACTTGCTTTGTAAAATACGACTTTGGTTTGGTCCCAAGTTTGGTACTGTCTCCATAAGGTCATCAGAACTCTCACTAATACTCTGCTCTCCCTCCTATTGACAACATCTCATGTTCATTGTATTGTAGTTCACCAGCACGCTGGGTAGGCACTGAAAATACGTGGGATGAGTTTTTCAAGAATCCATTGCTGGACTACATTAGTAATTCCTTCTAGTTTAATATTTGGACAACAAAGATGCCATTTGCTTGATACACAACTTTTCCCCACTAGTTTTAGCACAATGCCCCTGCTGTTTACCAAAGCTGAAATGAACATGTTGCCAGGCTGAGAGATAGTATTTCTGGATCTAGCAAAATTTTTTCACATAAATAAATAAAAACAATTTTTTTCTGATAGGTTCCAATTATTCAAATAGTGGGTAGGAACACTGCTGCTAGAATGGAAGACAATAGATCATTCCAATTGCTTCTTACTATATTTCGTATCAGTGGAAAATGTTAGGTCTCCAAAAACCATGAGTAGAAATTCCTGTACAAACACAAACTTCCTCTTGCCTTTTTAATGGGGGTTAAGAACCATTGGAGAAAGCATTTGTTACTAGTAGTGATTGCTAACTTTCCTTCATAGTAGCATATATTAACAAAGGGCTCTTTTCAGGTGTGTGTTAAAGGGCTAAATGTGTTTCGCGGCTATTTGAAAGATCCAGAAAAAACAGCGGAGGCTCTGGACAAAGATGGCTGGCTTCACACAGGAGATATTGGGAGATGGCTACCAGTAAGTTAACTTACATAGCTGGAATGGTACTTTCATAGTTATGAGCAGAAATTTAATAAATATATTAGAAAACATTTGGTATTGAACAGAATTAGTTACGTGAATAACAAGAATTTGTGGATAATTACTATTGTAGCTAAATCTGTGTGCCTGGGGCTAAAAAAGTATTGACAGTGCCAGTCCTGAGGCTTTCCCCAGTTTAGATGAGATGGATACATAACCTATTTTCTTCTAACATTAGTTTGACAGTTCTCTGGCTCTAGCACAGTTTTACTGTGCCAGTGTGGCATGCCAAAGCTGTGTATATCCATTTTTCACTTGAAGTGCCTCCTCTGAGTGAAAGTTATTTCTGTCAACAGAACGGTACGTTGAAGATCATTGACCGGAAAAAACACATATTTAAACTAGCCCAGGGAGAGTACATAGCACCAGAGAAAATAGAGAACATATATCTGAGATGTGAAGCTCTTGCACAGGTGTTTGTCCATGGAGAGAGCTTGCAGGTAAGCATTTTTCAGGTAATTTTAAAAAGTAATGTAAAAGGAGACTGCAGAAAAGTCTTTTGTCTTCCACCCACCTCAAACTTTGGGACTGAAATTTAAATTTTCTATCTTAAATTTTTATCGTTATGCATTTTGGTTCTGATTGGATTCCAGCAGTTACATAGCATGTTTCTGGATTTAGTTTCAGACCAGGTAGTAGAGTTGGAACTAATTTGTGTATTAGTGAGTGTATATAAATTGCTAACAGTGTGCAGGGGGAAAACCCAAAAAACAAACAAACAAAAAGTGAAACAAAAAACCCCAAACACACCAAGAAAGAACCTGGATATCTTGGGGGTTTTCAAGTGTAAAGAGAAATGTGGGTCTTAAGAGTAATTCTTTCAGTTCAGCTTCTGAACTGCACTGCTGCATTCAGGTAGCAGAAAGCTGCTGACTTTACAGCAGGATCAGAAATGTTCCCCAAAGCCTAGCTGATTGGTAAGAAGTGTGTAGGAACTAAAGTGTGGACTTAAGAATTTTTGTCAAGCTTTTTTTTCTTTTTTTTAGGCCTTCTTAGTAGCTATTGTGGTACCTGATCCTGATACTCTGCACAACTGGGCCAAAAAAAAGGGAGTTGAAGGCTCCTATCAAGAGCTATGCAAAAACAAGGTAAGGCATATCTAACTGAACAGTTAGCTGTTCTGCATCAGCTTTTTCAAGTTGATGCTTATGCAAGCATGAAGCTATACAATGTATTTCTGTATCCACAGGATGTAAAAAAATACATTCTGGAGGACATGGTGAGAGTTGGGAAAGAATCTGGTTTGAAGTCATTTGAACAGGTATGATGCTTGCGAGAACCAAGTACCTAATTCTTTAAACTTCTCAATACCAGTGTGATCTGATTCTCCAGAAACAGCTTTTAATTTCTGTCTGGAAAACTTGTCAAGTGATGGGCTTTGTTAGGATGTTAGGGCAAGTTTTTAATAGTCTCGTCTATTCCAAGGAATACATCTTGGCTAGTAACTTTTTATTTTCCAGGTGAAAGACATTTTCCTGCACACTGAAATGTTTTCTATTGAAAACGGGCTGTTGACACCAACACTGAAGGCAAAGAGACCAGAACTGCGAAAATACTTCCAGTCACAGATAGATGAACTCTATGCTAATGCCAAAATGTAATTGTGAATGGAATGAGGAAAGTGGCACGTGTCTGTCTACTGTTGGCCTTCATATCTGTATTTTGACTACAGCAAAAATAGGGAAGGAAACTGTGCAATCATTTACTTGTACAAAAATGGGTACTTGCCATAGGAACATTGAAGAAATGGAACACTGCCTTACTGTCAAGTTGTGTTGCATACTGTTTTTATGGTGACCTACAATTTCCAAAAAGAGCCTTAACTATAAATGGTAACTATATGTAAGTTATTTAATATTTCCTTGGTCAAAAATGGGACTCACCTTCACCAAGGAACTAAGGTTTTATTGCCAGCATGTTTGCTGTCTGCAGTGTGTTTTGCAGTTGTCAATTCCACAAAGGATTTGGCAGCTTTGAAAATGCCTCTAAGTATCTTGCATCCTCAGAAACATTACTTAATCTGTTCAAAAAAAACCCACCACCCACCCACCAAAAAACCCAAACCCTTACAGTTACATAGCTGGTATCACATCTTTCGTTAGTCCAAATATTAACTGGGGCAAGGCATCTGAGCTGTATCTCCCTTCTACATCTGCAGCCAGTTATGAGATATACTTCTATAAGGTAGAAGTCAGCACTCCACACAAAGAAGACCAATGAATAGAAGTTCCTCAGAGTAAGTCTGCATATGGTGGTTCTGCACTGTGTGGATGCAGTTCATTCAGCAAGTGTAGCCTCTACTACATTAGCATGATTCTGGAGTGGTGCCAGCCCTGCAAATGAGCAGATCCCAACTCTGGCAAGAACACTAAAGACCTAAAAACCAAATCGGGAGGCTGGGCTATGCTAACAGTCAGGGTAAACATTGCACCTATACTAGCCACTTGTTTCCCTGTAATGAACTTGTATTTAAAATGCATTTTATAAAAATACGCCAGACCCTCTGTAAGTGGAAGAGCTTCTGACATAACCTCTGTTTTCTGTGCTTTATATATGAGCCACTGAGTATTCTTCACTGAATAGCAAAATAGGTCAGGTAGAATGTCTTTGCC
This sequence comes from Eulacestoma nigropectus, assembly GCA_013397775.1. Classification (NCBI taxonomy): domain Eukaryota; kingdom Metazoa; phylum Chordata; class Aves; order Passeriformes; genus Eulacestoma; species Eulacestoma nigropectus. The sequence goes on along the minus strand of VZTE01004036.1, from coordinate 245,841 downwards.
TGATGCTTTGCAGCAATTGGAATTATTTATATATGCCAACAGAACTGTGCGTTGGCCCAGGATAAGTATTTGTTCAGAGATAAAAACCTAATTCCCAGATAAATTGCAAAATAATAACTAGTTATCTTTTGTTTGAAAAATCAGCAGAAATAAGGCTTATTACAGCATAAGTCTTTTGCTATCCTTAACAGAGTTGGTTTTGCATTAACATTCATTGCTGTTTTTTGAAAACATGGATATATGTAAAATACAAGCACAACAAGGTTTGCACTAAGATTTGTGTGTGATTGTAATGCACTACTCTGTAGCATATTTCATACGTGTATGCAATTCAAGTACACAAATCCAAGTCAACTGTTAGAGCAGTAGTTTGTTACATTGAAATTCAAATGTTTGCTTAGTGTTGGCTATTTCTATGTTTTATAAAACCAAAACCAATTTTCAAAACCAATGAAGGAAACCAAAATAAATATTTCTGCATTTCAGTGTTGTGATGTGTTTGTTTATCAAGGAAAAATGCTGCTGACTAACAAGCCGAGCTGTAATATTCTAACTGACAAGCTATAAAACTCCACTGCTATGGACCTACTAAATACAGTATATAAAGGCTGTTTACAGTTTTACTTTTGGAAAGTGTCTTACGTTTAAGGTGTTGGCCAATATTTGTAAGAAAGGGATGCTGTTTTATGTAACTTTCAGTACATTACTAAACAAACAAACTTAATTTTTTTTGGTCTTTTTCCTGACAGTTGTGTTCTTACCATCACCTCAAATTACTTGAGTGAAAGCTGGAGTTTTCTGAAGCTCTTATCAGCTCCTGGGTGGTAGTGGGTGTCCTTATTCCTGCCCTCACACCATGGATTTGGCTTAAGTTGGGTATGGTATGAAAGATTTCAGGGGCAGAGTTAGCAGACCAGGCTCGATGAAGCACCACCAGCAGGACACTGTTTAAAGCTCCATGTGAATACAGATGTCATTGTGAGATACTAAGCAAACTTCTGTTCCTACCTATTGTACAAGAGTTTCTCCTCTTAAACAATTTTGTATGTTCCTCTATACGTTTCTTCCATACTGAAAGAAACCTTAACCAAATTAATCACTTCTTCAATAATATATTCAAATATGTGTGTATGTTGCTTGGAAAGACAGGGAAGTGTCACTACACCTCTCCTACTGGAAATAGCTGAGAGATGGATGATAACTGGATCTAAGGTTTACGTTCTTAACATTTTAATGAAGAAACCTTTCTGGAAAAGCCATCTATCACTACACAAATGCAATTGTACTGTCTTATCTGTGGCTCATGGGGCTGGGTCATAGAGCCAGCAAATTAGAAGTCTAAAGGGAACTTGCCACCTCCCAAGCCTGAAGTGCTTATTTCACTGTTTTAGCTTATTTGTGTGGCTAAAGCTAAAGGGGTGTGTGTAAGTGTCAGCGTCACCACCGCCGGTGGATAAAGAGGTGTGGCATCAAAAGGGCCCCTCCAGCTGACGAATTGCTAAATCTCCTCTTAACAATTTAATTGCCAGGAAAAGGGACGGGAGAAGAAAACGGGGAGGTTGTGTGGTTTGTTTTTTGTATTTAATCAGACTAATTAACGGAAAACCACGCACGGGAGCGGTGGTTACATAAGTTCTTCGGACCATGGAACTGACTGGTGCCGGGGCCGAGCCGGGGCTGTGGCGGCGCTGTCCCACTTCCATTTCCGGCCCGGCGGCTCCGCCCCGCGCCTCCGCTTCCTTCCCGCCGGCGGCGCGCGCGGTTCCAAAGGAAGCGGGAGGCAGGAGGCTGCCCTGAGGGGCCGGGCCAGGGGTCCTGGGGCTCCTGCGGGAGAGGAGCTGTGGCAGCGGAGCGAAGGTACAGGCGTGAACTGCAGCTTTGTCTTTTTCATATGCCTGGCTCACTGATAGATGCTATATACATCCATCCTTCCATAAATATATAACCTCTACGTCGGTCTGGGCTAAGGGAGTGAGTTTTACTGCTTTTGAAGTGAGCTGAGCATAATAACTTGAAGTAACAAAGAATAGTTTGAAGAAGCAAAGATTTCCCGTTCTCTCCCAAGTACAGACACAGAGAAAGCTGACTTGTATCGGGGACAATTTTTCACTGACTTTATCCTCGCTTTTGTATTCAGCAGCATATAATAAACAGCGAAATGTCATCTAAGAAGAAAATAAAGAAGACTCATACCAGCTCTAAGCTAGAGGTAAGTTTTGCTAGGTTGGGCAGAATTCAAACAGCCAGTGTTTTGTTTTTGTAGAGGGTGTTCAAAGGAGGGCGAGGAAGACGGTGAAGGGCCTCGAGGGAAAGCCGTGTGAGGGAGTGGCTGAGGGCACTTGGTCTGTTCAGCTGGAGACTGAGGGGAGGCCTCATCGTGGTCTCACCTTCCTCACCAGGGCAATTGCAGGGGCAGACACTGATCTCTTCTGTCTGGTCACCAGTGACAGGACTAAAGGGAGCGGCATGAAAGCTGTGCCGGGGAGGTTTAGGTTGGATATCAGGAAAAGATTCTTCACCCAAAGGGTGGTCGGGCACCGGAACAGGCTCCCCAGGGAAGTGGTCGCAGCACCAAGCCTACGGGAGTTCAAGGACTGTTTGGACAATACTCTCAGGCACATGGTGTGAGTCTTGGAGTGTCCTGTGCAGGGCCTTGATGATCCTTGTGGGTCCCTTCCAGTGCAGGATGTTCTGTGATTCTTTGTTGTGCTACTGTGCAGTCAGGGCGTTGTCTCTGGAGGTGGATGCACGGGGGTTAATGCAGGGCTTGCTTTGCACTGGGAATTGCTGTGCAGTCCCTGCTGGGGCAGGCTTGGGGTGCTGGCGTCAGGTTTTCTTTTTTCCGTTTAGGAGTGGTACAGAATGGACCACTGACTTTCAAACAGGCAAAAGTTTAAGAGCAGTCTCATAAAAGAAGATTTATAGAGAAAGTAGTTGATATGTATGTTTGGTACCATAACAGAAATGCTGGGGCAATGCTAAGCACTGGTAAAATTTAAAAGCTCCAGAAGTCCGTCTTTTCTGATTATAATTCACCCTAGAGGTACGCACAGAAATTAGTGAGGAAAGTCACTCGCACGCGGTGTGAAGGGCACACAATGTTTCCACAGCTGTTTCGTAAACTATTGTCATTCTCACCCTTCTGCTTTACAGAAGCATCTCTGTAATCCTTGACTTATAAATCCCACTTTTGTATAAGAAATTACACTATAGCTTTTCAGTTTCTTAAAGTGAAAGTAATTAAATTGGGCAAGAATGGAAATTTATGTGCTATAGAATGAAAGAAGAAATATTTTAATGCCTGAAAAGAAAAATACTACAGATCTTAGAAACCAGTGTTAGAGTGTTACAAGATTTCTACGCTTGTACACTTTTATGAAATAAGACAAAGTTTGCAGTAGAACACAGTATCAAATAGCAGAATATACACGTTTTATACCATCACTTCTCTTAGGGGAAAAAACCCATAGCCCAAGTAAAAAATGTGCTTCAAATCCTTGTGCCATAGCTCAGGAGTCGATATGGTTCTGGTCAAATGTATTTCTAGCCAAATGTTCTTGGAAGTCATTGTCATATTTGAGCTGTTGTACACTCAAAAAAGCTGGATAAACTGGCTCTTAATTTCATACCCATCCAGGACCACAAAGCCAACTCCAATCTTCGTTGGAAATCAGTTCCTCTTGAGGAACCAGATGTCTCAAGGATATTGAAGGTAGCAGGAACAAATCAACTTGAGGAGCTTGATGATTCCTTTGGTTAGTATTAACCTGAATGTCATTTAATGTATGCTTTTCACAAACCAACCACATGGGCAAAATACTTCAGTGCTCACCTAGGATAAGGTTTTGGTTCTTTGCAAGAGAAAGAAATGGATAGGAGAGACAAGATGGGATTTTGTGTTATTTTCAGTAATATAGGAAGTAACAAGAGTAATGCTGTAGTATGTGCAAATAAAAGTCAGTGGAAGAGTACTGGCTATTCCACCTTTATAATCTGAATGGTAGAATTTCACATATCATAATATTGTAGTTGTGTAGGAACTTACAGTTAAAAACCAAAGTTCAATATCTTAACTTATTCTTTATTAAATTACACAAATTATGAAGTGAAATTTTTGCCATTGTAAGAATATTCATGGCAGCAAACTTGGACATTCTCAGGGATGTCGTTCTGCCACTTTCAAATGTTACTTAAAAAAATAACATCAAACTGTACAATTTTTGGTGAAGGATTAAAACCACTTCCATGCTTTGTATTGGACTTGTGTAATGAAGCCTCAATACAGAGGAAGAGAATCAATTCAGATGGAGTAGATGCTCCTGTGTGGAGTCTTCCGTTATATCTATCTGTATATATATATATGTTTGGGTTTTTTTGAAAAACAGTGTAATTAGAAGCTGTAGAGAAAATGCTAAGAGCTGTTTCTCAACTGTAATAGTTATTACTCTGAGAAAATTATGGAAATATAAATGTGACTGCTAGGAACAGCATTGAAAATGAGTGATAAAAAACAATTTAGCAAAAGAGTTGTTTATAAGGCAAGGCTGCAAAATGAAAAACACTTTTCCTTATTTCTGTGGTGTGTATTTAGACTATAAAAAGGATTCCCTTTGATAGTAATGTAAACTAACACAGAAGTTTTTTGGCGATGTGCTTGAAAAAAGGTATTTATACTATGGAAGGCATGCTAAAACCCTAAATTTCTCAAGAGTTCTGATCTATTTTGGTAGCTACCTTCAAGAATTCTACATTTACAAATATTCTTTAGCAGCAATAATTGCCTTCTTATAGCATCCACTAAACCAGCTTAAAATCTATATTAAAAAAAACAAGAAAGTAGTTGTTTAAATGTGTAGAAGGTTTGCATCTGCCATAGCAAAGAGAGACTTGAAACAGCCTGTACCAAGTATTTTGCTTGGTCTATGCCATGAGTACATGCTGAGCTACCTTTGGTTTGGGTTTGTAAAGAAATAGCAGGTGGATGGGTGCAGAAACTATGAAACTTTTCACTGTATATTTTTTCATAATCCTCAAATAATACTTGCAACGAGAACTTCTTTTTTATTAGGTAGCAAACCACAAATACTCTAACTAAATGCTTAATAGCAGGCAGGGCTCTTTGCCTTAAAAAATGGGAGCAGTGTTCATACGGTTTATTTTCTGTTCTTTATAGATCACCCTTTGCACAGTACTGCTGTGGATGCTTTTGGAGAGGAACATTCACAGAACGCGTCACTCAGCTGTGTTTCAGCACCACAAAGGCAAAATACAGACAGAAGGTCTGGTGGAAAAATCCAAAATTGTCAGCCTTTAATTTAATCTTCAGTTTTTTAGATTAAAAGGGAAAAACGTTCTAGTTAATTTATATGTAACAAAGAAAATTATTTAAGAAATATTTTAATTCAAATTTTGGTATATTTCTCATCTGTTAAATCAAATTTACTTTAATAGAACTCGTATGAGACATAGCTGTACAGAATGTTCCCCAAAACGCAAGCGTTTGTTGTGCATATTGTTGAAGATCATTCTTCCTTAGAGGGTAGTAGTGTGTGTTTTTCTTTTCCCAGTAAAAAGCCACGTCACTCAAAGCCTTCCGATGGTGATGCTCAGAAATTCAACACAGCTGATGCTGGAGAGGAACCCCTTAAGGAGACCGTGGTACGGAAAAAGTTGCATGAGTATTATCAGTCAATTTAATTTTGGTTTACTTCCTGCCATGCCTGCATTAGAGGGTGGGGGGAGAGTAAGACCTCCTGTTTGTTCCTTAGTACTGCCTTAGTACTTAATTGTATCCAAAATAATCGATCCTCAGAGTATTCCTGTGAGATGGCCAGGTGAAATGCTTAAAGCTACAAGTCATCGTATCGACAAGGAATATAGTAGCCAGGTGTTCCTGGATCCTGTAGCCTATTCTCTTGCTCATTTGGGAGTATGTTCTTTCCTTTTTTCAAATATATTCTTCGTATCTAGAATATACGTTCTTGAGGAATGGCATACTAGGTGCAATATGAATCCTTTGTACTTGTTTGGTATTGAAGCAAAACAGATTTATGGGAAAAATAATATTGATAAAATTAATTTTGAATATGTGTTAGAATTAAAAGCCATTCAGTTTTGAATGAGTGTTTTTCCACACTTACTCCACAACTAGTGTAAAATGCTTTTGGCCCACTGAGGTGCCAGACATATAGGGGGAGTTAACTGTCTGCAGGCTCAAGAAAGTAACCTATGATAAAAGCAGCTGTGCAGTAGTTGGAATGAGAGTTTTTTATGTATTGAAATTTATTGGGATTGTACACTCAGTACAGAGTTAGTCTTTCATCAGTAGGCTGGATGCCTGCAGCACTCTTGTAGAAGTGCTGGTGGTGTCACAAAGTAGAGAAAGGATTGGGACAGAACACAGGTGAAAAGGAAGGTGAGCAAGCACTGTTGATCAGAGCAACATTAATCCTGGGCGATGACTGTGCTGAACTGGGGGTCCTTAAGCTCCTTAGGATGTCTCCAGCCCTGCTGCAGGGCCAGGGGCTGGCGAGTCAGTGGCCAGTGTGGTCAGGCAGCCGCTGTCCTGCAGCAGAGTGACCACTGGGCTGGGACTGGTGGAACAGGCCGAAGGAAATGTTACTGATGCTTCAGTCAGGAAATGCTTTCTGCATTCTGCCTAATTGCCATCTCTCAGGAGTTTAGATAAGCAAACCTGGGGTTTATTCTGGAAGTTAATCTGCTTTTCATATCATAGGAGACTGTGAATACTACTCAGTTCCAGGCAAAAAATAAGCGGCCTTCAGAGGAGAATACATCAGATCCTTCTGGTAAAGTAGACTTTTCAGAACTCCCATATAGCTTTTCTTCATTCAAGATGAAAGTTTTCAATTGTTTTCATTTTAGAATGTAGCAACATAGTGCTTCTAGAAATGGGAAGTTTTAGTTTCAGTTTTGGTATAAAACTGAATTTGATCCCCATGGTTTGCATCTCTGGACTTGCCTATTCCTCCCCTGAAGGGGTGAAGCACAGGTGTGCATTATACCTCTAAGGCAGCCTGGTTCCCTTTGGAGAGAAGCCTGGAGCCATGGCTATGAAGCTGTTAAGAGGTGTCAGTACATTGCTTGGTCTGGAAGCCTGGAGCAGCAGCTGTGGGGCAGAACTTGGAGTGCCCCTGACTGCAGCACAGGTGCAGCTGTCGGTGTAAAGACCCTTGAGACAGTGGCAGTTTTCAGTAGGAAGAAACTGTGTCTTGTGTCATCTTGCTTCCTTTGAACAGAACCCCATCACATTTTAGTACTAGATTTGCATTGGGGAGTGTGTGAAGAAACATGGTTTAACTTCTTGTGGAATTAGTTGATAATACTATTGTAAAGGTTAAAGAAATGTATTTGTGTATAATGGGTTTTTGAAGTATATATGGTGTTAATAAAAGAATGTATACGAATATAAAAGCTCATTATTCTTTGAGTAATGCAAATTGCAAATTCAGGCTAATAGTTTTTTAACACAAAAAATTATGTGTACAGTACACTGTGTAGTTTATCACTTAGTTTACTGATGTGTTCTTGGGCTTGCTTTGATCAATAAAGAGTAAGAATTAAGTTACATGTCATTGATCATCCCAGTTCTAAGGTGTTCCCAGATAAATCAGTCATAGTTGCTCAGCCAAAGACAGATGAAATAATTCATATATCCCTCTTCTCAAATTTCACATTAAAATATTGATAACTTTTAGATGGTTATTTAGATGATTATATTGATGGACACAATAATTTTTCTATTGTTTTACAGTGTGTACCTGAATTGTGAAATGCTTATGTTTATTCTGTTGTTCCAGGGGATAGCCCACATTCTCTACAGGTTTGGTGTCCCAAAGAGCTGAAGAGATCTCCTAGAGATATTACAGAACTGGATGTTGTTGTGGCCGAAGTTGAGAAAATAGTAGCAAATTACAGGTCAATATTCTGCTTTCCCATGACTGCATATTCAAAGTTTTAAAAAGAAATACCTGTGGTTCTGCTAATAGACTGTCCTTTAGGGAATCAGTATTGCATGGTTATGTTCTGATGTTAATGATTATTAAGTTTCTGTGATACAAATGTTTTTTCACATGTGATCTTGACGTGGTCTCCAGGGATTTGATATTTTTCCAAACATGAACAGCACATGTCAGCTGATATTTTTCAAGGTAGAAATGAAACTATTGCTAGTATATGAAAGATCTGCAGTTGTCTGTTTAACTTTGGGTTTTATTTGTTACTCAAAGGAAGGGGTTTGGATAAGATTTCCCATTTACTAAACCAAATGGGTTGTGTTTTGTCCTTCTGACATCTCCAGACAAAGCATAGAATCAAACATTTGCAGAAAGGCTATCAATGACTTCTCTTCTGCTTTCAAGGACCAAATCACTGATCTTGTAAGTACACCAGAAATAAAATCAATTTTGTGGTCAGAATACCTATGGTTTTATATTGCCCTTTACACATTCATTTTACAAGCTGTAAAAGTTTCCAGTCTCTGGTCAGTATAAGTAATATGAAAACACAGTTTGTTGTGTGCAGGTTATGACTGGCTGCCTCTGTGCAGGCTTTCAGGAGAACTGCCTCTGGACACAACACTCCTGTCATGCAAGTACTTTGCAAAATTGTCACCTTTTGAGACTAGGGAAGCATCCAATAATCCTGAAGTGTTTGTCATATCTAAATCATTATGTAGTAAAACTGGTGAGCTGCATAATTTAAATGAGCATACAGCTATGTCAAACCCTGTTTTAAAAGCTCATGGACTAGAGTTTTTAAGAGGGTGATGATTTAATTTTTGTGCTGTCTCAGTGACTTCTGAGTAAGGCCTCTTGAGTAGTCCAGGGAAAATCATCCTAGTCAAGATATTCAAGAACCATCTGGACACAATCCTGTGTCATGTCCTCTAGGATGACCCTGCTTGAGCAGGGAGGTTGGACCAGAAGACCCACTGTGGTCCCTTCCAACCTGAGCCATTCTGTGATAAGTTTATTGGCTGGAAAGATTAAGATGTTTATGATGAGTAAAATGAACTCAGAACTTTGCAGGAGTTGTGCTGAGTACAATGGGTAAGTACTAAAGCTATCGTTCTGAGTGGCTCATTAGAAGTAACAAGTGTTAGAATTACCAACTTTACACATCCATATAAAGATATAGAAAAATTAGGTAGTATTACAGTAATTGGTACAAGGAGTATTACTTGCACTAACTCCTTTTGTGCAACAGTTTTCCTCTGGCATGAGGAGAGAGGAAGGATCCAATACACAACCAGTGATGTCCCTTTGAACCAGGGTTGGTTTCTTAAATAGCTTTTTATGTTATTCCTAAGTAATTCTTGCAACCATGTTCTTAGGAGGATAGTGATGAACCCAAGATCCATAGTCAATCTGAAATTCTTCTTCTCTGTAGATAGCAGGAGTCCAGGAATTAAAGAATATGAAGAAAAAAAATGCTAAGGTAAATACATCCATATCCCTAGATTGTACAGCATACAGTTGTGGGCACTGGAATGTTGAGAACTTGACTGGAAGAAATCAATTGACAAAAAAGTGTACTGTACTCAGAATCAACTGCACAAATAGAGGTTAGGGAAGCACCAGAGGTTTATTGGGAAAGATCTGAGTAAATGTGGATTGCAAACTCCATATGTATACTGCTGTATGGTGTAAAAAGAAGGAATGCACATTAGGATGGGTAAGATCTATGCATGTTAATCACGCTTTTGGCTTTTTGTTTTTTGTTTTTTTTTTTAATGAGTAATGGTGAGGCCTCTGGAGAGCCAGTTAAATAATGAGAGCTAACCTTAAAGAAACGTAAATGAATATAAAATCTAGGAGAGCAGCAAAGATGACAACCTGTGAGGATAGAACTGGATTGCTTAATTTAAAGAAGGGAAGTCTCAGGCACCTGCATTCCCTAAATAGATGCAGAATTTTTGTTCAGAGGACAACAGTTCCTTTATTCATTCAGAGCAAGCAGTAATTCACTGAAAATGCAGCAGGAATTTTGACAGGAGGAGGCACTAGTGTAAGGGCAGAAAAACATTGCAGTGGTTTCATCAGGGAGAGGCGAATGCCCTACAGAAGAGGGATTTAAGAGCAGCTTAGGCACTGTCTGAATTTCTGCCCGCATTAACATCTTCTGCAAAATTTTCAATGGCAAAATAGCTGTAACAAATAAAGTCAACATAAAGCTTATCCTCGGAAGTAGCAAATAATACGCTAAAGTCTTGTTGAATTGAGGTGATATGGTAAGCTGCTCTGCATGTAAAATGAAACTCTTTATACACACCCAGCATTCACAGCCACTCAGATTTATCCTTAGTTTGCCTCTTAGCCATTTGTTTAAAATTAAGTTTTTAGTTGCTAAATTTAATTTTATTATCAGTTTTGGGTGTTAATTTTTTTTTTTTGAAATTGTGTGTTATAGTAGAGAAAGCTTACTTAGTTATGGCAATCATCTTGAACATACATTCATATTAATTTGCATTTTTAAAACTAAAACCTCCTAGAGTTGATAATGTTTGAAATCAAAATGTCACAAACTCCTTTTGTATGCTTGTAAATCCAGTGTTTCTTAAGAGAAATTTTGGGTGGAGATTCGAGTTTGACATTTTAAACAGCTTTAAAGTGTTAAGTAAAATATGGCAGTTTATCAGGTCTGGTATCTTAGAATCTTCCACAATGAGGATCTGCATAAAACCTCAGATTAAAAAAAGGCAATGAAATTTGAGTTGTTTGCCTTTGAAGTTTTAGAAGCTGTTTCACAGACTTTGCTCACTGTTTGTTTCAGGCAATAACAAACATCAAAAAGAAAAGGCAGCAACTGGTGCAACTCAGAGAAGAGCTAATTGGGTGGGTTTCTAATGATGCACAATAATGGCCTGAAGAACTTAAGGAGTCTGGTATTTTTTAACTCGGAAGGGAAAGTAACTTTTTTTGTTCTTTCATTTTCTTTTGATAAAACTACTGCTGTCTTGTTTTTTGTTTTTACAAAACCTCATGGTAACATCTCCTTTACATACTTCAGTTGCCTAGACAGTCATTCTTGCAAGTTCTCTTAGCTAATTAGTTACTGGGAGGGTGTTTCACACCATATGTTCATAGGCAGAACACCAGTGTTATGATTTGAATTGCAAAGGTGCTGGATCATAAATTTACAAAGGTAATACAGAGGACTTTTTTGGTTTTGAGGTGGGAGATTGTATTTTGCCTCTGCAGTTTGGCTGGGGTTGCTCTTAGTATATGGTTTGTTTCCTTCTCCTGTGGCTACACAATTCCCCTTCTCTAACTTGCCATTAATCTTAAGTGTCATTTAGATACACACCACAGGAATTACGTTCTTTGGAAGAATCATTAGACTTCCCCAGATCCCTCGGGTTGCTAGTGACAAGCTTTATACTGAAGCTGCATTTAACATACACCCTGTAAGGTAACTCTGTAGGGAACCGTGGGCTTGAATCCACAAAGTGTAAAAACTTTTTCTCTATGGCCATGAGAGGCATTTTTCTCTGTAGTACTATGGACAAATTTTGCTCAGGGAACTATTTAAAGTTATCCTTCAGTATAGTTTGAGCCTCCTCACAGACTGAAAGCTGTCTTCACATTTTTATATGTTGCGTTTTAATCCTTTGATCATTTTAAGAAAGCTTTTTTTCTGCAACCCTGTTGGATGAAAATCGCTGTTTGGTGCTCAGTTTTTGGAGTGATACTTCAATGGATCGAGCACTCCAGCTTATTTAGCAGAGGTGTAGGTAGTTTGTAGATCCTGGATATGCTTCAGCATAAGCACTGAACAACTGAGCTTGCAGGCAGGGGTGTGCAGAAGCAGAACACCTTGTATTTAAGAAACTACACTTGAAAAACTTAAATGCTTAAGAAAGAGTGGGTAGAACTGTCAGACTCAAAAGAGAGGTTTGGGTCTTTTTGGTGGATTTGGACTCATGCCCCTGTTTAAGTAATATGCTTGTTCTAATTAAACACTACCGTATAGTAACCTATGTTTTGTATTTCTGACCAACCTTTAAAAATTCCGTCAGAGGAAATAGGGTCATAGTTATTCATGCAATAAATATGCAGATGCAAGCATCAAAGTCTTGATCTTTTTACAGAGCTGAACCACAACTGACACAACTACAAAGAGAATATGCTGAGGTACAGGAAAGGAAATCTTCCTTGAGGCAAACAATTGAATTAATTACTGATTTAAAGGCGCTACGGCAAGACTGTTTGGATTATAGAGAAGAAAACCCAAAAGCAAAAGTGGTAGTAAGTACATATTCTGCATGTGTTTCAGTTTTAATGGTGTTTTTATTTCAATTTATGAAATGTATTTATTAACATCTCTTAAGTAGCACTATTTTGTTAATTGTCTTTGTCGAAGCAACTTAAGAATCACTGCTGAACTGTACTGTAGCATCTCACTCGGTTTTTTGGTCTCAGGTTAGAAGCTGAAGTATTTCAGAGAGGATTCTGCTGCCTTGCTCTCAGTGTCCAGGAATTCAAATGATGGAGAAATGAAACAGTTATCCTTAGTTGTAACTTTTTTATAGAAATTGAAGATCAACAGTGAGACAGAAGTAACTAGTTTTTTTCTGTTGTTACTATTCAAAAGTAGGGAAAGCTCTGGCACTTCCATGTAAGATATTTACTGCTAAGAACAGTGCTGGTATTTCATGACCAGAATAACTTCTCATGTAGCCTTAGAACTTGTTCCCATTGTACCCAGGACCTGGCGTGGTATTTTCTGTGGACAAGGCTTACACACCTGCCATGAGTAAGGGAAATCCTCACATTTCAGAAGACACTCTTAATTTTGGCTGTTGTTCACTTTTAAAAGTCATGTTGCGCCATTTTAGACAGAGGAAGAATAAATACTGACATGTAAGTGATCTGTCCAAGAGTTTAAAATGTTGCCTTGTAATTTTATTTCCTTATCAACAGTATGGAACTTCCAGCCTCCCTGCTCTCCTGGTGGAGTCTCGGAGAATTCTAGGAGCAGAAAGGCACTTTGAGAATATCAATATGAAACTGGAAGAGGCTCTGGCTGTACAAAAAGAGCAGAGATCAAAGGAAAATTAAATGTCTTTCTAAGACTTTCTGACATTCAGTAGGAACAGTTATTAGAATTGTCAGTGCTTAAAGCTTGTTTAATTGTTACTCTGTTTTGTTTCAGTGTTTAAAATAAGTCAGTGACTTACAGATTGTATCTTTCTATTGTCACATAGTCTCAGAATACCAATGAAAGGAAATTGCAATCACAGTTAAAGTAGTAAAACTTTTCTGTACTCTGTGAACAATGTTAGGTGTTAATCTTTTGCAATAATCTTGAGAGGAGTATATTCGTAAAGAGAACAGACTCTGCTTGAACAAAGATGAATTGACAAATCTTTTTATTAAATTTGCATTTGAAATAAATTATTTCATTCTGTTTATGAAAATGAAGAAGTCTGTTTTGTTGGCTTCTCAATAAAACTTGGACATACAACTAACAAAATAGAAACTGTAGAGCAAAGAGCATTAAAAGTGCTAAGCTTGGAGCAACATTCATGATGAGTCTTTTAGTCCAATCCTCTTCAGCCCCCACTTAATGGTCCACGATCTCCTCTGGGTGTTGAAGTTCACCCAGGCACTCCATTCTTTGTCTTACAGCTCTGGAGTGGTGCTTGTGAACTACCCCGCAGGACCTTTCACACAGGCACATGACACACAAGTGTCATTCATTGCTGGCCAGGCCTGTGCTCAGCTGCCTTCTTTAGTGTAGTTATCTTCTCTCATTAAAGCTTCCAAAAGAACTTCATCCGGGATTTCTTCCACGGCATAATTCAGACTATCATCTGCAGCTTCAGCTAGTTCCACATCTTCAGCAGCTTCTAGGAAACAGGCATCATCACTTGTGTTTTCCCACTCGCTGTCTGACAACAGGAACTCTTGAGTCCAGCTGTTCTCTGGAGATACTGAGCTTTTTGACAAGTCTGATGCATTAGAATGTGGATTTACTTTTCCTTCTGTGTGCCCCCTGTCATTCATTAGCATAGACTCTTCTTCCTTGGAGAAACAAAACACTACTTAGTCCATATGAAACTACTCTTCATATGTTTAACTGCTCTGCAAGTGTGAAGCTTGTGCTGTCACCTAAAATGGATACTGCAGAAAGCTGGCCAACAGGACAAGATTTTCCAGCATGTTCATGTAACCTGTGGAAGCCTATTTTAATAGCAGTAGAAATTGGCTGTTTTTCTAGCACCCTACAAGTAGCCTCTTGAATTCAGCTTCATAAAATAATACAAGATTTAAGACTAACTTTAGTGTCTGTTTAAAGATACTGTCGGGGCCTGAAAATAGTTAAATGACACTTTTTATTAAAGAACACTAATAGCTATTGATGAGCTGCTTGGGAGAGCTTAACATGCCATTCTGCTGTATGACATTTAGAGCTGTAAATTTAAATTTAAAAGTCACAAAAACGCCAATTCTTATTGCCTAAGCAGTGGAAAAACTCGTATGTTCAGGGCGTAGAGTCTAGGTGCAGTATCAGGTCAGTTGAAATATTCTACCTGTTTGGGGAAACGTGCTGCTCTAATACACTAAAATGGAGATAAATGAATTTCAAAAGTGAAGGTCACTGACTTGTATTTGACTCTTGACTGACTCAAGTGTTCCAGAACCAGTTCTATTTTACCTTGCCCAGCATGAAGCCAGACATGCACAGCAGACCTAAACTTGGGCAGTTTTTCTGTTTTGCACCTGGAGCGGCCTTGTGGCTTAGACATTGGGAACTGCTGTTCACATCAGAACAGAAGAAAGTCTTTAGTCCCAGGTGAAGTTAGGCAATTCCAGTAACTTAGCACTGCTGGAGAACTTAAAAATGAATATACGGAGCTACCATACCAGCACAGCTGCTCTGGGGACCTCTTCTATACCACTGTAACAGTGTGTGGAGCTCTCCCAGCAGACTGGGATGTTAGTGGGAATATCCAAGGACTTCCAGAGACTCACAAGAACTTGAGCATCTCAATAGGACAAAAACGTACCTCTTTGAAAAGAGATGGTAGGCATATCCCAGGCGGTAATGGAAAACCTAAATCAAATATAAGGCATTAATTAAAGTTAACATTCCAAAAAGTATCAAGTATAATTGCGATCACAGGCTACATACTTTGTGATTTGAAGTTTTGTTCTCTGCAGACAGGATCGTGACACTTTTGATACCAGACTTCATTCTTTAGATCTACCAGAATCCTAAGAATGAAATTATTTAGTCTTTTAGTAACAGTACATAAATGAAGTGAATTCATACAGTAGGAAGCTCTAACATCAAACAGGTTTTGTTTTTCCTCAGCTGTGGATATTGGATATGGCATACTTACTACATACTTGTTTTGTACAATTTTTAGTTAACTTCAGGTTTCTTAAGTTAAAAGAAATTTGTAAGACAGCTGAAAGTGAAATTTAGTCAACTTAATTACCTTAAGCTTGGAAGAAAAAGTCATCAAATTAAGATTAGCATATGGGACTTAACTGTAAAATATGATTTTGTTGCTCCTGCTGTTACAGATAATTTCATTATAAAAGCCACATAAAATCACTATTTTCTGTCAAGTGATTAGGCCACCTAGCTTTTTCAACTGTGCTTTAGAAACACCAAACTTCAAGCAGCAAACTTGAGAAACAACAAGTTCATCTAGCTGTGGAGTTTTCTGAATATCCTTGTTTCTCAAAAACACATTCCTTATGTTTCAGTGATTTTAAATCTTAAATTATTTTTAAGTTAAAATATTTATACTAATTACATACTGTAATTCTAATATAATCTAAAAACCTGACTTTCCATCACTTACTTTGCTATAACTATAGGAAGTCTGAGTCCTTGTAGCATCACTAGCAAAACTCATCTTGATTCATGTGGCAGGAATTACCATACTAAAATGGCAATTCTCAATTATTAAAATGACAGAATAATTTTAATAACATGAATGTAGTTTAAGATGCACTGTAAATTAATTCAAAAGTGATCTGCTTGCTTTTTTATTTTTCAGCTTCCTAGCTGGGAAGTATCAAAGCATAGTACTGCTTAATAGCTTTAACTCTCTGACTTTTATGTTAGCATCTTTGGGTCCATATTTTAAATACCATGAAGTTTACTTCATAGAACTATTAGAAAGAAAAGTCCAGTTATCACAAAGTAAACTTAGGGGAGGTAAATAGTTTGTTTGGTTTTGTGGGCTTTTTTTTTGTAATTAAAACATTGTATCCCCACAGAGCAAGACAGCAGAAATTGTAACAGTTGCTGATTCTACCCGTAAGAGTTTTTTCAGCATTTTTTGAGAGTAACAGTTAAACAGGAAAATAAATAAAGCTGTTTTAAACTGAATAGTTAAAGAACATACATTATGTTGTTACTTTTGTGAGCTCTTCTGATATTTTCACACCAACGGTAACCAGAAATATCATAAATAAGTAGTTCTTTGAGAGAGAAGTAACTCCATTGTCGTATGCCTGAGGAAAAAAATTAATTCTTTATATTCTTTAGAAATAGTGCTGGAGAAGACTCATTTGTAAATAGTAAGGTGGGCTCTTTACCTCCTTGTAGCCCATCTTTATTAACCAAAGAACGAACAAAATTATCAATTTCTGGATATGGTGAACCCTGGTAACCTTCCACAGGATCTGTTAAACCAAAGGCCACAAACACACAGTGTTAGAGGGCTTGCCACTGTAACATGTCATTGTAACACACTTTATATAGATCATAGGCAGAAAATGTACATGAATCACATCACACCTAAAGCGATACCCCCACCCCCAAGGCACAGAGGGAGCTGGGACAAAGCAAGACAGCTGTGGGTACAGGAGGGGAGGGTCAGTGGCATTCAGGTGCTGCAGAGCATCCTTCAGTGCAGATGTGCTCTGCCTCCTGCAGAAAGGCAGCTGAAGAAGGGCTGTCCTAGAAGCTATCACGTGTACAAGTGACAGAACATCTAAGAGTATTTTTTTTTCTATCCATTAGAAAAGGCTTGAGGTACCTCTGCTGCTTCTGGTAGTTTTACTGTTTAAAAATGCAGACATTTTTCTCTCCTCCTTTGAAAAGCCAGATGACAGAACTTTTATGTCATCACTCGCTCTGAAGAAAGGAGAGGATACAAAGGAAAATGTATGATTCTTACAGCATAATATAGTACAGTATAACTCACTGTAACATACCACAGGACGGCACAACATGACAGCCCTGGGCCTGGGGGTGGGCCAGGAGACCTCCAGAGGTCCCTGCCAATCTTGCCCAGCCCGTGATTCGCTGTGCACCTTTCCCTGTCCCTCGAGCACTTTCCTATCTGGCTTTGGCAGTTTCCCTGACTCTCACCACAGGACAGGGGTTTCTCCCCCTCCAACAGCAACGTTTGCTTCCTGGCCAAAGTCCCAGGACCTGCCCATTTAGCAACTGCTGGTCCACATTCCTACAGCAGGATGTGCTGTAGATAGAGTATTTATGCAAATACACGCTCTGAAAGGTTTCAATTTTTTTTTCTCTACAATGAACTGCTTTTCCTTGCCATATTGCTAACTGGAAGCCAGATGATCACAGAAATCTAAATTCAACACAGCAGAACTTCTCATCCATATTTATGGCAGATTCAGCTGCTGCCTGTGATCTGCATACACTACGTGGTTTATTGGCATCACTTCAGGATAATGAACATCTCAGGATATAAAACCTGAAGTCAGAACAAATACATGTTTTCAATAAAAATATGATACCATTTTAACCTTTTTTCTGCTACAGCAAGGATTAGGAACTTCTTAAGATAGGGTATGACATATCAGAGGTTTAGATCAGATACAGAAACCTTGATTATCGTTTGTACGAGTAACCAACCTAAGGAGGTTTCTGTACCAAATGGGAAATCTGGTATGCAAGAAAACACGGACAGAAATCCTTTCTATATCTTATCCTACTTTGAAAAAATTCAGACTTCTCATATTTAACTGACTAGAAGTCTGTAAGTTTTGCTTCCAGAAATACACAGAAGCTGACCAAACTTAATAATGGTTATGTTTTGGCATTTTGAGTGTGTATAGAGAAATGAGGCACAATTCAGAAGCCGTACCACATTTGAAGGCAGGTTTAACGAAAGAACAAGACTCCCAAGAAATTTTTTCTTCAAAACCAAGAATTTCTACTGGGAACTCCTAAATTACACTGTTTTTACAATGTTAATGAAATAATTGCTCATTCATAATAGTTATCTGTAACTGCTGCAGGACAATTATCATTAAAATACGTATTTTAAAATATTGTAAATTTGACTGAAATTAAGTAATTACCGAATGTTGCAGATTAAAGAGGAAAGAAAATATGCTTCTTCCAAGGAAACATCCTTTTCACAGCTGGGAATAAACTTATTATCCTCTGCTATCTTCAGAATCACATTTTTTCCTGCTTTTGATGACTTATACATCCGGAAATTTCTATTCTTTGTGTAAACTCCTAGAGGAAAACAGATATTTCTTAACACAGCAGTGCTAGCTAGGATTTAAGATACAGAGCACTTGTAAATTAAACAATCTTCTTTAGGCCCAGCTAAGAGTCTAATGAATGGACAGAAACTGTTACTGACTGGCTCACATCCCACAGAAGAAATGCAACGAAGCAAGATCACACACATATTTCCACTTTTATGTTACAGAAGAATTAAGACAAATGCTCAACACCTCTACATAGGCATTTTAATCATTCTGACAATATAATTGTTAAAAGTTTCCCTTCAGTACAAGAAATTCGTGCTTTCACAATAACTTCGTGAACTATATCTGAGCCCCAAAAGCTGCACAATTATTTTAACCAGAAAGAACTTAATCAACCTTTCTGTTTTCTGTGGACTGCTTCACAATTTTTCTGAAGCATGTGTCAGGAAAGCTTAATTCCAATCTCAAAAACGAACAACAAAACAATGAACAGGTATCTTAACATTGCATAATCTATCTAATAATTGATTGAGAAGGTGAGTTTTATTTGCAGGTTGCATTTGATTTTCATGAAGAGAAAAGAATTTACAGAGATCATACAAGAAGAACATCACAAAGTTTTCTGTCACTGCAGCCTCATGATCTAGTTCAGTATTTCAGCAATTTTGACTTTAGCTTTCCAGTTGTGAGGTAATGTGTATAACAAATATTGAGGATGGTTAATTCTGGTGAAACTAACATCAAATTTTTAGAAGGTGAGACAGTAAACAAATTGTTTTTATTTAATTTCCATTCATAAATATGCTTGAAAGAATTTTGAACAGTAGGTGAAAGTAATCCTTCTGACTCGGTAAGAGAGAAGCCTACTGTAGCCAACTTCAGGATTACATTTCAATAGATCAGACATACTGAAGAGGCGCACAATAAAAGTGATCCTTAATTCCATGAGAAGAATTTGAAGGAACGGGGGTTCTTCAGAAGAGTCTGAGGAAAAAACCCAAGGTAAAGTCCTGAAGTGCATAACACACTGCTGTGCAACAGCTTGCTAAGCTATTTTCATTTCCCCGAGACAAGGCAAAAAGCATACATGGAGTTGAAAAAGGGTGGAACTTTCAAACTCTAGTTTGACTATGAGTGTTGTGCTCCTGGAGATTTGTAACATTTTAATACCATGAACTGGCTAGGCCCAGCTGGGCCATGAAGGGCCCAACCCAAAATTTATATTATTCCATCACTGAAACCCAACAGCTGCCATTCCAAACAGGGAAAGAAAGCTCAATTCATACATGTATACAGAAATACATACATGAATATAGAAAGCCATGCCTGAAAGACTTGTTCCATTATTAAGCAGCTTCTAATTCAACTGAAATAATAAAAATGCAATATATGCTATCCTCTTTTAATCCGAATGGGAGCACTAAGCCCTTAAAGGGAAAAACAAAATTAGTCTTGTGTGGAAAGAATTACTTTAAACTGCAGAATAAAAGAATTAAATGTAGTAATATAAGAAGTTCCACAGACCATGAATCTAAGGTTCCTTTAAAGTACAGCATTTATGATCACAGTTTCAGCATGTATTTAAAGTCTGATCATAGGGACAACAGTAAGAACACCACTGTTCTTACTCTCTGTTATCAAAGATTAAGGAACATCTCATTCTTAACCTTTTTTGCATCCCAGAGAGCTTAAAAACACTTATATTTACCTAGATCCACAAAAAGTTGCTTGTTGCCTTCTTTATCATTTACTATTAGGAAAGAAAAATCCAAATTTTCTCCCTGGTGTGACATTTCCATATCCTTTGTTTTGTGAGCAATGGCTAGCCAGTCTTCAGAAGCATCTTCAACAGCTGTGAGGTTTGTAAGAGAACCATCTAATCCAACTCCTGCAGAACACGGGAGAACATGCCCTGCTTCTTCTGTTGGAATGTCAGCAGCCTTACTCTCCATTAATCTTATGGCAGGCTGCAAAATGGTTCTCACAAAGTTACCTTGAAAACAACCAAAAAAGTCCAGAAGCAGGTAACGTCATTTATGAGTCAAGAAAGAACTCAGCAAGTTTCTGTGCAAACATTTTTCAAAACAACCAAGATGGAAGTGGTTGAAGTTCAGGGTCTTTTTAGCCCTTGTGGATTTTTAAAAAGAAATCTTTCAACCGGCCCACTGTATAAAATGGTTCTGGCCAGTAACTGAGAAACCAATGCCTTGCAAGAAATTGTACTAAACATCTTTAAAAAAAAACCCTAAATATTAACAAGCTCAGATTTAGGATTCTGAAAAGGTTGTGATTGCCCCCCTCACTACTGCTTTCCCTAATTTCACTTTCAGAATGACTGAAATGTTTACTTGCAGTTTCATGGAGTATTTGCTGATGTAAGAGCTTGACCGAAGCTTACTCAAACAACAAATTACTTTTACTTTCACAAAAGTATTTTGTAATGACTTTTCAAACTCCCAGTATTGTAGTTCAACTCCCATTGTACCTGTAGGCTCTGCTAGATGGTAACCAAAGACAGACAAATAAAAACCATGGCCAAATTAGTTCCAGGGAGAAAGCAAGAGAATAGAATAAATATAGATGTGGGAAAAAAACTATGAAGTGGAAGGAATACTAGCAGGGATGATTCTGCAGTTGTTGGATGAAGCTTCCATGGGGAACATGAATGAATATGAAATACTGTTCCTTCCCTGCTGCATATCAGCAGAATGACAGCGTATCAAGCATCAAAATCATCACTATCCTCATAATTCATTACAGGACTCCTGGGGCACACAAATGAGTCAAAGCAACCCTAAACTGGCAATTCTCTGTACTGGAGTTGCCATATCTGAGAAATCCCAACGTACGTCAACAATTAAAATTGTTTTCAGCTTTCTCTTTATCATGTTTATGCACAGGTGGCTTGAAATCATCTTTGTCCTGCCTTTTTGACCCTGTACTGAGTGGAAATTAACTGTATTTAGAGCAAGTAACAGTAGCTTTAATTGTTAAGACTGACATTAACCTGAAAATTAAGGAGTCATAGACTTGCCAGTTTCATAGAAACCAGTATTTTTGTAAATAAAACATACAGGCACAAAAAAAGTTACATTTTTGCAAACACACATAGGAATTATAGGAAAAGTAAGTAGAACATGAGAAAAAACGAGGCTTAATGAAATAGAGAGTAATTATGTGTATGCTGGGAATACATATTTGTTTCCACATATAATTCCATTAAAATAAATACTCATATGTGAGATGGCACTGTACAAAGTCAAAACTTCACCTTTTATTTCTAGGTGTAAGAGAAAAGAACACACTTACCAACATGAGTATTATCCTTAAATACAGTCTTTTGGGGTAGAAATATTAAGTGCCGACTAAATTTTTCATCAGTACTGGAATCCAAGTTCAAGACATCATTTGATGAACAATTTACATCATAAAGTTCTTTTAATTTTTGGCTGACAAGCTGAAATTATAAACATTAATTATGTTATTCTACTCTAGCATTTTTTGTAGTTGTATCTATAAAACCTAACACAAATTCAGATTCTACATTTTTTTCAAGGTCTTTTTTTTCCCCTCATTTTGAGCATACAATTCATTTAATTCAAGCTAACCCATATCAAGTTTTAACCAAGTTTGACATAGACTGTATTTCCTTAAATATGCAAGTCACTTAACTAACAGTGATAAGCTGAGAAGACTTTTAGCTTGTCAGGTCAAAGTCTAGTTAGGTGGCTTTACCCTGCAGGTTGTTTTCCACCACAAAGCAGTTCACACTCACAGTGACAATGTTTGTAATGCAGGCTTCACCTGGAGTGGAAATGGAGGCTGTCATGATATAAAGGACTGGTGAGCTAATTCGGTGTTATGATTTAGCTTACTCATTGGTATGACCCAATGTACAATAACTAAGCAGAAAACATATTTCACTCTAAATTAGCTCTAAAAAAAAATTTCTATAAGCAAAGCTAGTGATTACTGATGTTTCAGACTGAGACTCAGAACCTAAAAATCTGGAAGCTTTGGGTTTTAGCAGCTCAGATCCCCCACCTAGCAAATCCAAAGTCCTCTATACCTGAGGAATCTCTGCATTTCAGATAATAATGGATAAATGCCTTCAGATTCTGTCAATGAAGGTTTCTTTATAAAGGAACGACCTCAATAATCTTACTTTTGTTCATTTCTAGCTAGAGACAGGTAGGTGACAGAAGTCTCACAAACAGACATCCACTCACAATGAGATTTTATTAAAACAGAAGATATTCTTCTAAAAACACATGAATGCCATACTGCACTTGCAGAGAGCTCATTTTCCAAAAAAAATTGCAATAAAATGGAAACTGCACTATTTAATACAATTGATCTTTAGCAAAGGTATTTAATTTTAGGTACCAAATTGGTAAATGCAGTCACATGATGCTCTCTACATCATCACTTAACTAAACTGTAATGAACTGTCATCTAAAGAAACTTTCAGGAGGGATTCATCTAAGCCTTGATACACGACTGCACCATTAAGCAAAGAGAATGAACTGAGGAATATATGAAGGGAACTTTTATTGATGCTACTTTAAAGAGTTCCTCAATATTCCTTCAGTTTTACAGCTTTGAAGTGGCACAGCACATAAAACCATCTTCAAAAGTAAACTTACCATGTCAGTAAACCTACTGTGAATACAAACAGTCTGACATCATTCTTTATTTTTGTCTCTCAATTAAATTTGTCTCTCACTTTGATTAAACCCTTGCTTTAATTAAAACAGTATTTTTACTTAATTAAAAATAACCACTGGGTCTACAATTCTTTTAATTTTACTGTAGCATAATCAAGATAAAGTGGTAAATACTTTGGTTTCATATTAGATTAACAACTAATTCATCTACAACACGACTTTGCTCCAGTTTACCTCAATTAACTTTGCGACCATACTCTTGCCATCTGCACCACAATTCGCTGGTTTGTAAAACTCCAAATCAAAATAAAGTTTGCAAGCATCTTTTTCAGGAATTACTTCATAGCAATGCATAAGACTTGTTTTGTAACCTTTGCTAAGGAAAAACAAAAACAAATCACAACCTCTCATGATAAACATTTATGAGCATGATAAACATGCTTATCAGTTGCAAACAAGGATCCCACATATTTTATTCTGCAATCAACCACCCATATGAAAAAAAATGTAGTGGCCCTATAATACTTTGAAAAATTTGTAACTAACATCAGCATCAAATATCAACAAAGATTATTTGTCTGGCCTAGAATTTAATTTTGTAAAGTATTCTCTTCTCCATGCCCCCCCTCCCCCAAGTCTTACAATACGTACAGAAATGTTGTTGAGAATTCAAGGAACTATGGAAACTACAGTAAAAAACTTAAGTTATCACTCAGATGTCTTTAGCACAAACAAAGAGATTAGTTTTTTCTAACTAAATTTCAAAATAATCTCATTTTCAATTTGAGAAAAAAAAATCAGGCTTTTTGTATAAAAATTGACTCAGATTTCTTTCACTTCATAGCCAAATGTTTTATTGTAAAAGAAACAAATGGGGGAAAAGTTCAGCACGTGATCAAATTGTCAATACTTGGAACTACATCATGCAAATGCAAACCCATAAATCAGTTACCAGGCACCTGCATTACTGCCCACTGAAACTGCTGTATGACTAGTCCGAGAAGTATGTTTTTGTCATGTGTTAGTATGATCCCCTGAGGAAAGCTGACAGCAAAAGCAAATCTACTGCTAATAAACTTCAGTTCAACAGAGTCCTTAATTCACAGGAAATAATGGCAACTTGCTACTCAAAAGAGTTGAAACCTGCTATAGAATACACTGTTTTGTCCTTATGAAGGCTTTTCCCATTGCCAAGATGAAATGTCAGGTAACCATTACAGCTCTGCGCTACTCAGAGCAGCAGCTGGCTCCTGGGAATGCCTATCCAGTGATAGCTCTTACTAGGTAGGATACCCAGTATACCACTATCTTTTAGTAACATACAGGGTACCTTCTCAAATACTCACGTGTAATAAAACCAGAGCTCTTTATATGTTGTCACAAGGTAAAACCTCTGTCCATTCTGTGTGTTCTTTTCCAAAGCAAACACATGAACATCCTTTTTAAATAAAAACATTGAAGGTTTTTTGTTAGTTTTATTCAAAGAACCAGTTTAAATCTTCAGAAGTTCCTACCTGGCATTAACTAAAGGCTAGTAAATACTAGAGAACTATAAGCAGATCACTTATCCTTTTCCAAGCTCAGTAGCATCTAGTTTTAATTTAGAACATCATTCTGATTTCAGTTACATGGGTAAAACTTTGAAGCTTCTCTTTGCTGTGCATTAATGTAAACTGATTTCTCTGTAAAGTCTTGTTTTTTCTCATCAGTGGCAAGTGCATCTAAAGGGAGGAGGAACAACGTCCTGAAAGGAGCAGCCTCATGGACATGATGGCAGTATAAGCTTTATGGCAAATGTTCTTCAGACAGTATGTTGTTTAGATCCAAAAATGAAAATCTGAGAAGAAAACAGAAAAAAACTACTGCCAAGCGAATGAGAACCCATTTTGGAAAACAGGCTGTCAGGATTACTTAAATACCTGAAACAGCATGGAGAAAAACACAATACTTTCTTTAAGAATAGCAATCAATTTGAAAAGGAATAAACTGAAAACAGAGGATACCTTTCCCACAATATTTATTTGGCTAACCACTTCTAATCATCTGAACTTGCTATTCAGATGCCACTGGAGAGCTGTATTGTTTGTATTTAGTCTCTGCCTCTTCTTTATCTCTTTTTCTTCCTCATTTTTTTCCTCCTCTTTCTTCCTACTCAAGTCTCACTACCTTCACATTCTCCTGCCCACCCTGACAGCTTGTTCATCTTGAGAAAGAACAGATGTGTCACTACAATGTTACCAAAAAGCACTTTTACTGTTGGAAATTAACACCACATATGAACTTGTATGTTAGAAAAGAACTAGCACTTCTTAAGAGATAACTCCAGTGCAACGTGCCCTACAAAGACAAAAAAAAATACTTGCTCTTTCAGGATTGGGAAGAAAAAGATCTTGCAAACTGATAAAGACCGCCCACAGCAATTTTAAATTATGTTCAATCTTGAAAGTATATAAAGAGTAGAGACATTTGCCTAACACATAATATACCTCTTTGCAGGTTTTTACATAATTAAAAGCTTCAGCCTGTCGAGAAAATATTTTCCAAACAGAGGATGGCATAGAGGGTTTGGACAGTCTTGGTCTATAAACTGTAGGAAGAGGGTTTCTTTCATAGTGAGATGCTCGTTCTTCCACTTTTTTCAGTCTTTCTTGCCATTTTCTCTTCATTTCTCCTAAAGCAATTACAAATAGTCAAATCAGTATCAATTTCTGTTTGCAAGGCAATTTTAATTTTAATATATCCTGTACTCATCACTGCCTTTGATTCTGGTTTTGTTGAATGTAATTTATTAATTAACTGGGAGTAGCCAATATTCAAAAATCAACACCCAGCCTTGCTATGATACTCATTTTAATATTAAATCTCTACACTGTTTTAGAAGTACAAGAGCTTCATATTAACACTATCAAAGATAAACACAACAGAACTACCACAGTAAGAGAAGGCCTAGAATGTTTCATTTTTGTCTACAGAATGGTATTACACTCCTCAAAAGCTATACAAACTGTTGCTAGGCACATAACATTAGTAAGGAGTGAATACTATTATTTTTGCTTTATGGTTGGGGAGACAAATGAGATAATTAATTTGTGTGGTAGTACAATACTTGAGTTCATAAGAAGAGTTAAGACTTCAATGACTCTAGCTCTGAGCTCTGTATCTCAAAGTAAAAGAACTGAAATCCAAAATGAGGGCTCCATTCTCCACTGCCAACCTTTGCTATTGATCAGTAATACTTTCGCTGCTTTAAAAGCTCATGTACTTTTCACAACCTTAAAATAGCAACCTTATCTCTTTTCAAGAAATAGAACCATGCAGTAACTCTTTCTGTCTTGCAGCCTTCAAGCTTCTAGTTCCATAAAGTAATCCAAATGCTGTAGAGTAATGTAGTAAAGCATAAACACACAAGTGGAACACCTGCAAATCAGTAAAAAGCACTTCCAGGAAACTGTGAAACAGAGGAAGAGAGGCAAGAAGTAACAAACATGAAGGGGAATCTTCTTGTTTTGCCCAGCATAACTACTTGGTTCTCCTAACAGCCCCTGGGTTGCAGTGAAAGATAAAAATGAAACTGAGTGTACACAAAAGTACTCAAACCTTTAACAAGCTGGATCCACAAGGCGAATTTAAGTATTTAAATATTCTTGTGGGGCCCCAAAGCCCAAATTTTAGATCCTCTCATTTCCTCCTCCAAGTTTTTCACAGGAAAAGTTCCTGGACGTGCACATGTCTGCCCACTGTTCTAAGCCTGCCAATGTCTCGACAGTCAGTGCCTTTGTCAAGTCTAAGTAACAGAATGTTGTTTCTCTAACAGGGGTCAAACATATGATCTCTAACGACCTTGTCTGTCTTCTGACCTGTGCATTTTCTTCACTCCCTTTTTATGCTCTTAGTTTCTTCTCTGGGAATGAAAAACTAGATTATAGACAGCAATCAGCATTTCTCAGAAGTGCTAACAAAACTTTCAGTTTCGTTTTGGTGCTGTCGGCTGTAAATTAACTGGGTGCAACATATCCCTACATCAGCACTTTCCCACAAGGTGACCATTTAAAAGGGAAAGTAAAGGAGAAGCCCCATAATTCTCTATTAAACTTTCTAGTTATATCAGGCTGTATTTTTGCAGAAATACAGCTGGGAGGGTACCTGAACCTGGGAGAAGGTTGATGACCCTTACTTGAAACTGAAACCTATCATGGTTTTCACAATCCCAACACTCAGACTCTCAGCAGTCAAACATGTCAAGTCTTTTCAAAGTAACTTCAATTCCTGTGTGAACTATAACACAGCACATCTATTTAGAGCACATAAAATTTACATTTACAGACCAGCCTTCTGAGTTCACTGGGAAATTCCCACTTCATCTCCCTCTCTTATGTCCCACCAGAAGTAAGAGCAGTACTTATTTTTGTTTGACTTGACGGAAAAAATTTTGTCACCAACATGTTTGGACTTCAGTGTTGTTGACTCAGCAGGATGACTGCATGGAGAGCCTGGAAAAAAGTCTCCTGAGCAATGACTTAAAGAACTTGCTATTTCATTTTCTCTATTTTATGGAAGACTACTTCTCCGTTTCCTTCTTATGATAATGACAAAACATATTATCCACACCTACTGACAACTGAAGCTGAGACATGCAAATCAACTGCTACTCAAAATAACATTACACTTGTTTCCTGGCTGGTGTGTATCATGCAACATAGTTCTGTGGCAGAATTCATGGCCCCTGACACAAATAAATCTGTGAGATTTTCTCCCAGCTACTGATTCAGCCTTAGAACACCACATTAAATTCCTTAACATTAGTGAAAATTAGCTTAGCTATCCTTACATTGAGCTGACATGTGGCATACTAACAAACGCTACTCATCTTCCCCTAGTGACAACAAGGAGCAACAGATTTTCATCTTGCCCTCCTAATAGAGGAAGTGGCCTCTGCAATTACAGAATCACAGAATGGCTCAAGTTGTAAGGGACCACAGTGGGTCACCTGGTCCAACCTCCCTGCTCAAGCAGGGTCATCCTAGAGAACATGGCACAGGACTGTGTCCAGTCACTTCCTGAGTATCTGCAGTGGGGGAGGCTCCACAACCTCTCTGGACAATCTGTTCCAGTGTGCAATCTGTTCCTCAAAATAAGATTGCAAGTGCAAAACTCAGACCTGGTGATAAGACCTCAAAAAGCACATTAGTACCTGTTACGACAAGCCGGAATATATAGTTTCCAATGTTATCCAACTTCTGCTACTGAAGGTTGATGTACAAATATAAAACTAACTGACCTGAAATTTGATGATGAAGCCAAAATCATTCCTCAGCATCAGAGCACTGTTGTGCAAAGCAGGTCTGTGGGCAGCAAGGGACATTCACCATGCAGGTGGGCGAGAACCCTGCCTGAAGGGAAGGTCCTACCATGGTACAGGCGAGCTCACCCAAGGGGATCTCAGTCACTGAGGTCTGGAGCAGGGCTGCTCATTTAGTAATTATCCCCACAGATTACTCTAGCTGGCCATTTCCTTTACAAACCACCATTCTTTCAGAATCACAGAATATTCTGAGTTGGAAAGATCATCTAATCCAAACTCCTGGCCCTGCACATGACCATCTCCAAGAGTTACGCCAGGTACCTGAGAACGTCGTCCAAATGCTTCTTGAGCTCTGTCAGGCTTGGTGCTGTGACCACTTCCCTGGGGGGCCTGTTCCAGAGCCCAACCACCCTTTGGGCGAAGAACCTTTCCCTAATATCCAACCTAAACCTCCCCTGGCACAGCATCAGCCCATTCCCTTGGGTCCTGTCACAGGTCACCCCAGAGAAGAGATCAGTGCCTGCCCTTCCTCTTCCCCTCACGAGGATGTTGAAGACCACAATGAGGTCTCCCCTCAGCCTCCTCTTCTCCAGGCTGAACAAACTAAGTGGCCTCAGCTGCTCCTTATACAGTTTCCCCTCTAGGCCCTTCACCATCTTCCTTGCCCTCCTTTGGACGCTCTGTAATAGCTTTATATCCTTCTTACATTGTGGTGCCCAAAACTGCACACAGTATTTAATATGAGACCACACCAACACAGTATAAGTGTACCAGAATGGCACATTTGTTTCAGCAGGCAGAGGAACTCAAGCAACAGAGCAAACCTGACGAAGTTTGGATTACACCATGCACACCCAAGAGCTACAAGGGCAGCCGTACCCGGCTCAGCCCTCACAGCCCACAGGGCGCGGTTGCTCAGCGTCCCCCCGTGGGGCCCGCCCTGGCAAACCCCGCCGGGAGAGGAGAGGAGAGCAGAGCAGAGCGGCCACCCCGTGCCTCCTCAGCCTGGCCTCGCACGCCTCCCTCCGCACTGGGAGCGGACCGCACGGCGGGGCCCGCCTTCCCCGCGCCGCCGAGGCCGCTCCCGCCGGCACGGACTCACCGCCACCGCCCGGTCGCTGCCGCCATTGGGGGCTGTCCGCCCGGGCTGCCCGCCCTGCGCGGGGAGGAGCCAGCGGGGTGCCGGCGGGCCGGGCTGGGCCGGGCTGTCTCCGCGCCGGCAGCACTCAGCCAAGCAGCACCCAGCCAAGCGAGGTCGGAGCGCAGCGCCGGCGGAGCGAGCAGCTGGCGGAGCCGGTGGGTGGCGGCGGAGCCAGGATGTGGGGGTGCTGGGATGCGGGCGCGGCGGCGGTGGGGCCGAACAAAGCCGGGGGGGGTTGGTAAGGCTGTGGCTCTCCAGGTCCGCGTGGCCGCCCGCATCTCTCCCGGAGGAAGTCGGCTGCGGGGAGCAGGAGGGGAGCCGCGTTTCGCCCGGGGCGGGCCCGGCTGAGAGCGCCTCTCCCCCGGCTGCCCGCGAGGCTCCCGGCCCCGCAGGCCCGGCCCTCGCTCGGTCGGTGGGGGGGCCGATGACCCCCAGGCCTTGCCCGCGGGCCAGGCGGGAGGGAGCGCCCGCGGTGCCATGCCAGCGCCCGCCGCTCCCCCCTGCCCGGGGGCAGAGCGCGGGGCCTCAGGTATTAGTTTTCCAGAAGCTTAAGGTAGCTAGTTTGTTCCCTTTCAGCCTGATTTTGTGGAGAATCTGTCGAAGCACAGGGGAAAAGAAGAGGGGAAAAAAAAAAGGTGCTTTAATTCTAAGCTGCTCTGGTATCCTCTCGGTAGACCATTAACTAACCGGAAACACGGGGTCAGAATCTGTATTTGGATCTTCTAAAACAAAGCGTGTTAAACCTCGTCTGTACCGACCAAAAGCACGCTTGGAATCCTGGCAGCAGCTGTGACTTAACTTTCGATAGCATGTAAAAGACGCTGCCCGAGGTGTGTTGTGTCCCGTCTGTTCCCTGCTGGGCTGAAGGATAGAGCTGGCCATCTGTAGTCTTTATCCTCTAACTCATAGTTCTCCTCTTTGGGTATCTGCTTGTCGGGCGGTAGGTTTCAAACTAACCCATCGTGTCCTTAGTGTTGAGGAACCGCATATGGCTGTTGCTTACAGCGGTGGTGACGGGGTTAATAGGTACAGGTGAATTAATAAGCAAGGGTCCCATCTACACTTGGAGTAATTTCAGCCAATTTTACAGCTTCATGCTGAGTACTTGAAAGTCTGTTTGCTTTTGGAAGATCAGAATGCTGGCTCAGTGTCAGGGCTTTCCAACAACTACATCCAGAGCAGAAGCAATGTGAAGAGCTGTCGCAGTATGGGCCTGCTTCCATCAGGGGTAGCAGTATTTAGTAGGGGGGTAGTGTCACGCAGAAAATGTGATGATCTATTTCAAATGTTTTTTGGTTTTTCATATAGTCAGCTTCTATATTTTCCTTACATTATTAGTCAGATAATTATTGTTTAGCGTTATACATTGTAGAGTGGAAAATTTTTAATTTGCGTGTCTGCATTAGTATCATGATATGTTATGGTTATGTTCGTGTACAAAAAATACCTTCTTTGAATGCTTGACGTTTTGTCTTGCAGTCATGTGAGATGGAAAACTGCCCTTTTCTAATCTTTAAGGAGATGTTTTACAATACTGATGTCTGTTTTGAACATGTGTTTTAGTAGTGCTACAGTCATTGCTTTGTAGAAGCAGATATATACTGAACATCTATTGTCTTCTGTGGTTTGCATATTTCAGGATCCAGTTGGTAACTAAAGACTAGTTATTTGCTTTCTCCCCTGTCTGAGAAGCTTTGGTATTATTTTTATCACTATACCATTCCTTTCTCTTGTTGGTTGTCATCTCAAATAAATATTGCTTTAAAAAGAAACCTGGTGGTTCTTAGGGCAGTGGTGACACATGATGATGTGAATTTATTTTCATTAGGTCTAGGTAGAATAAGTAAATCCAGGCTGGAATGGAGTAAAAAATTGCTTTATTTATTTTCCTATCAAAAGAAAAGCATTGGAACAACTGCATTTATGTAGAGGAAAAAATATTTTTGCTCTTATTGCTGTACAGAGAGACACTGGTCATTTTTTGGTAGCTTGCAGAGCATAGCTTTGGACCTTTGTGAGCCACTTTATTTCTTACTACTTAGTATATGTAAAGATCATTGTAGCATCATCTTTATATTTGCTGTCTCTGTCTCATATTTTTTTTAAAAATTGTGGTTTTTTCAGATAAAATATTATAAAATAAGTTTCCTAAAATCTACAGAATATATTTTGCTAGATTATAAAAATGCTGTTGCTCTTTTCAAGAACTTTTTTATATTTCCTTACAGTTGAAAGCTCATCTTACCTAAGCTTTCAGAGAAAATAATATCAAAGAGCAGAATAAAAATTTTTAATAAATTTTTAAAGCACTGTCGTGATTTCTTCCCCCCTTTCTGCACCTCCCCCCACCAGGATGAGATCATCCTTCACAGGGAGATGCATGGCATCACTGCATTACTTAAAGCAAGATGAGGCAATTCTTAGTAGCCGGTTAGAATCAGTACCATCCTCCGGAGAGCAGTGCTGTTACCCTGACCGGTGCTTTAGAGCACGAAATACCCTGCTGGTTCAAACGCCCTTTTGAGTGCCTGGCAACAAAAGAGATCTCTTTGTTGGGTGTCTTTTGTTCTTTAAAGAAGGGCAGGTGACTTGGTGCCTGAGGGTGCTCAGGAATTGATGGATATTAAAAGTGAGTTACAGATTCTGTTCTGAAGATAAACCCTGCAAATTTCAAGTACTTAACGTGTTATAACCAGTTTTTCTAGACAGTCCCTATAGCTTCTGTCAAGTCTCTCAGACAAGCTCCAATTGTGATGGAGTAGAGTGCAGTAAGCTCTAACACTTCATTAAACAATTGAAACTGTAGGCTGTGAACTAGGCCTGCAGAGGCCTTGGTAAGAAATATTTTTATGATATGGTATTACAAGTTGTGTTTTACATTTTTCAGAAAGAAAGTACTATAGTTTGTTGTAATTGCAGGTTTTGCTGGCTACTTCTTCCAGTTTCATTGTTTCTTTGGCACTGGATCAAGGACAGCCGGTTTAGAGCTTTAAATTTTAAGGTCACAAAAGGGTCAAGGAGATAAGTCTTAATTTTAGGTCGCTTAAATGTTGAAGATCTCTCTTAGTGTTTGCATCCTGCTTTAACATTTATGTTGTAAGAAGCATTCAGTGCTCGCAGGCAGCTGGGTCTGCAGTTTGCTTAGTTAAGTCTGCTACTGTTCAGCAGTTTGGTTGGAGCACACCTGGTGTGAAACCAAGACAGCCTAATTTGCCACTTACCCTTCCTCATGATTCCAGGGGTTCATCTGTTGGCCAGAGAGTGTTCGCTTTCCCTGTACTTCGGCTGAGTCTTTCTCCAAGTAGCTGTTGGTAGCTGGCTCAGCTGATAGTCGGGAGCTGGCCACAGCTCATGTAGGCACATATTTACTGGTTTGCACTCTCTCCTTCATGTACTTCAGCACTGGCACTGCAGAACTTCACAGTGCCAAACAGCTGGGATAAACACCTGGGATTTTAGCAGAAGTTGATTTCTGTGCTGACATGGCTACACTGCTGTCAGTACACCTGCTAGCTGGTTTTGATAATAGAGCTGGCACATGATGCTGTGCTTTTTTAATATGGTATGGCTGTTTATTACTGTTGTCAGACAAAGAACAAATGAAGG
The DNA here is from genome assembly GCA_013397775.1 of Eulacestoma nigropectus. Lineage (NCBI taxonomy): Eukaryota > Metazoa > Chordata > Aves > Passeriformes > Eulacestoma > Eulacestoma nigropectus. The sequence continues at coordinate 212,661 of VZTE01004036.1, read as the reverse complement.
AAGTTAACCATTTCCCTGTCTCTGTTAATCCCAGCCACATTGAAGGGTTTGGGTTGTGCTCTTGCACTTAGTTCTTCTCCAGGAGAAGGAACTGTATGAGTTGCATCAGAATGGTGGGTCGGTCTGCTTGGATGTTTTCCTACAAATTTTGCTCAGGCTGGAGAGCTCAGGAAAGCTGACAACCAAAGCCAAGGATGATTGTAGTAGGGATGGTTGAAAAAGCCAGAAACTCGTGGAAGCTGGGCTCTGCTGGAGCAGGAGAACTTACAGCATTCTTGTCAATGAAAGCCATTCTTTCCAGTTCCTGGGAATCAGAAGCTCTGCTCTTCAGTTAGAGCTGGGTGCACACACCAGTTGTCACTGTAGACTAGACTTTGCTGGCAATGCTAATGTTCCCTGCCATAGGGCATAGGGTTGGATCACTGTGATGCCACAGGTCATAGGTGTTTGAATTGCCCTTTGGAGCTGCTTGCCTTTTTCTTCCCATAGGGTACTTTTAATTAATTAGACTTTGAAGTTAGGATGAATGAATCCAGGTCAAGGTGCTAGGCAGTCAAGTTCAGCATTGTAGATTTAGTTCCTGCCCCATGATACTGTCTTTAAAGTAGATTTCTAAAACATAATGATAGAATATGTTTAAGATATTTTGTTTCTAAAACACCAAGCTTATTTAATACTTTGGTAATTTGATTTTCAGGAAATTTCCTGTTTGTTGCATTACATAATACAGTTGTCAAGTCTGGAATAATTTGGTGAAGAAGATTTAATTACATCAGTGCTCTGAAATAGTATTCAGAGTAACGTTGAAGATCTTTTGAAGCCGCTAAAAATGTAAGTAAATGTCTTCCTAGAAATAAGTTAAGAAAGAAGCTTATATATAACCAAATTAGTGCTTCTGATGCATCAGTAATTGTTGCCACACAAATGGGTGTTTGTGTTGTACTAACAAGAGTATAGGTATGAAGTTGAGACTTTATATAATAATAATATCATGATGTAAGATGGCAAATATAGTTTGCCCTAAAGAACCTAAGCCCTAAATAAGAATCTTCATCATATCTGGCCAGCAATTCTTGCTGCTCGCTCTGGTTACTTACACCTTCTTATTTACCATAAACATATCTGCTAAAGTAAGTTTTTATAAAATTCTTGCCTTGTAATGCCTTGTTTGTTTCTTGAGGTCTCAGCACTGGTAAGCATTTATTACTTTGTCCTATTTGGCGATTTAAATTTATGATGCATAATTGTTTGCTGAAACTTGAGTTTAAGGTAACTTTTGATAGTAGGTTCCATGAGTACACACAAAGTAACCATAGGGAAGGTTTAATGTTTTTAAATTGATTTCTGATTTGGTATCCATTATAATTTGTTGTCCTGTGTTCTCATAAAAGTAAATAGCCCACAGCATAGGGTTCATTTAATCAACTGTTTAAAGTTATATTGTTGTGGTTTTATTTTATTACTGTTGTAATTGCCTTCACATATACCAGTTGAAATGGGGTGCAGTGATGTTTCATTTGAAATGGAATATAGAGAAATGACTCATTTCTCAAGCTATTATGATCCAATTTCTAATCTATGTTAGTCTTTGCACATATCTAATAACTTGTATTGCTTGATTTTGGTTCTTAATTTCTAATGCATGTGGGGACATTGCAATATTTTAAAGATAGTTTTCAATTTGTTTGTCTCTTATCTTGCTTTTTGTAGGTCTTTCCATTTATTTGGTCACAGGGATCTGCAGAATTTTTCCCAGAGTTCTTTTAGAAGGCAATAATTTAGAAAAACATTTCGTGTTCTTCTTTCAAATATAAAATGTGTAGGGATTACTCAGAAATGCTTTTTTTTTTTTGTCTACTAGTATCCTAGGCTAAAGTTATTCTGTGAACTGTCATAATACATCTATTTTCTTGCATTTTCAAGCTGATAATTGAAAGCAATCATGACAGACATAGGAGATGGACCACATGTGGGAGAAGATCTGGCAGATGCAAAATCTATTCCAGGTTTTAAAGGGTAAGTGAGGTGCTTTTGGTTTGAGTCTTCAATTTAAGTCTTGAGGAATCCTGTGCTGTAATGGAAGGTGAGAGCCATAGAAGAAATGATGCTAAATGGAAAAGTTTCGATTATCGTAAATTGTAATAATCATAAACAACTATTAGAGTTGTACTGACTTTGAAAATACACAGTGTATGGCAGAACAGGCCGCATGCATGTACAAGGAACTAAAAATCAAAATGCTTGAGGTGCAGTTAGGCTTAGCTTAGCAGTATTATCAAGTGCTTAGCTCTTCTTGAGAAGAGACATTCATGTCTCACCCTAGGATAAACGTTCAGCTCTTTCTATGCAGTGCTCCTGGAGCTGACCTGAGCCTGTAGAAGACAGCTCAGCTGCTTGAGCTGACCTGCTGTAGGGTTGTGTGTGTGGAAGCAGGAGTGCAAGAGAACTTAGGGAGTGGAGTGGAAGGGAGGAAACACAGTCCTGCCAGCTAGTTGTTACACTGGTCTAGCACTATCATCAGATTATGCTCTCTCTGGTAACTTAATTTGGTTCTTTTTAATATTTCAGTGAACAATTAGGTTTTAAGAGCATTATGGAACTTATATTTGTAAAATATAGTATGATTGCAGGCCCCAGTGTTGTAACAACTGACACTACACGTGCTTAAATGAGAAAATCCATACTAGCTTCAGCATCTGTGGACTGAGTAAAACTGAGAGCTATTGCAGAATCTTGGTCTTTTGTTGTGAATGAAATGGATGCGCTTCACTTGTAAGAGAGAAGTAGCAGCAATATGTTTATTGATATAAAACAGTGATTTAACAACCTTCAATAGTTGGTACAGCAGTGGTTTAACAAGATGCCATGGCAAGGTACACTTGATTATTTACAGCATAGAGGACAGGGTCAGATAAAACTGTCAGGGAGACCCTCCTGTTGAGACATTATGTTCAGAAAGGACAAAGGACTGCCTTGCATTCTAAACTCCTTCTCAGGGCAAAGTCTGGGTGCAGCTGGATTAAGACTTAGTCTTGGACTTGGTCTACAGTTTATGTCTAAAGTATTAAATGTGCGTCATCAATCCTTTATATCACTTAGCTAAGATTTTAAAGTTTAGCATGCTATCAATTACTTACCCAGAAGCTGTTGTGGTGAGGAATCTCTCAGCCTCAAGGAGAAACCTAGAGAGGCATCCCTGCTGGAGGGGAGATCCTGGTGGGCAGCTTGCTGTATGTGGAGTAAGATAAGTGACTTACAGTCATATTTGCATATGAGCTGTATTTTGGGATGATGCATGCTCAGCTAGCCCTTAGATGTTGGAGAAGATTTATGGCTCTTACCTATTGTGTTAGCTATCTCCCCAAAGTCCAGCTTCATCCAGATGTAGCCATCATGCTGGTGGCTATTGCTTAAGCAGGAAAGGAGCACACATCTGCCACATCTTTTTAGGTTTTGAATATTTTCTTGTGAAAATTCAACAATAATGACTTTTGGTTGGAATTCAGAACAGATTTGCTTTCTCAGAGCTAAACTTTCCTCCAGGTACATAGATTTCAAAAGATGATAGTAAAAAAACCCAACTGATTTCTTGTTGATACAGTAATTGGCATCCTTAAACTAAGTTTTCATATTCTTCTGTGCAGGAGGCATTATGATTTTAAACACAGTTCTTCCTTGATTATTTTAATTTTAAGCTTGTTGCAAGTTCCACAGAAGGTTACTACAAATGCAACCTTACCAGTTTAATTGGGCTTGCTAAAATAACCTGTAATTGTAATTATTTTGGAAAAAGGAATCAGAAATTAACACCGAAATTTTGTCTGGTTTCTATACAGAAAGAACCTACCTGCTAGCAAGTCTATGGACTCTGGAATTCTGCCAGACTACAGTTACAGAATGGATTATCCAGAGATGGGGGAATGTATAATAATAAACAATAAGAACTTCCACAGACGTACTGGTACCACTTTCAAGTTTTTGACTTTTTTCCTTAATTTAGCTGAATTAGTGCTGTGTGTTATTCTTCAAAGTTAAATATGCAGACCAGTTTTGATTGCACTCTAAAGTCATAGGTGTGATTCATGTCAGTCCATTCTTCAAAATATGCATAGGGGGAACACATTAGGGTATAGCAGTAATGAGGAGGGAAATCGATCAGCAGTACAAGTCTGTCTTACCTTTTAGTCATGATTTCTGTTTTGCATTTCTATTTTGCAAATTAAATTCTTCTTATGTCCTTAAATAGATGAGTAGATATAAAAATAAGACGTAGATAAATCTACAATACAGGTGCAGAGGGTGGGAGATGGTGTGCACAAATAACAGTGCAACGTTTTCTCTGTTAGAGTGAATCTGGAATAATGGAATATTTCAGACTGATACAGGTATAAGTGAGAAAAGAATTTGGCTCAATCAGACCGTGCCATTTATATAATATAAAAAAATAACACATTTCTCTTATGTATAGGGATGCTACCCCGTTCGGGTACAGATGCGGATGCTGCAAGTGTCAGAGAAGTTTTTATGAAGTTGGGATATAAAATAAAGATCAACAATGATCTTTCATGTGGGGACATTTTTAAACTATTGAAAAATGGTAAGTTATATGTTTAGTGCGTGCGTTACGTCAACCATTGTTTCCAAATACATCTGTAGCCCTCACTTCTTTTCTTTCTGGGTTCTTTGAGATGATATTTCACACTTTCTGGTGATTTATTGCTAAAGATGACATGTACATCATAGTTTCTATGTTTATTCATCTTTGCTGTCTCTTCATCTTTTGTGCCATGACTGTTGTCTCCGTATCCTTTCTCATCTTCTAAAGAAGGCTGGAAAAAAGGCTGGAACTTAGATGCAGACTGATTTATATTCTGACCCTGGGATCACTGAAGCTCTGTGAGTTGGAAAGAAAACTGCTAGATTGGATAGAGGAGTTGTATGCTAAATGCTTAGTGGTGTGGCCCAAAGAGGGGTTCTGGTTGAGGGGCCAGAACTGCAGGTGTGTGGGCTGAATTTTCTTTTGGATAAACAACTCATGTTTTGTTTATCTTGTGAAACAAAACACCCTTCTCTCAAGTGAGAGCTTTATACTACTGCATTAGTCCTGCTTTGTTTGGGCTTGGCTACATCTAGACCCTTACATTAAGTGGTGCCTGGAGGTATCAGTAGCCCTGGAACACAGGCCATTCTAGTTAACTGTTGGAAGGTTCTCTGCCATGACTGTGACTCCTGCCCACTAGTGCTCTCCCAGACTGTTCCAGGTCACACTTAAACAGTAGAAATGTTCCAGTGATTATTCTCAACAGTAGTTAGCCTGCAGCAGTCCTGGTCTTGGTTTTTGTGTTTGGTTTTGTTCGAGTTTTTTTGGTTTTTGTGGTTTTTGGGGTTTTTTTTAATGAAAGTGTTTATGCCAGAGAATGTTCCCAGGCATGGCTAATTTATTAGTATTGTTGCAGCTGGTCTGTTGACAGTAGCTGAAAATGTGACTCTTCTAAATGCAGTGCTTGTCCATAAATTGTAGAAATGCCTGAGTGTACATCACTTGAATAAAATTGAAACAGTTAATTTCTTCCAGAACAGAAATTTAATGTTTTGGTAAGCACTAAACAGTAAGACTTCAGATTTAAGGACAGTTTTCATTTTTCATCTACAAACTCTTGCATCTTTCTGAGTTACCACTCATAATTTCTTTTGGATCCTTTTTTTTAAACCATGTTTGTATCTCTTCATAAATTTGAAAAAGTCATCTTGGTCCTCAAGTACATTTCCCACAGTGTCAAGCAACAAAAGACATTGGAGGATATAAATTCTATGCTATTTGTATACCACAAGATGGAGGGAAAAAAAGTATAAATCTACAAACACTTTCTATCAAGCTTAAATAACTGTAAGTACAAAATTAAGAGGATTCAAAAATCTTTCTAGACCTCACTACAGGTAAAAAGTGAGCAAGAGAGGTGTGTACTGCTAGTACCTAGGTCCCTGCAGGAGCAGCAACAACTGTCATGCTACATTTAGTTCCCATGTAATCCAAGTAGTTGAAGCATCCCCAAGTGGAAAGAGAGGTAGGGCTTCTCCATTCTTTCCCAAAACTCTGAATGTTCCGTCAGTCCGATCCCGGATCACAAGACTGACCGTGATTGCATGGATGAGGTGTGTCATTCAGACTTTGAGACACTGTGGGAATACCCTTTCTGACTCCTTACAGTATTCCTGGCGTAGCTCTGTGACCGTGTCTTGCAATGGGTAGGGTTGGCCCTTAATTTGGGGTTTCCTGTGCCCAACCTCCTGAAGTAAAGTAGGCAGGTGGCTTCTGTTCAGAAGTGAAAACTCTTTAGGGGTTTCTAAACATGCGAATTAGTTCTTAAAGACTTCTGTGACATAGGAAGAATCAAATGTTCCAAATTTTTAGGGAATACAGAAAGTTAAGATAATTCTCTTTTTCTTTCAAGTTTCTGAAGAAGATCACAGTAAGCGAAGCAGTTTTGTTTGTGTGTTGCTAAGCCATGGCGACGAAGGAGTGATCTATGGTACAGATGGACCTCTTGAACTGAAAGTACTAACAAGCCTTTTCAGAGGTGACAGATGCAGAAGTTTAGCAGGAAAACCCAAGCTCTTTTTCATTCAGGTGATGTACAGGTGAACAGTGATCATCAAATCAGCCAGACAGTTTAAATAAAACACCATTTCCCACTAATTATTAGTGCAAAAATCCTTTAATCATTTCTAAAGTATTTGAATGTAATTACTCTCAAAGTAACATTCCCTTCAGGTCTAAAGTGGCACAATTTTCCTATTAGGTAGGCAGTATTTATAATAGCTGACATTACACTAATTCTATGTATAAATAAAATCTTAGGCAATATTTTAATGAGTTTCTGAGTGCACTTTTGAATGAGTATCTATCTTACCCAAGCTATGTAGCTGATTTAAATAAATGTTACTACTTTTCTTCTGAGTCTGTCTAATGGAAATGTGACACATAAAGTCTTGTTATTTTTGCAGTTTTTTAATCATGATACCATTTTTTAACCACAAAACATTGATATTTTCATAATGATCACTGCCTTTATTTTTTCATTTTAATATTATTTTCCATTCGTCCTTCCACCAAATAGGCTTGTAGAGGGACAGAATTAGATTCTGGTATCGAGACAGACAGTGGATCAGAAGAACTGTGTCAGAAAATACCTGTAGAAGCAGACTTCCTGTATGCCTATTCTACAGCTCCAGGTGAGAGACTGTATCCATGTCTGCCTGCACTCATGCTATAAATGACAATTTGGAGTTGGACCCAGTCAGTGGATGGCTTCACTTGTACGGAATGTCCCTTTGGTCGGTTTGGGTCAGCTGTCCTGGTTGTGTCCCTTCACAGGATCTTGCCCCCTCCCAGCCCCTTGGCAGGAGGAATGCTGGGGAGGCAGCACTGCTCAGCAGTAGCCAAAGCACTGAGATGTTATCAACACCTTTCCAGCTACCAGTGCAAAGCACAGCACTGTGAGAGCTGCTGTGGGAAAATGAACTCCTGCTCAGCCAGACCCAATACACTCTTTCATGGAAATGTATATTTACTTCCCTCAATCACTTTTTTTACCTTGATTTGATTTCGTTTTGAGGTAGTTACTATTCTCAGTTCCTACAAAACTTCTACCAACCCCTGAATATATCCTTCTCACTAGCAAACCCTCAAATGTTCATCTGCTGGAAATTTAGTTAATTGGAGTTGTGCAAATAATTTACAGCAAGAGGAAAAGATATTATTCTGAGAGAACAAAACAATCAGATATGCAGAAGTGGATGATAAACACTGGCATATTATTTGTCTATCAACTGTATTTGCGTTGGATCCTTAAGCAAAATTGGTAGTGGCAGAGGCCTTCATATGTGCTTTACATTTCCACTTAGCAGAAGTAGGTTCAGTCTTTAATTCTGCACATATTCCCAAAGCTAGTGACACTGAAACCCATTTTCCATCTGTGCTGTCACCTCTCCTTTGTATTAGTGTACTCCATGAAAAATAGTAAGTAATTATTGACTAAGATTGCTGCAGCAGAAGATAGTTTTCCTGCCTTTTGATTTTCTTCATACTTCAGGTTTTCTTAGGTTATAGAAGATGACAGGATAAGAAAAAAAATTTGAGTTGGAATTTGTGGAGATTATAAAATCTAAATGTTGTTGGTTGGTGGTTTTGAGGTTTTATTTTAAAACATTGATTGCTATTGGAAACAACGCACTGTTCCCCTAATTGCTGACCTGTCCTGTATCAAAGGCTGCTCCATTTGATCACTTTGACATTGCTCTCTTCCACAGGCTATTACTCCTGGAGGAATTCGGCTGAAGGCTCATGGTTTATTCAGTCACTGTGTAAAATGCTGAAGGAACACGCAAGGAAACTTGAACTTATGCAGATTTTAACTCGTGTAAATCGCAGAGTGGCAGAGTATGAGTCCTGCTCAACTCGACAAGATTTTAATGCAAAGAAACAGATTCCATGTATTGTCTCTATGCTCACCAAAGAATTTTATTTCCCTTCCTAAAATAATTTTTCAGTTCATGTTTTTATCTGCATTTTATATGCAATATTAGTACAAAATACCACTTTTAAATCTGGATAACTGTTCACTGCTGTGTGTGGCACAATGAAGTGTCTCACAGTTAGATATATGTCTGTTGTTAGAAGTAAAACATAGTATGGCTGTGTTAGAAATGCAAACCTGAGTAGCTGAAGCAGCTTTGAAAGTAGTGCTCTGAGTATCACAAAAAATAAGGAAGGGGAGACTGAAGAAAGATCAGATCATTTATTGGAGGTATTTGGTGCTATGTTTCACTTTGCTGAAGGGGCAGAGAAAAGAAACAGTTCTTGTAAATAGTTTGGTTTCATATCTTACGAAGAAGATTCAGAATGTCAGTGGTGGTAATATGATAGTAGTGTCATCATACATTTCTTCTTAACTCAAGTTCTTAAAGTTTAGTTTATAAATTAACCTAAACTATTTTGAAACTTTTGGGCATAAACTGTGGAAAACAGCCATTTCATATTTTTGCGTACAATTACGAAGCATGTTTAGAGTACAGTCAGTTTTTCCTGATAATTTAATAACTTTGTTTATGGAATATTAGATAAAGCAATTGTATCAACATGGTAGCCGTTTCAAAATAAATTTTGTATTCTGACCTTGAAGCTGAGTGCCCAAGGGAACAGTCTTCCAAAATGTCTTTTTCTGCAGCTCCCCAAGGGTGGAGCTGTTGGGGCATATTTGGGGCTATAAGAACCGGTGCAAAAGGAAGTCTGTGTTCTGAACAGTCTGCTTTCCTCTTTTTGGCCTTAAACAAGAGTGGGTTTGCTCTGTGTGTACCACATGTAATCTGTGTGAAAACCTAGATTTGTGGAACTGGAGAAATTTCACTTCATAACTCTAATTGCCATTGAGTTAATTACAAACTTCAGCTAAAATATGTTAACAAATAGTAAATTGATATCTCTTGACTCTGAATTTGGTGAAACAGACTTTTACAAAATTGCAAAACATTTTTACTGATATTTCAGCTTGTAGCAGTCTTTTTAAGATCAGTGGAAGACAATGTGAAATTACTATAGGTGCTTGCAAAACAAGACTTGAAACTCTTTTAAAATTGTGTAGTAAAAACAATGTTGGCAAATTGATGTTCACTTCCAGAAGCATTTGGTACTTGGTTTTTTTAATTAAATACTGTTTCCTAGATTGTATCATGCTTTTCAATGTGTGTTATTTGTTTAGGATCTGATAGCTTTTGCAGATTACTTTTACCTTTAATAATATCCTTTTTTCCTCAAATTACTATTGTCCTTTTTCTCCCCTATCTGCCTTACCACCTGAAATTGAAAAGAAGCCACTTTAAAGCATTGTGTGCCATTGTATAGCGAGGTAATAAGAGTAGGTTAGTGATTGAGACTTAGGGAAATGCAGGTTCAAAAGGGATGCAGAGGAGGCAGTTTTAAGCATTGTAGATGAGTTCCCTGATGACTGCCTGCTGAATAGGAGCAATCTTGTCTCTCTCTTGTAGAAATGTTCTGTGAGAGAGAGTTGGTCTATTTTGACTCATTGAACTTTCAGTTCTGGGCAGATTATTGCCCATGCTTCTGTTGAAAAATTGAATAGACCCCTTCTTCTTGTAGGCTGTGAATTACAACAAGCATTTGCAAGGTTATATGTTGTAAATGACTGACAGGACTTCTCTTAATCTGCTTCAAAGTAATGGGGAATAGGGATGTTCCTTGAGTTCTTAGTTATTTTGCTATGAAAACTCCTGTCACAGAGTTTGCTCTTCCCTTAGATTTAATAAGTTCTGGTCTTGATTCATCTTGGTCCTTCAAAGGACAATTGTCGTACAGCTTTTCCAGTGGTCTTTAAAATAGAGCAAAACAAAACCAAAGCTAGGCTACCATGAGTAGCCAGTTGGAGGAATGAGGCCTGCAGCATGAGATATGCTGTGGCATATGTGGGAAAGGGATTTCCTGAGGTATGCCATGAGATATGTGATGGAAGGATTACAGTGGGCATGATGGCCTGGTGATGGGGGTGATGGGTTATCATTAATCTTACCTTAGCTCTGCAATTGGCCAGATGGAAGAGGGAGTGATTCTACATGTTCCACCCCTGGGCATGACCACAGCCTTCATAGTCTCTCTCTGTAACTCTCTCCATATCCCTCTTGGGATAGTGGCTGCCCTACTCCACTGTTTGTGATGACAGTAACAGGATACTTGACTACGGTCTCACCTTCACTTCTCCCAAAAGTGTTTGAAATCCTCCATGGCAGAGGATGAGAATGTGACCACCACGCAGACAAGCTGATGGGCTTGTTCCTCTCTCCTCCCTAAAGCAGGGACATCTCTGGTAAGATTTCTGCCTGCACCAGAGCATACCTGGGAACACTTGTACATGGTGCTGTACTCTCAGATTATGTAGGTCTAGTGAATTTATCACTGGCAATCTAACAAGAATCTGTTACATTGCCTGTTGCTCCAATAAACTGCACTATTTGTTAACGTGTGGTCATGAATGAGATCAGACTTGGAGTGTAGCCCACGTTGTGCATCTGAGATCTTACTGAACGCAGCTAGACTTACATGGCTGAATTGCTTATAAGCAGAAATTAAACCTAGCCCCACCCAGCCCCTCTCATCTTTGATGACTATTTGGAAAGCAAGAGAGTTTTTTTCTGCCAAATTTCTGTACTCTAAACACCAATCATTTAGTAGAGGTAGGGCTTAGGAAATGAGGTATTCCTATCAAATCCTTTCAGGACAAGAGCTGTGTTTTACTCCCAAGTCAGTAAATTCCTTCACAGTGCCAAGGAGGCATCTAGATACTTCTAACTGAGGGATGGTGTTCCAGTCTGTAGGACTTGCTTGTAGAGACAGAGTCTGTTGGAGAAGGCAGAGGGAGAGGTGATAATATCCTTTTTTCTCATGTCTTATTTGTCTCTCTCCTATTTTTCTCATGTGTTTCCTAAACACTTACTATATTTGTAATAATCTTCCATCCCACTGCCTCTTACCCAAATTCAACCTTTTGACTGGATCACATTTTCCTAATTATCCATGAGCTCACTAGCTCACCAGACCTCCTTGCCAAACCAAGTCAGGTGAAAGGTTGGGTGAAAACACTTTCATGAAAGTGAATATCCTACCCTGGTGGGAATAGTTCTTCACTTCCACGAGGGAGACCTTCATGCCAAGTGTGGCTGCAGTTTCCAAGCTGAGCTGGAAAGCAAACACCTGTTTTCACTTGAAGATCTGTGACTGCCTGAATCATCAGTTAAATTGTGTCCAGAAGGCTTTTAAGAAGTCTGACATTAGTTATTTTGCTGACTTGAAAAGCCAACAGAACCACAAACTTTTCAAAAATCAATTATGAAGTTAAAAAGATGGCATGTGAGATGCCTAACAACTTTTACTGTTTTCTAGTAAAACTAAAAAAACAAACCAAAAACCAAACAAACAAAAACCAAACCAATAAAACCAAAACCAGTCTCTTTTTTCTTTTTTGAATGAACACCTTTAATGTTAAGCAATGGAAGGAGGAAGAAAGTAAAAGACCCAGGCTGAAACTGGGGAGGCAACTCATGCTGTCTGTTTTACAGCAGGTCAAATACTCCCTTCTGGCTAAGGAGATCCTTTGAATGCAGTCAGCCTGCCTTCTACCCATAACAACCTCTGAGAGTACCTACTAGACCAAGTACTAGGTCTCTTTCTATACATGATGCATTCATTTGTCTTAGAAGTTTATGTGGTTTCTCCTTAAATTTTAAACCAGATTAGTATACATTCACTGGATTACTATACAATCACGTGCAATTTATATTTTTAACTATAAATCAGTTATTTATTTTTTGCTAAAGCCAGGCAGCATGCATATGAAATCACATCTAGTGGTTAGAAATATTAGTAGTATGAATAGTAACAGCTAAATTAAGACTTGTCACCTCATATTCTATAAAGAATGTTGCTCATTACCAGGAAAAGCTGCCTTTCAGCTGTGTATTTCTTCCTGCTCTTGATTGCAGACAGCAGAACAGTCACAGCAGAACTCTGGCTTTTTGAGGGACCAGGGTCAGAGGTAAACTACTGCTTCATCACCACCGGGTGTCACTGCAGATAGCACAATAATCTCCAAAACCCACATTAATGAGTCATTCAAAATTAAATCCAAACGCCTGCTGAATGAAGCAACCCTTTCGCAGCTGTCAGTGGTTGTTTGCTGTCTGTCAGCTTGTGTGTTTGTTACATCCTGGAACTTGCATCCCGAAGTATGCGAGAACATCGCATTGCAGCTTCCCAAGAAGGCCACCCTGTCTTATTTCATATCAGAGTAAACCAGAATCAGCTGCTTTCAAGGCAAAAAGGGTTGTTTTTGCTGCCCAGACCTACACAGAGAATACTTCCAACTATGGAGCATGTCCTCCTGCAGATCCCTGTCATACCACTGATAGTCCTGTAATGTTTAATAAAAAAAAATCCACAGCACCCCCCAAAACAGGTTTCTGTCTTCAAACAAATGACTGGTGCAATAGCTGACTTTGCCTGCATCATGACAGTCAATTAGTGGAAACAGAGAGAAGAAAGCCTTGTAAGCTCCTAATTTTAATGCTATGACTTGAAATCAAATTCTGAATTTCAGATTTTCCTGGATAATCACAAACCAAAAAATTAGGACCTGGCTTTTCCAAACAAACGAAACAATGTTCTTTTCTTCCTAGAAATCGAGATGTTCTGTTGTGAAGACAGTTGCATAATTAGAGTGCCTCAAAAGAAAACAAGATGCATGGTAGTCATTTCCCAAAAGTGATTTTGCCTGTGATGTCAAAGGACTGGCGATGATGCTCTGCCTTTGCCTGCTGAGCACAAGACCAGAGTATTTCTGTCTAATTGAACACAGTGAGCTTTACAGGGACTTACTTAATGAAACTCCATAGCATGGGGTGTGTAGAAGACCAACCTAGATGACCTAATAGGTCCTCCTGGCTTCAAATTGTATAGAGAAAGGTACCATGCAAATGCGTCTCGTTACCTCTGAAAGATGACCAGTAACAGGTTTTCCAGAATATGCATAAAGCAGTAGTAATATTATCTGAGTGGTTTGAGAGTATCTGATGCAAAGATGTACCAACCACAGTACTCCATGACCATTAAAAATGTTGGTTCTACTTTTTTAACCACAAGACCTTTAAAAAGAGTAGTGGAAACAACCATCACTGTGCAGTTTACAATCATCTGCACAAAAACATGATTAATAGTAAACGCTAACAGGGTGATTTAAATTTGCAAGGTCCTTCTTAACAGAGACAAGCATTTCCTCTTTCTTTCTACTTCTGTTACTGAACAGAGAACATTTTCTGTTCCCTTTTATTCCATTCAGCTAAAAGCCACTTCCTCAAATGCACAGCCCATATCTCTCCTGCATGATGCAAAACCACAAGGCTGGTTGAAGGCAGGAGTAACCTTCTCTGCACAGAGTGCTTCTCCTGCTGAGCCTCTTCACTCTTCTTTGCCTCCTCATCCTCAGCTGGCTCCCCATGCTCAGCACACTCCCTTGTCAGCCTTGGCTGACGCTATGAGCTTTCTGGATGAGAGATGACCTTTAGGTGATGGGGATGCTGCTGCTGCTGCAGGAGGTCCTGAGCCTGGACATGCACTCGGAAGACTGTGGCTTCCCCACCTGACATCTGGTCCCTTTGCCCACACTGCTGGTAAGAGTGGTGACCCCACAGGTGTAGCTTTCTTCATTCAGCCTGCCTGTTGTTAAGACCTCAGGAAGCCAATAAATAACCCCAAGTGGGCTATGATTTCTCTGCCCTTCAGGCTTGACATTTAAAGCCAAGAGTTTGTACAAGAGTCCTTTTCTTTCCCAAGATGGGAATAAGAACGCATGCACTATCATGATAAAATTGTCTCCTGAGGTCTATGGAAGATGGGAGAAGCATCAGAAGAAGGATCCAGCTTTACCTGTCTCCAGCAGCATGGCAGGAGCTCTGTTTTATGTTTGGTAGCTTCTGCTTGCTGAAATGCTGCTGAATGAAAGCACAGACTCACAGAATGTTTTAGGTTGGAAGGGACCTTAGAGACCACCTAGTTTCAACACCGCCTGCCAGAGGCATGGACAGCTTCCACCAGACTACATTGCTCAAAGCCCCATCCAACCTGGCCTTGAACTTCCAGGGATGGCACATCCATAGCTTCTCTGAGCAGTAGAACATTTCTTCCTATTATCTAATCCAAACCTACCCTCTTTTAGCGTGAAGCCATTTCCCCTCATCCTATCACTACATGCCCTTGTAAAAAGTCCCTCTCCAGCTTTTTTAGAACACCTCAGGTATTAAATGGCTGCAGTAAGGTCATGCCAGAGCCTTCCCTCCACCAGGGTCACCAACCCACATCCCAAGGCAAAATGAAAACCAGATTCTTCCACCCCTTTCACTAGTTCCCATATTTTATGCCTGCATGTGATGTATAAGCCTCCCTGGCCAGCACCCTGCTCTAGTGGGGCTTCCTTGCAGACCACTTCTAAGGGCCAGTGCTGCACAGGGCTCGGTGGCCCACAGGACCCCAGGTTTCTGTAGGGAAGCCCAAAGTGTGGCACTCACTTTTCTAAGTAAGTCACAAAAGAAGAGTGGGGGTTTGGGTCATACTGAAATCAGTTCAAAAACAACAGGTGGCTTAGCTGCCCAAAGTGACCTGGCTCTGTGACGGTGACAGAACAACAGCCTGAGCAGCAGGGAGGGACAGCAGCAGGACAAGCAATAGCATCTGTGTCTCTGGTCACCAGCCGGGTGCTGCAAGGGCTGTATCCCCTCAGGGCCAGACACAGGCTGGGTGAGCTGGGGAGACTCTGCTGGGGAATATGGAATGCAGGCTTTACCTGCTGGGCCATGTCAACATAGGCACATTTTGATCAGGTTTTCCCAAGGGTGCCACTGTGGGAGGCAGGGGGGAGGGCAGGGGAAGCAAGAAGTGCAGCAGTGAGGTGGGAGACCTGAGCAGGAGGTCAGAAGGTGGAACCTCCAGCTGCAGCCTTGAACTTCTGACCAGCAGCTCTGGAAACCTCTGGGAGAGAGGAGGCTTTGCAGCAGCATATCAGCTATGCTGAGTCTTTTAACTTGGATGCTGACCTCAGAAACGTAATCAGAGAGCTGATTATAAACAGTTTGTGCAGTTGTTGATGAGATTAAAATGTGCTGCCACAGGCAGTTGGAAGCAAAGGGTTACTCCAGTGTCTGCTCAAGACACTGTTCTTCCGTCATCTCTGGCTGCACAGCAAGCCTGAAAAAGGGAAATGCTAGAAAAATACTCAAAAAATGGTCCCAGGGAGAGGGGGAAAGAGGAAGCAGCCTGGCTTACAAAACTGGGGGTGAGGGACAAGGGAGAAGAAGCCAGGGAGTAGAGAAAATTGAGAAGGAGGGATCCCAGTCCAGGCATGGGCCGGGCTTACCCGAGAGCTAAAACATAACAATAACCTGCAATAAAAAAGACTAAACCAGCAAAACCCGAAAGAAAAAGCATGACCTAAATATCAGAAGTAAAAACCTCCAGGTAAAACATCAATGCTAATTGTGTTCAGGTGGCAGCATTTAATGGAGCATGGCAGAAACAGAGGGAAAAGGAGGTAGGGAAGGAGAAGTGCAAGCTGTGGGTGACCCAGCAGCTTGAGGAACCTGCTCTAGCTGAGAGTCATGCCCAGCACTGTGAGATGGGCACACAATGTACCCAGGAACAGCTGATTCTATCAGCCACGAGTTTGAGTAGTAGTTGCTGCCAGACCTGTGCTGCCTCAGAGAGTTGAGGAAAGCTCCCTGGAAAGGCCCAGGCTTTACAACCTCAAAGACTTTGGGGTCATCATCCCTGGAGGTGTTCAAGAAAAGATTGGACATGGTGCTTAGTGCTATGTTCTAGTTGACAAGATGGTAATCAGTCAAGAACTGGACTTGATGATCTTAAATGTCTGTTCCAACCTAAATGATTCTGTTATTCTCTGAGTTCACAAGCAAAGGAAACAGCAGGCAGCACCAGTGGGGCAGAAAAGGAGGCAAGGAAATTATGCCATGCAGCGTAGAAAGAGACCTGCTGTGGGTTTTTCTAAAGTTAGTATAGAAGAATTTTAAGGAGTAATTGGAGAGATGCCAGGAGCTGTGCAGGATTCTGCTCTAGAGCATCATCCAAATGGGGGTGGCAGCTGGGAAGAAAGTGGAGGAGCACTTGCTGGGCAGTGGGGCAAGGATGGCTTTGGTGGGCATGGGGTGTAGGAAAAGCCTTCAAAACAGACAAGCAGACTATGTCAAAAAACTGTGTTCAGAAGAGAACAGTGAAGCAGCAGAGAGATGCAAGCGGAACAGAGCGATGACCAGTGGTGGGCAGGGAAAACACCAGTACAGCCACCTCCGGGAAGCTGTCCGTGGGAAAACCACATGCAGGAGGCCCAGCAAAGCACTGGCGGTGGCCAAGATGTGGAGCTCTTGAGCAGGAGTTGTAGCTGTGAGGATGCCCTGCAAACGCCGGGTCACGGATCCTCTGCAGGCAAGCGTGTAGGTAAGGTGAGCTCTGCTGGTGTCCATCGCAGGCTGCTTCCACGTTTGGAAAGGTGCTGAGGTCTCCCCATGCTGTTTCCCTGCCAGCTCACAGTGCAGGCAGACCGATAGAAAGAGACTATTCAGGACAGACTGACCTGGAAGCTCCAGATTCCACCCTGTCCTGCCTCTGAGTTCAACCTGGTTTCCAGTTTGACAGGATAATGGATCAGCAGCAGAGGGAATGGAATGGGGTTTGTGTCTATGAATGAAGAAATCCCTGAGGAGAGGTGAGTCAGGACTGAAGGAGGAGATAAGTATGGAGTGTTCCTCATTCACTGCTGAAAGTTGGAGTATTTGGGACAAAAACAGCTCATCTATGGAATTCATACATGGGAGAATTTTGCTGAGAGAATCAGAAAAAGAAGTGCTGTAAAGGATTAAAAAGAGTGCTCTGAGAGATGCTAAAAAGCACATTACTTTCTCCCCCTTACTTCAAAACAAAATAGTAGTTATCAGCCTTGTTCTAGTGACTGAAACGCATACTGCCACTGAAGGCTGTCTTATTACCAACACCTGAGTGCCTGCACAAATTACAGCAGCAACATTCACAAGTGTTAAGCTCTACAAACCCATTTAAATCAATACAATATTCCCATTGATACAGTCTTCCCAAGTTCTGGCTAAAGTTGTGTCCCTATGGCTGGATTTCAGCATCCCCTGGTGTGAATATTTAGAACTTGGTGAACAAGGTTGCAACACTATTGGAGGCAGCAATCCATAACCTAAAGGGATAATACTTGCATATGTTTCCTACCCAAGGTCTAAACAGAGTGAGAAAACAAACACTCTTTACTGACATAAGATATAGCAATAGAACGAGAAAAAACCCCAAACCCTATGAACAGAGAAACTTCAGTTGTCGAATTTCCTGTGGCTTTATGCTTCCTGTTTATGTTCCTTTCATGCCACACCTATGAAGGGGTGAGCTCTCATCGGGGCTTTTTGGGTGCCTGAGGCTGTGGCAAATGACTCCTGTGCATGTTTCTTCCCTGGGGAGAAGGTGAGTGACAGCTGCTGTGGGTCACTTGTTCTTGCTCTGCTCATCATGGGCATCTACAGCGCCACAGAGATTGACAGGGTCTTGAAACCTGTGTGCAGCTGAGCAGAATGAAAGCAGTGCAAAGACATCACGACCTTCTAGAATTCCTTCATTTTAATGATGGAGGTGATTTAAAAAGAATCTACATCTCACAGGACTGATAATAACCCCACTAAACCTGCCATTATCTTGCATTTAGGTTACAAGCATGAAGCTTTGGGGCGATTTGCTGGGAGGCAGTTCACTCACTGGCCTTATTCTGGATTTGAGCTCTAAGCCATGTCCCTTGTAATTACACCTGCGGTTGAATCATGACAGCAAAGGAAAAAAAACCGTGGTGGTATCACACTTAAGCTGGGAAATGAGATTCCAGCGTGGACATACATGTAGATGTGGCACTGAGCAACGAGACATTTCTGTGCAAAGGCCCTGCAAAAGATTGGAGCAAAATGCCACAAACCTCTGCAACCCAAAAATAAGAGCTGACAAAGTATAAAAATACAGAGGCAAGCTTTCTCTGCCTCAGGCTTCTTTTTTCAACTGTGTCCTGATCTCTCCATAACTGCAAGAGATAAGATACCTGTAGTGGAGTTCACCATTTACCTCCTTTCTAAAACAGAGGATCATTTGTTTTGCCATCTTGAAAAATATTGCAAAACACTCCAAACACTGATTGCAGGCATAAGTCAACAGCATTGCGGGTGCCGCCCATTTCCAGGCTGCTTTTGCTCCACATCCCGGAGGAGTATATGGGAGACAGCAACACAGCCACAGCCAAACTCTGCAACTCAGCTTGTTGAGGTCTCCTGGGGATTTTGGTTGGGAAATGGGAAAACTGAAACTCGGATCTAGTGAGATAAAGTGAGATCCTGAACGGGCATTGGCGGGGGTTGGGAGAAAGATGTTTTAAGGCACAGGCAGCCCTGCCAGCCTCACTGACACGGTGTTGGGCAGCAAGAAGGGGCCTTACCTGAGGTCTTACCTGCCTTGCCCCCACTGACTGCTGCGGTACCTGGCAGTGCATCAAGCCCTGCTGTCTTACAGAAATTTAACTTCCAGCAGGGATTAGCTGGATTTGGCCTGGTAAAATCAAGACAGCCGTGTCAGGTCAGGTGGGCTGGAGGCTATGCATTCACTATTTCCAGTTTTCCACAAACATGGAATAACAAAGATAAGTGGATGGAAGTCCTGTGATAATGGACACACAATGAGCCCTCCAAGCCCCGTGGGTTTTGTCCTTTAGGCATTGCCTTCAAGTTAGTGAAATAACCAGCCTTAGCGTGCAAGCAACAGTGTTGAAGTTCTGGCACAAAGTGGGAGATGAGGATCTGAAGAGCAACCTTACAGCACCGGGCTTTTAGAGAGAGGTCATGCTTTCACTAGAACCACTAACAAAGGCGGACAAGGGCATTTTGAGCAACCTGTCTTTTTTACCTTTCTCATGTCTTCAGCTCATCAGGACTACCACAACTACTGCATCAAAAGCAGTGGGGCTAGCAGGTCAGGAGAGGTGACTCTGCCCCTCTATTCCACTCTGGTGAAACCCCACATGGTATGTTGAGTCCAGCTCTGGGGTCTTCAGCACAGGAAGGACACGAACCTGTTGGAGTGAATCTATAGGAGACCACCAGGATGTTTAGAGGGATGGGGCATTTCTCCTACGAGGAAAGGCTGAGAGAATTGGGGTTGTTCAGCCTGGAGAAGAGAAGGCTTCGGAGTGACCTAACTGAGGCCTTCCAGTACCTGAAGGGTACAGGAGAAGGGACAGATGGACAGAAACTTTTTACAAGGACATTTAGTGACAGGACAGGAGGGAATGTCTTCAAACTGAAAGAGAGTAGGTTTAGATTAGATAGTATGAAGAAATTCTTTACTGTGAGGGTGGTGAGGCACCAGAACAAGTTGCCCTGAGCAGCTGTGGATGCTCCATCCCTGGAAGTGTTCACGGCCAGATTGGATAGGGCTCTGAGAAATCTGGTCTAATGAAAGCTGTTCCTGCCCGTGGCAAGAGTGTTGGAACTAGATGATCTTTAAGGTACCTTCCAACCCAAGCCGTTCTACTGATTCTATGAATCCAGACCCTGTGACTTTAGGAGAAAAAACAATAGTGCATCTTGATTGGTTTGGGTTGGTATTAGAGTTTAGCTATGCTGTCAAGCTGAGGGACAGGGAAGCAATAGTATAGCTGAAGTACATGAATAATCAGATGTGATGATAGGCCATGTAGTGAAGCTCTTCTCAGATCTATCTTCCATGTCTGCTCCCTTTTGCACATGAAACCATTTAATGCGGTGGTATTTGGCTCTGGCCAAGGGAGAGAAGTCATTGACTGGACAGGCTGTGACTTCTCAACTAGTGAAGTGTAATGCTGCTGCTGAGAGCACCAGGTGCTAAAAGTCGCATTGCTTTGGATGACTGGTCATGGACCAGCACCAGCGGACAAGCAAGTACATGCAGATGAGCTGAAATGCTCTTCTTAAGGAACAAGATTCCCCAGGTTGGGAAGAGAGGGGAGAGAATGGGATGAAAACCTTAAATACAGAGTCAGTCAGAAAAGAGTGGGGAAGCCTGCAAGATCTGCTAACAGCTTTTGTGTAATGTTCTCTGCAACTGTTCCACAAACTATTTACAACAGGTTTATGTGCATGAAGTTTTGGCTTCCCAAGCAATGAAACACTACCCTTTCTTTGGAGCTGATTGGGAACTATTAATACTTGCTTATCAGACTTTTGCATATCTAGCCCAAGGTATAATTTTATAAGGCTTTCCCACACAGAGAACTCTCGACTCTTCAGTCAGATCCACTCCACAAGTGAAATGGCAGTACAGGAGGAAAAGAAATGCAGTGAAATTATACATAATTGCTTTTTCTCCACCTCTGTTATACAGGGAGCAGGTGAGTCAGCATTCCCATGGAACTACTTTACTGTGAAAGAAGGAACTCTGCCTCAGACTGGTAGCTGTTTACTCTTGCCTCTGCTTTTGGTATCTCCACACTAAAACTTTCCTGCAGGGTTGGTTACTGCTTATAAGCATCATAACATGCATACCTGTGGAGTACTCCTTTCATTAGAAGGAGGATTTGCCACCTCACATGTAATTACTGAAAGCAAGGTGCAAATAGTAACCACCTGACTTGTGTTTTTCAAAGTAGTCCCACTACTGTAATGTACAACTGAAATCCAGTTGGGTTCATGGGTCCAGGTGTCATGCCATGACTTAGAGAGCTAAGGAAGCAAGTCTTGTCCTAGCTTTAAATTGCCGAAATTCTTGCTTCTGATTGTTGTTGGTTTATTTGAAATACTAAAAACACAAGCACAAATTAATTGCGCTACTGGAGAACCACCATACAAAGCAATATTATTTCTTGTAGCGCTGTACGAGAGCAGGGTTCCTGAGACAGAGACAGTTTTGTACCAGACACTGTAACACTGAGTAAGAAGAAACAGCTGTTATCTCTGGGAACTTATCATCCACATGGACATAAAAGATGAAGTCTGAGAGAAATAAGAGTAACGAGGAAACCTCAGGGTAGGCAGGTAAGACTGGGAAGGTAACTTAAATTTCCTGAGTCTGACCTGGCACTGACTCCACTAGCCTACCTTAAGAAACAGTCCCTCTGAAGATCAAGGTTGGTTGACCTCCTGGTTATTATTTAATTTAGGCATTTTAGCACGGCCTATTCAAAACTCCCCTGCACAGCAATGGTCTTTTATCTGTCTGCCTCTCTCTGATCTGTGCTCGGAAAGTCAGCAGGTAGGGTGCATCACGAGCCTTGCCTCTGTATTGCATGTCACTAATTAAAGAAGCCATTCAAAATAAAGCTCCTACTCATGGTCTCTATTAATAGCCAAGAACTTTCCTCCTCCCTTCCCCTCCCATGACCTCTTTCTTTTAAAGTGATAAAGCAACCCTGTCCAGGGTTTTGAGATCCCTGGCACTCAGATACCAACTCAGCATCTTTCCAGCTGCATTACAGCAGTTCTCTGAAGAACTCAAGGCAGTTTCCCCAAAAATATGCCACATAACACCCCAGTAACCCCATCAAGATCCCAGTAGCAACAGAAGATTCTGGGAATAGATGATTTAAAATTGATGTCAGCTTTTACTACACTATGAAAGGTTTCTTGTTCAGACCTTGACACTGATTATCCACTCGCCTCTGAAAGCCTCAGTTATGTGGGCTTAGCAAACCTGAGAGCAGGGCAACGGCCAGAGTGGCAGAAATGACTTGTCAAAAAAGAAGTGTAGCGAGATGGGCTGCAGGAGAGATGAGTCATGGACAAGCTGCACTCCAGAAACAGCTCAGCTGGGCCAGCTGCTGCCTTTCAGAAAATTAACTTGCTGGACTTGACAAGCTAGCACTGAAGGTGCAGCAGAAGAGCTCAGCTTCAGCTAGTCCAGTCCAAACTGCTCTTGCTTTGAGAGGATGGTCAGTTGGATGTGCAGAGGTTATGGAGAAGCACTCTGGAGATCAGTGCTGCCAGGCCACATACATGAAGGCAGTCAGCAGACAGGACTTGTTATCCAAAAATTACTCTTTTGTTAATAATTAAGCACAGATTAGGAAAGGTAAAAAAGCCAAAGCTTTAAAGAGGGTGGTGAGTTGGAAATGGATTTGTAACTTGTAGCGACCATTTTAACTTCCGATAGAAAAGCCTTAAATTAACTGTTTATAATTGGGTCCCTCTTTTTTTTTCTCTTTTTGTGGTCGTGTTGGGTGGTGTTGCAGTATAAGCTGGGGAGTGCACCGAGGAGGAGAGGCTGGAGCTACATTTAAATAGCCTCACAAACATGTAGCATAAGAGGCTGCTGCAGGGTCAGACAAGCTGGGGGAGCACACAGAGAATTGCCTGTTTTGTCAGCAGGAAACCCCTTGAGGAGGACCTCACTTATTGGCACCTTCACCATTGAGAGGTCAGTGGGGTGGCCATGTCCCAGCACCTCCTGCCTCTCCTCCCGACATGGGCAATGGCCCCTGATGACACCCATTGCCCAGCAAAGGGGTGCATTGGCATGGACCATGAGAAGTGGGGATGGGAGCTGGGATGCTGGTTTGTCCATCTGTCAGGAGGTGCCCAGGGCAGTCTGGGGAAAGTCCCATGGGTGGGTTGGCTCCCTCTGCCCTCCTGTCCTCCAGTTTTGGAGGGGAGGAAAACACCCCTATCATGGGGTGGAACCTTTCTCCCCACAAAGCCATGGGACCATGACAGGATTTAAGGAAGAGTATCTTCAGGGAGTACTTGACAGGGGAATGTGCCTGGTTAACATTTCTGCAGCAAATATCACTGGAAAGTCTTCTTTTTATGTGAAAATCCACTACAAACAGGAAGGTGGAAAGAGAAAAGTGTCCTTCCCCTCAACAAAGGGAATTGACCTGTTTTTAACAATAAATAAGTTTTGAATTAATAAATCCAAGCATGTGTTTACACATGATATGAAGCAAAGCTCTTAATATCTGATTATTATCCTGAAGAAACATATTAATTCCGCTTTGTCAAGCCAATAGGCAACATATCACTTATCTTTATATTCTACCACAGTTTCACTGGGAAAATTGCCATAAAAGCTTCCACTTCAGTGAAACACTCAATTAAAGCAGGGCTAAGCAGGATCACTTTCAGGTATGATCTGCTGAAGCAGCCTGGCTCCCATCCAGGCTTTCTCTGCCAAACTCCACTCCAGTCCTGAAATGTCAAGATGCTGTACGTGTTTTTAAAGGACTTCTTCCCTCCCTAAATTTTGCTGTGAAGGCCAAGAGATGTGAGTAACCAAAACCATCTCACAATGCTGTTAAGCAAATTCCTGGTTCCTTTTCTTCTCTCCTAGTAAATAAAATGAATTGTGTACAGCAGCTGAGCTGGCAGAACAACGGGCTGAAGTACTGCAGCCAAACAAAAGCAGTGATGAGTAACATGAACAGGCATTATAGTCCTCAATAGCATTCTTCTATGTCATCTATTTGGTTGGGGCTCAGGAGACAGGCTCTTCCCACCTACCTGTCCTCCTGCAGCAGCTTCACAAAGGTGTGACTTTATCCAGCCCTTAGCAAATTCAGTCAGAAAGAGCCAAGAGATAAAATAACCTCTGACAGACATCTATTCTACTAAGAAATTGTTACACCTTCCCAGTCATATTGGTCTGTCTGGCTGCAGCCACACCTTTGTGAAGACACTTGGCTTTCCTGAAAGTGTAAGAGGCTTTACATTGCAACAGAAAAGTTTTATTTTGCAGTTTAGAGAAGCTGCTGTTGAGAGATCTGGTCCGAGTGGATAGATTTTTCTATCTAGAACAGCTTTCTGTAATTATTACTTTAATTATTACCAGTAAAAACAAAGCAACACTCCCACCATCTCATTTCTTAGCAATCAGAAGAACAGCACAGCTGGAATACGAGAGCTGAGAAGTAGTCATTAATTTAGGCGCCCTGTTAAGCCTCTCATGGGCAGGTGTCCCTGCTGGTGCAGCCCAATCAAAACCAAAGGAAATACCCCACAGATGGATTTGCTCTGAAACGCGTTCAGAAAATTCCCTCTTTGTGCTGCGTGAATAGCACTGAGGTGGTGCTGCCGGCCCTCAGTCCTGCTGCTGTCCATGGCTCCCTGCTGCAGCTGGCCGGGAGGGCCTCAGCCCGGGCTTCTGTCACTGCAGGTGACACAGCTGCGTCCTTCCGGGAACGGGCAGGGGCCTGAATCCTACAGGAGTGGTCTGAGCAAGCTGCACGCTACCCTGCAGCCATTAGAGTGGGAGGAAAATTGGGGGAAGACCACAAAAAGTTTGAGTTAAGGAACCTGGACTAAATGAAGGCAAAGAAGGAGGGGTGGGAGGCTCTCCCCATCCACACTCCTGTGTGCACATTAACTTCAGATGCATGAAGGCTCTCCCTGAACTCGAGAGGAATTGCTCAGGTCCTTTTATTTAAGGGTCTATTTGCTCAATTGGAACTTAAGTGAGTTAATTTTTTTCCCTCCAGAGGTTGGGTAAGGAAGAAGAGATCCAGCTGTATCTCCAGGGTTCTAGCAACAAGCTTTAGTTTCTATGAATGTTAACATGAGCATAAATACTTTTAGAACACTGAAGAGACACCAAAGCCCAGACAGTCCTTTTATTTACAACAGTATACACACAACGTAAATGAAACAAAAAACCCCCAAACAACCAACCCTCCAACAAATGAAACTGATTTCAGAGGACAAATTAATTAGAACTTCTTAAAAGGGGAATCAACACTTTTCCATTATACTTTGGGTGATTATTTGTGTTACAGTAATATGCAAAAACTTTACATTCTTAGCTCTAAAAATCTCATGGGTTTTTTCTTTGTCTGTTCTTTGCTTTCTTAATAAGAAAGGTGTCATTACTACCTAGTCTCTAAAAATATCAGTGCGAAAGATTACAGCAGCATTGGAATGTTTTCACAGAGCGAATTACAACTGAAAATAAATTTAACTGTGCATCATGTTTAAAAATTGGTGTAGGCGCTCAGGAAGATGTGGGTAGCAATACTAAAGTAAGCATTTTAAGACTCATGCAATTGATTTATTTTCTTAATACTGGCCTGTAATGTAAATTAGCTTTCCTACTTTAATGTGTCAGAAAATTAAACGGGTCAGCTGTAGGTGAGTAGGTAAGCTTGAGTCCCAGCTCCGTGAGAAAATTCAACTACTCCAATTCTACATATGAATAGTCCCAATGCCTGTGACAGTGATTTTAAGAACCAAAATGACAGTATAGTCAGCTTCACATAAAGACAGGGTAAAACACAAAATAAAAGCAGCAGAAAGGGAAGATATCATAAATGTTATTAAGCTTTTCAAATGTATTATTAAACTTAAAAAAAAAAATGTTTGGCATATTTATTTACGTTCTGGAACTTAAGGGAGTCCCTGTTTGAAGGTTTTTCTCTCACAGAAATGAACTTCAGTCCAGAAAAAGTGACTCATTTGTGAAGGAAAGGCAGGATGCTAATGGAAACAACTGATTCCAGTAGCTGGATTCCTAAGGAAGGTGATTAAAAGAGTAAGTTGAAAACTTTGGCAGTTCTGCAGAGGAAAAGCTGTGGATACAAGATGCTTCTGGGTTAAATTTTCTGATTTTAAAGCTGCCATGTCTTACTGAAAGAGCAAAGTCACAAGAGGTAGAGTCTCTTTTTGGATGGAATGAGTCACTGCTGAAAGTTAAGTTTAGAGAAAAAAAGCTGCCCATTCCCATTACCATTCAGCATTAAAAAAAGGAATCACAACAGAAGATTTAACTTCTGGTATAACTTCTGATTTTGTGGTGCTAGGAGACATGGAGGGAAAGGCCTTTGTCAATGCTCAGAATGCATCAAGATCCTTGAATATGCTCCACTGAGATCAGGTGAAGGTGCTAGGAAGAAACAGCAAGAGTGAGCTGCAAATTCTGCCCAATGGCTTGGCTAGTGTTTCTCAGGGAAGCCGACTGTTTTCTTAAACCAAAACCAACTAATGAAATTCATGGCAGTGTCACTTTGTGAATAGTGTCCTCTGAGTGAGACGTTAAATTACTAAATTTTTTCTACACAATATTTACTGATACATAAACTACAGTATTTATTACAGCTGGCTCATCCTGCAAACAAATGAAAACCACACACTAGAAACAATAACAGCTACTGAGTATGGCAAAAGCCAGCCCGAGTTGCTCTAGTCTTTGCTCCAAGAGAAGTGTTGGAGTAGCATTCCTGCCCTGAACCATTTGCAGGCGTTTCTAGTCAGGACTTTTTGAAGGATACCAAAGAGCTTTTAACATCTAGAAATTTGTGGCTTTGGGGGTGCTTGAGGCAGAGTTGGTGCCTTTACATTTAATAGACCTCGTGGGGTTTTTTCCTTCTGTGAATGTGTACAGGTGCTTTTTTGGGATCCCCTGTGAACTATTGGCACCTCAAAGGAGGATATCCTACTGTTTAATTACCTGCTGCATGAAGATCCACCTCCTTCTGTTTGCTTTAAATCAGCCACCTGCTAGTTTCACTCAATGCTCTCTAGTTCTTATATTAGAAAAGAACGCAAATAATCCAACCGTGCTCTTCTCTACTCGTGATGGTGTATTCTCTCTGGTCTGACTATTTTCTGTTGTTTATCACTTCTCCATCCTATATAATCTTGGTCACTCAAATCCTTGAATCACTCTAACGTCAGGGTGGCTCCATATTTTTCTTTATGTCTGTTGCTCTTCTCTGGATCTTTTCCATTTCTGTTACACATGGGCCAAAGCAATCGTCGGGAAGCATGTTGCAGACCTCCTCATTCTGCTCTTTGTGTTTTATCCTGCCATCTTCCACCAGCTTTGGGACAGTTTCTGAGTGCTGAACCAATTCTTCCATGAGTTATTACAACTGTTAGATCTTATTTCTGAGTGGGAACAAGTTGGTTAGTAATTTCTCACTTTCAATCAGTTTACTGCTCTCTAATCAAACCTGGCCATAGTAAACGTCTCCAGCCTGGTCAGAGGGCATTAACACTCCACTGTTATCCTAGTTAGACCTTAAGTCTATGAAAATTTGGCTTTAGTTGCTGGAGTTTGCTGATTTTGCTGCTTCTTTTATCATGGAGTTCATAGCCCCTTCCCCTACAGCCACAGCCTAGTCTGACCCTCCTGTACAAGCTGTGGCCTGTCACTACCATGTCTTGCTGATTATTTCCTTTCCCTGCACATCTATTCAGTCAGCATGCCAATTCGAAGCCAGGTGTCCCACGTCCCTCATTCTCATTCCACTGTGGCTTCATGGAAATCAGTCTCTTCTGGAAGTATCTGGGAGTATCAGCCATGAGTAGGACCTTCCTTGAGTCTCTTGTGCAGCTGCTCTGGGGACCTGTGTCCCTCCACATCAGTGTGGACCTCTTCTTACTGCGGGGAATGCTTCTAGAGAAGTTTAGAAGGAGATGCTTGATTTTACTGTTCTACCTGGCACCCTATGTCTTGCTTCCCAAACCTCTTCCTTGAGCTTTCCTACTTCACTGGTGCACGTCTGAACCACAGCCACCTTCTAGGCCACAGTGGTTTTTTGGGAGGTGGTAGATTGCTGACATCCATGGGTCTCTGCCAACCAAAATTATTTTGTGATTTATGTTCTCAGGGCAAGGAACGCCTTTTCAAGATAGGAGATCTCGTCACCCACAAGGGTGAACTCCCTGTCCCATTGCTAGCTTGGTGTCCTCTGCATGCCCAGGGATGCTGCCACAGAGGGTCCTCAGAGCACACAGCACCTGGCGAACACCTCCCTCTCCATTTGCTGTACAGCTGGAGAGCACACAGCTCCTTAACCACTCCCCCGTGCCACTCCCTGCACACCCCTTGTGTCCTGGCACTTCTCCCACCACTGCCAGCTGTACATCATGTAGCCACACAGTGAGCTGCATCGCTGCACTGCCTGAATACATGTGTGAACGTGCATACAGTACATGTATAGATACGGGTGCATGTGAGAGAGAGGCATACACCTGTCTGTCTCCATATACTGCCTTTTGAAATTACTACCTTTCAAATCTCCTCCAGCCTCCCAGTGCCCTTTTCCTTTATCATTTATGGCTAAGGCTAGGAATGGCACGTTACAGCCTCTCCTCAGTCAACTTTATTTACTGTAGTTTGAATCGGGATTATCAAAATCCTGTCCAAAGCTTTGGTTTCTACATTGACTCTATAACTAACAGCAGTTTGTAAAATCTGTTGAAATCCAAGCGCTCTCTCTTGAAGTAAGCCAGCTGTTTGAGCCTCGCTGGGTTCAAAGCGATCTGACCTGTAATTGTCCTCGTTGTGGAACTAGGACATTGTCCTTTTCCAAAGGCAATGACAGCCCTAGCATGCGCGTGGACCAGACCGAAACCAAGACTCCCATCTCAGCAAGAGGGGCTGGAGACGCAGGGAACGATTCAGTCGCTGCTGGTCGAGCTGAGCGGCAGGGATTCCTCTCTGGTCTCCGAGAAAACCTGCTTTGAGCCCTGGGTTTGTGTGTCTCAGAACAGTTTTCCCTCGCCCCTCGCTCCGCGGGGCTGGCTCCAGCTCTCGGTGCAGCTCTCCGGGACCAGCGCGTGTTGCGGGAGGCCGGGGATCAGCGGGAGCCGGTGCCGGGCAGGGCGGCGGTGGCGGAGCCCCGTGCTGTGCCGTGCCCCGGCGCTGTGCCGTGCCGT
>VZTE01004036.1:121562-182048 GCA_013397775.1 Eulacestoma nigropectus | reverse complement strand
CGTTCCCTGCAGGAGCAGCCGCTCGTGCGGGCACGGCGGCGCGGCCGCCTCTGCAGGCGCTGTCCTGCCCCGCGCAAACGGAGGGCCCAGCGCTGGACCTCTAACCCCACAGGGAAGTTAGGAACCAGGATTTTCTTTGTGCGCAGTACGCAGGGCCAAATTTCAAGCGTCTTGCGATGTCTGGGATCAAAGTTGCAAGTACCGGAAGGGCTGGATCCCTCGGCCCAGGTTCCCAGAGGTACTTAGGTCTTTAACTCCCGTTTTGATTAGTGTGAGCTCCTAAACAGCAGTCTGTGTCTTAGCCTAACTTACTTAGACACAGAGGTCAGATAAAGGAATTCCGGAGTGCAGAACTTTCTTTCCGGTTACTGTACAGTTGTAATTTATAACCCACATTACCGTGCTGAGATCTTGCGGACAGCATTCTCTTGAAGGTATGAGCAGTTGTAAATTATGAACTCAGTTTCTGGAGATGAAATACAACATGTTTAAGTTTACAGTTATTTTACTTAAGTCTTAACAACCTTTGTGGAATGCATGTGTTAGTACCATAAAAAGACAGTTGGGTGGAGCAGCAGCATTTAAATTCACCCTGATAGAGACAGTCACACAAAAGTAACAGAATTGATCTGTGATGCAGATGGTTTCAGTCTGAATCGCAGTCTCCTTCGCAGTTGCCAGCCCCTTCAGATGCATCAGTGTCCTTCTTTGGCCCCTGTTGGTAACATGCCACGAGGGAATTACTTCATGAGCCCCTTCCTTTTTGCTGGTAAATCGTGGGGGAAGCAGCTCCAACTCCTTAGGCACAGTGTCACTTCTTTGTGGCCATGTGGCACACTGCAGCTCTTCAGTGAGATACAGGCACGGCAAGGTGTCAGCCTGCTGAGCCCTATGTTATCCTCTCTGAGGTGGGGATCCCAGCTGGTTGGCACATGCAGGTAGAGCAGTCAGTCATTATTATTGTTTGGCATATATATTAGCTCTGCCACCCGGTTACTTGCTGATGACAGAAGTGACAGATTTTAGGAGATGTCAAGTCTCTCTAGAGAAGAGCGGTTTGTCACAGGCCATGCTGTGTGGAAATGGGTAGCCAAGAGGTATGAGAGGTAACATGCAGGCTGTAAGGAAGGGTGGTTAAAGGCCCCATTCTCCACTGAGCAAAGGTCTTTGATGTCTGGGACCAAGTGGAGTTAGAGGCAGTTTTAATACAGAGTTGAGAAAATGATGAAGAGAAAAGAGTGCTAAGATTCAAGAGAAAATAAAAATATTTGAAAAAAATAGAGTCTGCATTAGAAGAATAGGCTTTATGTAAATAAATTTGCAGCCAGGCTATGTATGCCTTCAATGAAAGCATGTACTTATATATACTGTATCTATATTAATATGTGTTTAAAAACTGAACAGTGGGAAAAAGCTGGTGCATGAAGAATGTAAAATTTGCCATGACATATTCTCTCTTGAAGGGGCACATGATCTCCATGGTATTAAAGCATCTCCATGATAGAATACGTGGAATATAAAAAAACTGTGTGGATGCATAGAGAAGACAGAGTAGCTTGCACGTGCATGATGTGGGAAACTTTCTGTTAAAGAGCAAATAACTATTTGGGGAAGTAACACAGGGTCTCACAGCTTGATGTTCTAGGCCTGTATAGGAAAAGTAGAGAGATTAGGGCTATATGGCTGACTGCCCAACCTAGATGTTGACAATAACTGCCATATATTAAGGGAGCATAGAGAAGCTCCAAGAATAGGAAATATGTTTGTTAATGGGAGGCCTCAGTTACCCTCATGTAGATTATGTCGTGGTCCAACATGAAATTTGCCCATGTGCCAAAAAAACCTACTTTCTGGGTGTAGCTTGTACAGATACTCTGGGGGTAACAACTCTGGACATGGTACTGGCTAGCAAGAATTAAGTTCAGAATTTTGCATTCAGAATCCCAGCCAACTCTGACATGACAGTGGTCATAATGTCCTTAAACTCAGTGTTGTTTCAGGAGCAGCAAAGGCAAGAGTTGTTGTGGCAGTGTTTATTCTTCCAAAGTAGATCTTCATATAGCGAGGAAAGAAATTAATCGAATGGTGAGAGGCAGCCAGAAGTGTAAAATATTTGCAAGTGACATGTAATTCTTCGAAGACACTAATAGTAACGGCTCAAAGCAATTGTATGTCATCTGTCAAAAATACCAAAAAAGCTGAGCAGGCCGACAAGCAAAGTAAAGCAGCTCAGTACAGGTAAAAAGACGTCTTTCAAATGTTTTGCCTTCAAATGGGAAAGGTGGAAAAGAATGTAAAATCTTTATCAAATACAATAAGGTAGGCCAAAGAGTCATGCTGCTAAAGGCATGAAAACAATTAGAAAATACTCTTTGAATTGCATCAAACTCAGGAAGCCTGCTGATAAGTTATCCATGCGTAGAAGGAGTGCCCAAGGAAGATAAAGTCAGCGGAAGAGTGAAACAAATTCTCTGAGCCTTGCTTCACCAAGAAAGAGTTTAAGGAGATTCTCTTGCAAGAGGCTTTCTATTTTTTTAAGGAGTGAACACGTCGGGGAATTTTTCCCAAAGTGAAGTGTCTGTGAGAGAGGCTATGAGAGCAAACCGTTGAGAAGGATGAAGTAGAAGGCAGGAAGTGATACTTGTTGCAGAGTTTTAAAACAATGTAAATGGAGAGTTGCTGGTATGTTGCCTCTTGTGTGTAACTCCCTGAGTAGGCCTGCCTTGGTGCTCTAGAAATAGAATGTAACAAGTGAGCTGTCAGTTTTTCAGGGTTTCTGTGGAGACTGAGAACTCAAGGATGGGCATTTTTGGTTGGTTGGTTGTTTGCCAGAGATTGGTGAATGGGACTAGTGAACATGGGTATGAATGTGAAACAGTGACAAAGACTAGGCCTGACTTTTGTTGCCAGGGAGTTGTGTGTCATGACTCTTCTAGCGTTCTCTAAAGGTATTGCTGAGCTGTTTTCTGGTTGATACAGTCCTTACTAAAGCAGGGCCAGTTTCAAGGTGGGATCAGTTTGCTTTGGGCTGTGCAGTCATGTCCAGTTTGCTCAGGGAAAGGAGGTTGTACCTCTCACCCCAAGTCTGCCCAGGGCCTATGCCGTTCAAGGGATGGAGGAAGGGATAGGTGGGGATGTGACAAGCTCGCTGGTTGTATTAACTCATTTGGAGCATGAAAATCCCAAAGGCTGAACCCAAAGTCTGCAGAAGAATCTTATTTTGAAAGTCTGGATCTAAGATTGCAGATGAAGTTCAGTACAGACCAATTTCAGTGTAATGCACATGGAAGGGATTGCAATCCTAACTTTCTGTACAGAAAAATGAAGTGTGAACTGACTTTCTACTAAGGAAAAAATCATTCAACATATATAATCAAATGAAAAAATAAGCTCTTTGCCAAGATGTGGCTAATAAAGGACAGGACTGGTTAGGAATTATTAGGAAGGAGTTAAAAAAAGAAATAGAAAACACAATCATGCATGCAACAAATCCATGTTGCTCCCCTCTCCTGATTAAGGAAGTAGTGAAAGTTGCTGAGCTACAGAGGAGGATTTCAAAGATGATCAAGAGTGTGAAGGAGCTTTTGTGAAAGAGTAAGTAGCTTGGAAAAGAAGTGACTGAGGGGACCATGGGAATATTCTTTAAAAGCATTCGTGTAATGAGGAAAGTGAAGAGGTAAGATAAATGAGACCCAAATAAAACAATTGAGAGGCAACTTTGAAACAACAAATGTTTGTCCTGCAATATGTAAATTGGGGTGCTCACAGCCACTGCATGTATGTCAGGAGTTTATTTGGGTTCACGAGTGATTAGGCAGTCTGTGGGAGAGAAACTTGCTGTGCAACTTTGCAGTCAGGACAGTTCAGTATCAAATTTTGGACACTGACTGCTGACAGAGAATTACTGCAGATGCTGATCAAGAATTGTTGCTGAAAGCTGCTAATAGAAACTTCCACCGAGAAGCATAAGCTACAGTCCATTTGCAGGTAACAGAGAGAAGCAAGGCCACGTATTGCCCTTTGTTATGTGAAACTAGAGCCATAAGATTTTATCAAACTTCCAGGAGAAAAAAAAAGTCTATGATGATCCTGTTTAATTTGGGCTTATTACCCCAGCCCTCGTTAACCTGACACCAGTTACAGTCAGGTTAAGTGTATCTTGTATGCATTTAACATTGCATTGGAGCAGTGCCCCTGCAAAATTCCTCTGACATTTGCAGGATTAGAACCTCAGCTTGTATTTTGTGCATCCTGTATTGAAAGTCATGGTCTGTTTCTAGGTAAAGATACAAAACTAATCATGTGTCACTCTTGCTTATCTCTGTGTCTCATTTGTAAAGATTGCTCTTTTGAAACTCGATTCTTCAAAGGCCTACAATGATTGTGATATTGAGGGCATAAACCATAAGGCAGTGTTTACAGAAGTTTTATTGTAGCTTGTGCTGCTACAAACTGTGATTAGTGCAAAACATTTTCTGCTTCATCCTTTGAGATCTCAAGTGCAAAACAAAACAACAAATAAGCAAGCTGAAAAGATTCTGGGTACAGTAAATGAGAGGAACAGATTTGTTAAGTTACATATTCCTCATGTATGAATAGCATTATGCAAAAAATCATTTGGTGTAATTAAATAATTTCCTCTCAGGGTTTTTTGGTTTGGTTTGGTTTTTTTCAGAAGTTTTATTGGAACTGTATGAAGGTTCTTCCTTGTATTGACTATGCGTAAACTCTTGTGTTAAGATTAAAATAGCCACTAAGAACTGTAATCAACAATTAACAGTTAGTGGAAGAGAATCCATGTTAACAGTTTAGAGTTTAATGTCAGCCTATATGTATGTAAATATATATATGCAGATATACATATCTATGTATCTACATATATATAAATACGTAAAATTAAGATACTTTGTATATAGGATAAATAATACATACATATGTTTTAAAACTTGCTCTTGCGGTTAGTGCTGGATGTGTTTTCAGTTTCTTGGAAGCTCATGTAAAATTTCTGGTTTTTTGAATGACCTAGAGAAGAAAGAAAGAAGTGGTAAGCAGTACAGTAACGTTTGGTTTCTTAATTTGTAATATATTGCAAGCCCAGCTTTCTGTATGCTGGAAATCTTCTGACCCCTTTGCTTGCTTGGGAGCAGATTGCATTAAATCAAGTACAGCAGTCTTTAGGACAAGGCAAACATTTTATCTTGTTGCAGCTTGGACAAACATCCAGGAGCAAATCTCCCTGCATGTGGCATGTTGTTTCAACCCAGGTGCAGAATTTAAATTTTAACTCTAGAGTTATTTTAACATTCAATTGTTGCTATACAGGTTGCTATCTTTCAAGATAAGCTTGGAAGTTATAACTTTCATATTCCTATCTATTAAAGAGTAGGGCAGATTGCTGTTTGATGGTTTTTCAGCTAGCCTTGACGGGCTTGGTTTGTAGCTCCCAGTATATTTCTGGTGTTAGGAATGGCGTTAAGGTGCGTCAAAACTTTAAATTTGTCCTTTGTTTTGAACTGCATGTGACAGTGATGTTGTCTAACCATTTCCCTTTTGCTGTAAAATTATTTTAAGTACTTTTTAAAGACTTAGATGCTTAACATTAATACAGCATGAAAGACGGAAGGGTTGCTTACGCATATGGTTGTGAAAAGTGTGACCTGTGGTTAAGTTCTGCTTTCTGATATGTATGGAGGGATTATATGCGACTTAAAGAGCCTGATAAGTGCACAGAAGACAAAACCTGTACTGTACTATTTCTCTTGATATTGAATATTGCTTGACAGCATTCCAGGCAAGCCTCTTACAGCTTTATCTAAGCAAGATAATGCCTTTGTTGTTTAATAAATTAAGGTAGCAATAAGTTTAGCTCTTTATGTGCATTTCATGCATATATGTATAACACATTTGGTGCGTGATATGGGTTTTTGTGCATTTAGTGTACTGGCTGCTCTTTTAAGCTGTTTTGTTGAATCCTATAAATGGTCTTTATATGCAACTGAGACATGAATCAAGTGGAAAATACTGAAGTACTGAATTTAATTGGATGAGGCATATAAATGTGTAAAATCAAAACTAAACAACCTCACCCCAAAACACTTTCCAAAATTGTGAAAGCATCTTAAAAATTTTATCTAAAATAAAAATATTTCTGCAATAGGAAAACAGGCTAGGATAGGATAGGAAACTAATGTTTTTAAATTACTGAAAGCTTGCCTGCAGCGTTTGAAATCCCAACAGTGTTACATGAAAAAGATGAAAGCAAAACTCGAGGATAAAATTGAAACCAAATATAAACAAAAGTGAAACTGACTCCGTTGGTTTTCATTTCCCAGTTGGCAAAAATGAAAGAATAAACACAGAGGAAAGAAGCATGAGAGCTGAACTTGAAAAATTAATTCAGTTTTACCATTTATTTGATCTGTCATCTAAATTTGACTGCTGCATGGCAGCACTCCCTCAGCAAGCTACACAACAGAGGGTAGGGGCCGCACTCCTGGTTTATCCAGGTACCACTTTTCACAGCCAGAGGTTTGGGCAATGGCACTGCAGTTTGGAAAGTGACATCTTCTTCAGTCACGGAAGTGCCATTTTGAAATGCTGTGGCAAACACATACACGAAGTATAGTGGAAGTGATGACATCCAGGATGATGAAAGGGAGTCAGTCATTCAGCTGGCCAGAGCACTTGAGCTTTAGTCATGTTGAGATTTGAGTTGCTAATAGGATCAGGTATAAAATACACGGTGGGCTTTTTTTGCATCCCACCTTTGGGGTCATCCACTTAAATCTGGGGCAGATCAACAGTAACCAAAAGATGTAATCTGATATCAGCTTTGCTGATGGCATGAAATGACTGTGAATGGTTTCACTCAATTTCCACAGATCAGTCAACAGCTAGAATATACTTTGTGACCTTGAGAACTACGCAGTGAGTTAGTCAAAAGATGGCCAAACATTGGATGGCTATGTAATCTCAAATGAATGTCCTTCTCCTATTTAGAGATGCACGCTCCAGGGCTGTATTGAAAAAAAGTTTGGATGCTGACGAGAAGCTTGGACAATCTCTGCTCTGCTAAAGCTGTACTGGGGTGAAATGAAAGACTTTAATTCCAGAGGTCTAATTCTGACGCACTTGAACACATTGCATTCAGGCATATAAAAACTAAATTCTTTGGATGCCAGAACAATTCTGGAGATTTGAGATTGATGAGGGAAGCCAAAGAAGTCTAGCTTTGTTTAGTTTACTAATGTTTATGCAGCTTAGATGAGAAATGAAGATGAGTTGCGTCTCACTCTAGCTCAGTAGTATTTTAGGAAACTTCCGAGATAGAAATAGCTGCTGCAGATCACAAAGTGAGGCTGTCTAATTGCTCTTGGTCTGTGGTCAACACAAAAACTTTAAATTAAAAGCACATTTTGTAACCAATCCTATTAACTATTCATATCCTGTATGTCCTGTGGCAGAGGAAAGAGTAGCATTTTTAGAAAAAGGAGCATTAGATCATATCAATTCAACAAGCATAAGTACAAGCATTTAATATTTAGTACACTTTAAGTGCAAGCCTTTCAAATGTGTGTACAAGAAAAAGACATTTCTCTCTTAAATTCTCCAGTGTCAAGCAATATCTCTGTAATAACTAATTCAATTTATTTTTTGTGCTCAACACATCTGCTTCTTTCATGGTGCTATTTTTGTAACTGTAAATAAGTTCATGTGACAGACATGTTTCCAGCTCACAGCGTGGGTGATTCAGAGGATCCCAGCCCCCAACTCTGTGCCTGCCGTGATCTGTCGGTAAAGAAAGTGTCTAAGTAAGCATGAGAGTGTTTTTTACAAATCTGAACTAGCGTATACTTTTCTTGAATACCTTTTCTTAGAAGTAAAAGAGAAATTGCTTTGCTGAAAGGGTTGAGTCTGCTTCTCTCGGTGAGGTTAGGCAGAGGTAGTTTATGTCTTTTGCTGCCGGATCTGGGTGCTGTGCCAGTGATTACAAGTTTGGGTAGCAAAGGTGTAGTTGTGGGTTAGCTATTAACTTCAGTGGTAGAAACTGCCCTTGCCCAGACAATAAAATGAAAGCTTTAAGCAAATATTAAATCGCACTTTAGTGTAGTGTGCAAATAGTTCTTGCTGTGTGTTGCAGAACAGTATGTTATACAAACAAAGGTAGCTGTGAGAAACAAGCCAAATCCAAGCAAGGTGGATTACATCAGGTGCAGGTCATGGCCGGTGAATGTGAACGCTCTTCCTTGAACACATTTCTCAGTGTTCACTATCTGGAATAATTTTTTTCTGCATCCCTAAGTGCCTCTTAAATGTCATGGTCTTCTTGCAATCCTGTATGAGCCTCACAAGCCATCAGCGTGGGAACAATGAGATTAAGCACTTTTCTTTTACAATGGCTCTTTTCTAATGTATAGCACCCTATAAAACACTCATCCTGTACTTAGGCAAAAGAATGTTAGGCAGGACACTGAGATAAAGACTGGCCAGGCTTTAAAAGGTACTCTCACAGTTTAGGATCCTGATCTTGCAGGTATGTGCATGCATAATTTTCTACTGCTTTCAGTGGGACCCATGTAGTAAAAGTGCTTGTTAAAAGTTTTAGGAACGTCTCCTGTAAAGCTAGTCAGAGCTCATGAGAATGCAGTGGTCTAACAGAACCATGCCGTTGAGATGCATCAGCAAAGTGATTCTTTATAATTGTTTGAGCTTTAATAGCCTTCTAGTTTTCACCAGGCTGGAAAATTCTTTATGTATCAGGTGTCAAATGCTGAGTTTTCCTGGCAGCTTTAAAGAACACACAGAGTCTTCCATGGATTCCAATTGACACAGCTAAGCAGCAGCAGCAATTACGTGCGGGTATTCAGGAGTGGATTCGCATGGGAACGCTTAATTCCAGAATAAAATTGATTATTTTGAGGATAACTGCTCCTCAATGCAAGGAATTAATTACTCCCTGACAACCATGCCAGCAAACCTCTTGTTGTAAACAAGCCCCTCCCAAACTTGTCTGAGTGAAGTACAGGAAAGTCACCACCTCTCTTCTAGGCAGTGTTTGAGAGAAAAATATTTAGAAATGCTAGATACTGAGGACAAATCGTGGTCAGTCATCAGATGTAACACAAACCTTAAGAAGAAAACAAATCAGGTACTGGACTGATTATTAATAATCAATTTATGGCTGCTTTTGAGACTCGTGGAGGAGGTGGCAAGGGAAGTCTTCTGTAGTTACATGCTGTAGAGTGTCTCTTGTACAGATGTGTTGTCATCCTGATGCCACCAGAATCTGGTGTCTCCCATCTTCACTCCCTGTAAGACCTGAAAAACAAATGAAAGAAACCCCCAGGAAACAAAGTATTCTTTTAAAGCTGAAACTAAAACAATCATTTTGTATTGTCACCAGACTTACAGACATCGATGTGTGTGCAGATGGTCATCATGGCAAAGATACTGTGGAGATGATCTTTAGCAATCTGTTAAAAGCCTGGCCCAAATTCCCAGCTGATGTAGGCTGCTGCAATGCCAGAGAAGTGAATGTGCTCAGTCACAGGCATTGTGTTCTTCAAGTGTCATGATAGTGTTCAACACAGGAGCCAGCGCAAGGGAAATTTCATTGTGCGTATTGAGAGGCTGAAGCCTTGCTTCATTATGGCTAAGTCCAGAAGCAAAAGAAAGAACAACCTTCTGGGTTTATTGTATTAAAATAAGATGGCTTTTCTTCAGTGAGCTTCTAGTCTACAAATCCAAAGTCTAACTTTAATGAGGCCTGAGATCACTGCAAAATAACAACTCATGTCGTTGCTGCTGAGGGAGAATAAGCTCTGCATGGAAACCAAAGAGTCTGTTTTGATGTGTAACATTTGAATCCCAGCCAGGACATGTTAACACCCTTGGGTGGAACAGAAATGCTGTAGGGCTGATGAAACATACTCTGTATACAGTATGGGTTCTCACTGTACATTTTCCTGAGCACGTCTAACATGCAGTCTGTAATCCTGATTTCAATACATGTTTGAGTTATTTTTGCCTTTGTTTTCTTTGGTTTTCGTTTTGTTTTCAGGGAAAGTCAGGTTGATTGTTTTTTGCCCTCTGTCCCTTGAGGATAAAAGGGCTTTTCTTCATTCTACTTAATGTATCTCTTGGGTACAGCAGCAGGAGAGGAGCGCATGCTGAATGCTTCCCTCCTCCTCCATCTGCCTTGCAATGAGGTGGGCACAACCTGGACACTGCATTGCAGAGCCTTGGAAAGTTGGGTAGCTTTTGCTAGCATGAATCTGTCACGTAGCAGCCTGGTTTCCCAGGTTTTTCACCACCCCACAAAGCTTTCCCCTTAGCAGCCATAGTCCTGTTGTAGCCCTGCCACATTTTGTTTTGGAACCTAGGGAAGCAGGTGAAGTATTGCCCAGTGGTTGCCTGTTCTTCTTAACGGCCAGGCCATGCCTTACGCCAGTCTGCCCAGGACCTGTGCTCCCAGCTCCACCCTGCCTGCTCTCCAATCCTTGGCTTTCTGGCCTTCTTGATGAAGGTGCCTCCTTCCTGCAGGCACCAGAGCAAATAGGGTACCACCTTTCCTGGCTGCAGTGAACTCTTTCTTTGTGATGGGCAGGAAGGACGTAGTCTTTTCTGCTGTCACCAAAACATTAGGAAAGAGCAGGAAAAATCTGCCATTGCTACCATGTGGATCAAGTGTTACAGCCAACACTGGAGCAGTTGGCCATGGAGAATACTTTAAGGGAGCTCGTGGCAAGAGGTGCTTAGTGAGAAGCAAATCTGCCAGTGATGTTTCCGCCATCCCTCCCACTTCAATAGGGCACCACTGATAGAATAATGGTAAGGAAAAAAGAGGCATCATTACATGCAATTAAAAGACCAGAGAGGGTAGGTTTTGGTTTCTAACTAGCTATGAATCCAGAAGGTCTGTTACTAGTTTTTATGGGTTTTCTTGCTTTGTATCTGTTTTCTAAGCGAGGATTTAATTTTGAACCTGTAACACTTGTACCTCTAAGAATGGCAATGACCAGTTTTCCTCATTTACTACTCTTTCATGAAGTGTTTTGCTGTTGGTACCAAAAAAAGATATGGATATTTGCATAATTTGGGATTATCGGAAAGAAGGCATGTTCTGCAGCACCTGTGGTAAGATTCTCCTCCACCTCATGGCAGACAGAAAATGTACCAGACAGAGGTTTTGTCTCCCCACAGACTGTAGGCAGGGGGATTTCAGGTGTCCACAGCTGAAGCAGCTGAGTAAAGTGCACTTCTGTTATCCTTTCAGTGTCAATCTCACATTTCTGAAGTATTTCTGAGCAGGTGAGTCTAACAGGTTTTCTTACCTGGGAGAAGGCTCTATCCCTCTGACGAGTTTGACTTCTGAGCAGGGCTTTGCTTAGAATACAAATGGTTAAATCTTTGAAAGTGATATTTACAGCAGAATACTGAAAAAGTTAGTCATATATGCAAAATCCCATATGAAGGCAGAGTTCAGTCTGTGACTAAAGAGCAGAATTTTGCTCCAAGTACTGTTCTTTAAAAAAAGATCATGTTTCCTTGTATGCTGGAACAGTCTTGGCACAGACACAAATACAGAACCTAGTTCTCTGAATCCTAAAATTAGTATATGTTCTCATTTCAGCATATCTGGTCACATGGGATGATGGATGCTTTTCTTAACTGCATCAGCCTTAGCAAACAAAGAGAATAGTTTAAAAGTTTATCAGCAAAGCACAAGTAAAGATAACTTTGCAAAAAAATAATATTCCCAGTTCTGTATTTGCAGAGAAAAGATAAATCAATACCATGCAATATTCTGGATATGTCCTCAGAGCTTTGAGCAAAGGCTGTGACCTATATCCCAAATGTGCCTCCAAGATCTTATCCCACCCTAAATTTTCACAACCATTAATAATATTTCCATATACTGACAAATCTTTTAACTAGGTACTTTGTGATAGGGAAAGAAGAACTGCTTTTCTGGCTTTTGGGTTTTTTTTTTGGTTCCACAGAAATATACTTTTAAGAAAGTACCTACAGGCTTAGAGTAGCTTCTGTTTTTGGGATAACCTTCGTGCCTTTTCAGTTATCCAGATGCTGCCAGAGTGAAACTGAAGGAAAGAGAACATCGTGTACTGCTCAGATGTAATGCCTGCCGTGCCCTTGCTTTCACTTTCTGTCTACAGCTGCTGTAATTCTAGTGAAGAGCTCTTCATTCTCAAAGGTTACACTCTCTGTATGGCAGGAGTGTTATCTCTGTCAAGGAAAAAAACAGTCAGACTTACTAGAATGTTCTAGTGGAGAGTAGGGAGGACTACAAGCCCTTTATCAAACATTATGGAGTGAAAATATGTGTATATGCAGATTGCAACCAGTTTATAGCTTGTTAGGGAGTAGCCTTCACCATGTTCTTCAAGTTTCTAGTTGCAAAAAATAAGCTGAACTGATCACAGGACTAGCACGAACAGTGCGATAATTAAAGCTTTGAAGAAGATCAAAATAATCCCTCCATAAACTGTGGTGGCAGCCCATCCATGGGCCATGCTTCTTGTATGGGAATGGGTCTTCACAGGCTCCCAGTGGCCTCCCCCTCCATGCCAGTGAGTTGGGGCTGGTGTCTTGCCCCCTTCCTGCTGGTTTGGGAATAATTTTTTGATGTCTTAATGTCCATTGATATATTTAAGCTCCCACCCCCAAAACAGCACATGCCCCTGGCTGTGGCCCCCTCTAATATTGAGACAGGTGGCAAAAATAGAGCAAGAAAAGGGAAATTATATTCATGGAGCTACCAGTCAATACATTTGTAGGAGGCATGGTTAAAAATACTGGTTTTTGAAGACTGTCTGTCTTACTAAGAATCATAAAGTGATATCCCAGCAGGTAGTCCTACTTACAATGTCTAAATGAGCTCCTCTTTTCAGATAGGGTGGAAAAATGCTTTCTGAGGTCCCATTTGGAGTTGACTGTGTTTCTTGGTGATTATTCTTCCTTTCCTCCACCATGAGACAGTGATAAACCAGAAGAAAAAACAAACAGGAATTATTTCCAACATAATACCAGAAAGACTTCAACACTGGGTCTCTGGGAGTATTAAGTATTTTCCTGTGTTCTCCGCAGAGATGCTGGGGGTCAGTACTATCCAGATTTAGAGCTGTTGTCTAAAAGCACAGGAACAGTTTTGGATTAAGGGGTTCCTCCCTATCCTTCCCAGCTGTTCCTTCCACTCCGATGCCAGAGAGCCTTCCTCTCTTGGTTGTGCTGTCATGTGTGCCTTTAAGCAGGATGGGAGCCATGGTTCAGGTTCAAACAGATGAAAGAGACCCTGCAGAAAGAGATGTTTCTTGTAAGCTTGCTAAGTTCCTGGACTTCTTCAGAAAGCTGCCTATGCAAAGAGTAGTGTTAGCGTGCAGCGAAACTGGGATGGGACTGAAAGGTGATGGAATACGAGTTGCTTCTTTGCTACTGGTGGAGCTGGTGCTGCTCCTTCCCTCTGCAGCCCCAGCTAGCTCTGCTCCTCTCCCTGGCTACCTCCATCCATGGTCTCTGCAGGGTGGAGGAAGGTGGTGTCAAGTGACCCAAGACAGTCATTAAGCCATTTTCCTCCTGGTTAAGCAGAGTGTAGAGGTTCAGGCAGGCAAAAGTAAGCAGGTTTCTGGAGAGGTTTGCTTAGGCCAGCGGATGGGTACCCATAGCTCAGGAGATCATGGTAGTCATGAAGCCAGTGGGAGCTGGATGCCTTGGCAGCTCTGAAAATAATGTTAGACGTGCACTTGCCCTCAGTACAAAAAATACCAATGGTTGCATGTAGCTTCTTCTAGGTGTGAATGTGCAGGGGAGGTGCAACATTAAGGCTGACCAAGAGTGGGAGGTAGGTGCATAAGTGCTTTTAGTTTTACAGCCTGCTCCAGATTATAAATGTTGATGTTTTGTTCTCCTTAAAAAGATCGACTGTTTCTGCTTTTTTTCTTTCATCTGGGTGAACACTAGAGAGAGGCTGGCAAGGAACTTGTCATGCCTGCTGTTTTGTAGGGCTCACCTTAGTTTCTGACTTTGTAGATTTGTTTTATAATTGATATATTCTGATGGATGGCGAAGCTGGCATGGTGTTAGGCAATGGCCCCTGAAACTTTACATGATTTTGCTACCTATTTTGGAGCATTTTAAAGGTCTTTACAAACTGGAATGATTCTTAATGTCAGATGATTGAGTCTGTACTCACTGATGGATGGACTTCAGGTTCTCCCACCTGTAGCCAGTGGAATAATGCTTCAAGTGCACCCAGTAATGCCATTTATGGACAGACGGGAGCTACTTTTAAGGCACTGCAGAAGGTGACATATCTTTCTGTACAAATAAATCATGCATTTGATAGTTCTGGATGGAGATATGGCACCTTCATTTCCCACAGGCTCAGTAGAGTTGACTTGGTATTTTCATCAAAAGGATGTTGTTGACATGGAACTGCCAAAAACCCTGCTACATTTTAGCATCATTGTGGTCAGTGCTGTCCTGAGGCAGCCAGGTCTGGGAATGTCTTCTGAAGACATCCAGCTTTATTTTTGTCAGCATGTGCTCTTAAAGGGGCATGGGGTAGGGGTTGTGTTTTGATGAGCAGAAGTACGGCTGTACTTGCCCCTCTGTGAAGGACGTGACTCCAGAAGATGCCCACTGTTCCCTCTAAATGAACATCATCGTAGGATTATTTTTATCTGGGTTTGAATTTACTTTCAGATGAACAGGTCTTGGGAGCCACTCCTCCCTTCTCACAAGCCAAACTTCTCTCTTGATTACCTTGAATTAATTTGTCTTGGTGTGGGTGATGGATGTGAAGGTGTGTGCTGACAGCTGCAGTTGCTAATCCCAGAGGAATCTCAGGGTGCTGAAAAGGAGATGAGCACCTCTCTGCTGCATCTGCAGGGGAGCAGCTGGGGAAGCCCCCAGGAAGGTGGGAGGGAAGAGACAGGCT
Organism: Eulacestoma nigropectus; assembly: GCA_013397775.1. NCBI lineage: Eukaryota > Metazoa > Chordata > Aves > Passeriformes > Eulacestoma > Eulacestoma nigropectus. Next base: position 167,092 of record VZTE01004036.1, on the reverse strand, counting down.
GGCTCAACTCTGCCATTTTGGGCAAGACTGGCTTCCTTGTAGTAGTGATTGTTGGCAGCTTTCTCATTTCTTGAAATATATTGCTTTTGCACAAAGGCAGCTTCTGTTTCTTCCATGTTGCCTGTCTCAAGTGGGATTTGTTGCTGCTGCTTTCAAGGTGACTTTTCTGCCTTTTGTCTAATTTGTTCATTCAGATGGGCTTGAAATTTGTCTTACAGGCTCGTTATCCAGAAGACGAGTCCGACTGCTAAATGGGAACACTCATATTGAATGTTGAATCTGATGCACAGTGTTTCCAGGAATTGTCCCAAAGTGCATACATACTTAAAGATACCTTACAAAAAAATGCATCTGTTGCAGATAATTGTTTCTTCCCTGTCGGACAAAAAAAAATTTGCTCATGTTTTTAGTACATTGCCATTTGCATTTTTCAGCTTTGACTCAAACTGTAGTAGAGGAAGACAGTAGAGATCTCCTGTACACATTCTGCAACCTGGATGAGGATTGTTGGTGCCAAGGGGAGGGGGATGCAGTGGCACAGCCGGCTGTTTGCCACCAACCTAGGGGCTGGGAGAACTGTACCCGCACCACCCTCGCCCAGAAAACAGCTTGCTTCTTACACAGAGAGGGGATATGCACAAGGCCTTGGCTGCTGTTGGATTCCTGGGGCTGGCTGTTTTTTCATGGCTGAAGTGAACCTGAAAGGGAGCTGAGCAGTTGCAACTGTTTTCTGAGCTATTTTAGAAATTCGTAGTTACTGCAACAGGCTGAAGCTGAAGCACAACTGACCAGCTCCACACCGTAGTAAACAAAATACCAGTATGTTTGCTAAGAGATTAGTGTGAGCATGGCTGCTGGTAAATTCTCTGAACACATCAAAGAACCCTATTGTTACATTCAGGTTTTAATTCCTTATTAGTTTCAGGAAATACATGTCCTCAGAGCAATGAGAGGAAACTTTGAACGTTTTTCTTCCTCTTGTGCTGGGTGTGGGCTTGGTACTGCCTAATTGTTAGTCTGTCCCATGCCTGTACTCCCATAGGAAGCGAGAACAAACCCATTTACATTTGTGCCATTGCTGTGTGCTTTCAAATTTTTCTTTTTCTCTTTTTTTTTAAGACCAAAGGTGACAAGAATAGTGGAGCAGAGAAGTTAAGAATGATGCAGAGAACACAGATGTGAAGAGCAAAAGAGAGAGGAAGGAGCTGAGCCCGGTGCAGAGGGGGCAAGGAAAGCAGCAGTCTAAATGCAAGTACTTGAATGTGGAATTTATGGGTTCCAGGCTGCTTAACAGGCATTTAATGCATTGCTTTAATCTGTATCTAGTGCCAGTTGGTGCTTTCAAAAGCAGTGCCTGAGATAGGTTAATGTTTTTAAAATTTTCTGCCTCAGGTTCAAGACTTTGGACTCCTATGTCAATAATTTACAGTTCTAAACAGGGAAGTGGCATCAAGGTCACGTGTGCATGTGTGAGAGAGAGAGAGACAGAGAGAAAAAGAAGTCTTAACTGGATAGTATAAGGTGGCATAGTGCAGCTGAGGGGGTGTGTGAAGCACTCTCTTCATAGCTGAACAGCACTGAAATGTAAAATAACAGCTGAAAAAATTGGTGACTGGATTGATCAGAGAAAGCTGGAGGGAGGGGATCAAACTACTCAGCCACAACCGAAGTGGTCTGCTAAATTGCTGTGATGTAAAATGTATCTTTATTAATTCTAGTCAAGTTTGTGGGACTGAAAAAGCCGTTTGAAAGCCCTTTTGTTAACAGGAGCATCATTTTAGCTAGTACAATGATGCCTCCTGCATGTGAATTTTTTTTGTTACATATTTTTTTCTTGGCAAAAAAAGGTCTTGTGCAAATGCAGGTACGTGGACCAAAAAGAGGTATCTCCAAGAGAGTAATTGTTTTTCTTTTGTGACCTCTGGTATCCCACCTGTAATAGCAGACAAACTTTTGCCAATATCCTGTATCTTCTTCAGGTGAAGGTTTTCCTAATCTAAGTGTACCAGAAGAGTATTTTCTGACATAAAGAAGACTTTATCATCTCAGTTGCTCTTAGGGGAGGCTCACACACAGATCTAAAATAATGATCATATTTACAGTTATTCAGTGCCTGCAAAGCTTTAATAAGTGTACTGTGCAGAGGTGGAGGAGCTGCCTGGGGGTTCTGCCTGCCAAACAAGTAACCTTGTCCCTTGTTCCCTGCAGCTCCTTCCCAGGTGGGTGACAATGCCTGTCGAAAGGATGCGGATGCGGCCCTGGCTGGAAGAACAAATCAACTCTAACAGAATACCAGGGCTGAAATGGATAAATAAGGTAAGGGGGGGGGTGTGCATGCATGTGCTGAAGGGGAACTTGATAGCAGTGGCTGAGGCCTGCATAGGTAAATCAGCTCATTCTTGGTTTTCAAAGGGGTGACGTGGGGAGGAAGGGCAAAGCTGAATGCTTCCTGCTGAACCTGTTCCTCTGGCCTCGACTGCCAGATCTGAAGCGTCCTGCTTTAGTCTGGTGGATTTGTGGCTCATTTGAAAGCATTTTCCAACTCTTTGTTGTTGAAGTGAGCGTTTCTGGAGACTCTGCTAGGACATTTTTTTTAACCTAGGAACACATTGTTCAACAAGTAGCATCAGAGGGATGTGATCAAAATGCTCTCCTGAGGTGGAAGACTATGTTCTGTGTTAGACTCTGAGTTGAAGCAATGATCTCCTGTTTCGGATTTGTGTGACTTCTCTGATACTTCTCAACCTGGGAGAAAATAGGGTAACTTTTCCCCTGCCAGACTCAAACCTAATATTCCTGGTCCTGAGCTCTTACTAAGTTCTCAAAACACTTTGAGAGCACAAGCGTGAGCTCAGAAATGTCAGCACCCAATTTGAATTTATTGTGATTGGTTGAGTAAAACCTAGGAGTGTATTTGAGACTTTGAATAGTAATAAATTCTGGAAATGTTGCATGCTTTCTGCACTATGCAGAAGAGTAATTCACCACACAGAAAAGCATGAAGCTGTTGTTGCTACAGAGGCTACTTTATTATCAGAATGGGTGGAAATGCACAAAATCAGGTGCAGAAACATAGGAACTGCCTCTCTGGTTAAGACACTAACCCAAATAGTCTGGTATCCTCCTTATAGCAGTAGTAGTTGTGGTACTCAGGTGCTCATTTTCAGAGTAGAAGAATGACAGTTGAAATTACTACTTTTTTTTCAGCTTTCAAAGCTAGAAATGCTCATGACTATGAATTTATCAGGAGCGCTTTAAATTTCAGCTATGAATCTTGTTTCTCAGGAACTTCCTGCATCAGTGACTCTCACATGCTGTGGCTGGGTAAATAAATATTGCTTTATCCATTCCCTAGTTAGCTGCCCTGTGAATTTGCATAGGTCCTTATTCTTGCATAATGGGGTCACAGCTGAAGAGGAGACCGGTTTTTACTGTTGTCTTTGTAATTTGAGTCTCATGTTCGGGTCCCTCTCCTTGAATATCTCTATTTTGGTGTCAGCTTTCCTGCTGACAGTCCATGTCTGCTGTCCTTTGCTGGGCATTCCTGCCTAATACTGAAATAATTTCTCTGCCTTGAGGTTTATTAAACTCTGATTCCCCACTTCTATCCTCTGATTTGGCATCAGTCTGGATTGCCTTTAGGATGCTCAACAACATAATTGCACATCTGAGCATTTCTGTTTAAAAATGTTTAAACATTCATTCTAACAATGGATCATTAAACCAAAAATATTTCTATTTTTACTGTAAATCCTGATCATAAACAAAGCCATGCATGGAATTAATGATACAGTGTCATGTGTATCGCAGCCTGTTCTATACCCAGAGAATCAAGGATTTTGGGACTTGTATATTTTAATCAGAGTTTGGTAAAGGACAGTTCACAGTTTAGAAAAGAAGGTGTGTCAGATTATCAAGAGAATGAAATGTGTGTGTGTGCACAGCTTTTAAGGAAATAAAATTTAAATATGAAAGAAATTATTACCATTCTGTGTTGATATTGGCTGGCTGTTCTTGGGGATTTTTTCCAAACTGAGGAAAGAATTAAACCTCTCTCAGAAATGACAGATCAGGTACAGCTGACACACAATTCTTTCCCCTACTGTCAGTTCATCATTATACCTCCAGAACAAACCCATCCTTATAGGGCTTAAAAAATAAATACTTGTGTATACCTCTCTAGTGAAAATGTTATCCTGCTGAGTGGCATGAAGGAGGAAGGGAATTTCTTTACCTTCCCAGAGAGACAAAACTGGGAGATGTTAAGGAAATGACACAGTTCAGTAGAGGTGATGTGAGGAGGGGGATTATGAGAGGTCAGTGTTCCTCATGGATCTGGAAAAGGAAATTAGAACAGAAACGTTCCGAGTAGCTGTAACAGAGAGGCAACCTGCTGCTTTGATGGATGCGTGGAGTATTACCTTGGGGATGGATGTTGCTATTTAAGATTTGTCCTATGACTTTGTAGCTAGTGTATGGTCTCATGCTCAAGCACTTGCTCCGAGCATTTTGCAATGCTAGAGTTCCAAATGATCACAGATCACAGAACATTCTGAGTTGGAAGGGACCCACGAGGATCATCAAGTCTAACTCGTAAGTGAATGGCCCATGCAGGGATTGAAACCACAACCTTGGCATTAGTAGCACCGTGCTCTAACCAGCTGAGGTTTGATCTATTTTCTTTTTCATGCCTATTTCTAAGAGTGTCACAGCTTTTCCCTTTTGGTGTTCCCACTGGAGTTTGGTAGCAATTCCTGTTACACTGCAAAATTTTTGTGGGTTGTGTTTTTGACTTTAGGTGAGGCAAATTTTTTAACAGAAACATGAGATTCCTACACAAAAGTCCAGTGATGGAATGCTGTACCAGTCAGCATATGGTTTTCCAAGTCTGAGAGAAAGCACTGATGAGCCCTTTCCTGTTAAGGTCATTATTAGGCAGCATTTGACTGAAGAAGAATATAGGCAATGTTTGATAATGTGTGAAATAAAGAAGTAGTATTTAAATAGAAAGTATCCAGGTAAACTAGAGCAGAACACTCAACTACATGGTATTGATGTAATCAGCAGTCTTTGCAGGATTTCAGAGAAGATTAGATATTTGATAGTCAATGAGAAAATCTGTATTTTCTGTATAGGTGTGTCAATTTATATATGTATTACAAAATTCTAATATACATGGCTTCTGTAATTTTGTTATGTGTGTTATAATTTGGCATAATTCCTGTGCTTCTATTTTAATCTGGTCTGTTCTTAAAGTTCTTGTTGATAGAAACTGTTTTCTATGGAAGTATGATTTTTTTTCTTCCCATGCTTATTATAGTCTATGGAAGAGTAAAGGCAGGGAAGCTTATTCTAGCTCTGATGAATACGGTAGTGTTGTGGACCACAAATAGTGGGTTTGAGGCTTTCTTTGGACTGCTTCAAGTTGGGGAAAGAGGTTGATGATTTACTTATATGTAGAAGGAAGAGTAAAGAGGCAACAGACATGTGAGAGAAGTGATGGAACTACATTAAGAGGAAGATTGAGGGTGTGAGGACTTGAGAGGAATGAGGAACATGTTAAATCACTGCTTTCACCAAATTAAAGATGAAGCCAAGAGAGAAGGGAAGAATGCATTTCCGAACAAGTGAATGTGACTGAAAGGATTAAAGACAAGAGTTGAAGGACAAGACACAGGCTCAGAAGAAGAAAAGATCACATGGGAAGGAAGGGAAATAAACCTAACCTTGTCATAAGTGAAATATTAACCAGAGAGACAGAGAAGAAAAGTGGTTGTTAAAGGGTGAAAGATTCATCTCACCTGACCAGATATCTACAATGCAGTGATTTAAATGAAACCTGCCTGTCTAGAGTTATTTGTAGTCAGTAGAGAGAAACAGGCTCTTTTAGGGTGAAATTCAAGCAGCATAGCTCAGGTGGCTGCTGCAGGAGGAGGGTGGATTTTGCCCTGGAAGTACTTTTCACAGACTGATAATTGGATCTAAACCTGCAGTGGCAGAGTTTATAGTCTGCATGTGAAGCCAGATAAGAAGTATTCTTCCCAACAGGGGAGAAAAAACAAGTGTTGTGGAACAACCTCCACTTGTATGGCTTTGCAGAAAAGAGCATGAAGAGTTCTGAAGCAGCCCTGTAGGTCAGGACAAAAGAATTCCGTGCTGTGTTGGGCAACATTAAAGCACATCTGATCCAGCATCCTTTTGGCCCAGTATCTTGTGTGCTAAGTGCTTGTGGAAGGAGTGTAGGAAACATGCTGTTCAAGCTCTGAAAGCCATTGGGCCCCCAGAGCTGGAGCTACATCCTAAAACTATCATCTTAAATTGTTGCCAGGGGTCTTCCATGATCCCTTCGGGAATCAGTTTATACTGACACAATGTAAGGCATACCCTGATTTATCTGTGTGTTAAAAAAATCAAATTTTAAAAAAGCCTTCCTTTTCATTTCTGTAAGTGCATGTCTCTTTGGTCTGAAGTTTCTGAACTAAAATGCGTTCAGGTATCTTCAATGCACTTCTTCACATAGGTGTCTGGTGTTTTTATCCCCACTGGAGAGATGTCTACAGTCGATATATTCTTATGTCTGTTTGCTTGGCATACAAATTTGCAAGATCTCTTTTCTGTACCATGCTAGTATTTACTAGGTGAATTCTAAATCCCTTGATTTTGCTCTATTCCTATGGTTGTTTAGTTTCAGATATATTTTTCCTAATCATAAAAGTGTCTGTGCTGACAAAATTACCCTTTGTCTGAAAGTTTAGAAAAGTGTAGTACTGCATGTTTTTTCCATGTGTCAGCTTGGAAAGCTGCCAGGCTCATCTTCCATGAAGTGGCTTCTGAGTATTTCATATACTTGGACTGTATTCTGCTTTTGGTGATGCCAGTGGATATTTTCCTGTTGATTTCAGTGACAGTGACACTGGGCTAGAAGGGAGCAAACACTTGAAGATGCTGAAACTATGCTTATAAACGAGTGACTTAAAGTCATCAGAAGATCCCTAAAGTCTATCAGTGTTGGCATTTCCTGTTTGTTTTCTCTTCCAGGAGAAGAAGATTTTTCAGATTCCCTGGATGCATGCCGCAAGACATGGGTGGGATGTTGAAAAAGATGCTCCCTTATTTAGAAACTGGGCAATTCACACAGGTATTGGAACTCTCTTTTTGCAGGACAGGTTTTCACATTATTTTCCCTTTTAAACTTACATTTTCCTTCTTTCTTGTCTTTGCTTTTACTAACACAGAGAGTGAACTTAAGTTTCCAAATCTGTGGGAGGCTAAGTGCTTTTTTCAAGGCCTAAGATACTCTCCAGCTTTATTGAAGTGCCGTAACTCATTTGCATTGAGGAACACAGTAAAACTTAATTGATTTAAATGTTAACAACATTGGGTTCAAAACTGTCAAGAGTAGAGCACAGTCAGCACTTTGTACACATAGGCCCTTAGGCTTTTTATGCCTTTCTATGGATTCGAGCCAGACATAATAAAGGTAAATGCTGTGCAAGCTTTTCCATGGTGTTATGGAGTCACATCTGATCTGCAGTGCCCTGGGTCTTTCTTGAGCATGAACTGTTCATCATCTGTTCTAGAAATGTGCATGAGAATGAGATCATAGCACTCTCTTGCAACCTCAGCTATTGTTTGAATGCTTGTCATGGGAACCAAAGGCTGATACCTTGAAGCTAACCTACGCTGTTATTAGTTTGCCTTAGGTTTTCAATCACGTGTCATGTGTGCCTAACTTTCTTTTCTTGCTTAGGAAAATACCAGTCAGGAGTAGATAAACCTGATCCAAAGACATGGAAGGCAAACTTCCGTTGCGCTATGAACTCCCTGCCTGACATAGAAGAAGTGAAGGACAAAAGTATAAAGAAAGGAAACAATGCCTTCAGGGTGTACCGGATGCTGCCGTTATCTGAAAGACCTTCCAAAAAAGGTAGAGGGGAGAGCTTGTCAACATGAAATGCTGTTGAGGGCATTGTGTTGAGAAAAACACCTACTGCAGGTAGCTCAGTATGCAACAAGCCACCAATGCAAGCTGCACATGGTGCCCTGGCTGGCTGGGAAATGAGTGGAACTTAGGAACAGCTGTATGAAAAATGGGCTATATTCAGAAGAGTGTATCAATGACGTGATACCCCCAAGCTGTTGATACTTCTCTGTTAAAGCTGATGGAGTTGTGTTCAAAACCTAGTCCCAGGTCTCCTTCAGTCGAGAAATATGATTAGGGGCTGTTAGAAGTCAACGAATTTAACTCAGTAGGGGTCATTCAGAATATGGTGGCAGACATTATGGTATCTTTTTTCAAGCAAGGGTACAATTAAACTGGCTCTGTCTTGAGCTGAGTGAGAGCAGTACACTCTGCTCAGAACATTAAACCATGAAACCATGTTGTTAGTTACAAAGACCATGAAAAACCAGCCCCCAGAGCACAATAATGGTGAAATGGGAAACTGTCTGAATCCTCAAATTTAGGGATTAAATCTCCTGCCTGCCAGGAGGAGACCTAACCAACAGGTCAATCTCATGAGTATTTGGTTTCTTTTGAAGTAGAAACATTGGTTTATTTATGGCTCATTAGCTTTTTTACGGCTTCCTTACTGGTTTATGCAGTAGAACAATGGTTTCCTTAGTCCTCTGGTATCCTGTGTTGTCTAGGATTTTGGATGAAAAGATAACCTGCAAACCAAACACATGGTGTTCCTCTAAAATCCTATTCAGTTCGCCTGTAGCTCAGTTTGCTATTTTCTTAGATTGAGAAGTGAAAGGCAGATCTTCAGTTTAAGATCATTGTGACTGGAAATTATGAACCATGGCATTTTTGGGGTAGAATCATATTGTGAAAGGGAAATCACTGTGCAAAAGGTAGAACATTTGTTTTGAAACTCTTTCCAGTCTCTTGTCAAGAGTGTATCTTATATGTTTAGGCACATTCCCCTGGACCATAACATGTCCCTTGGCAGTAGATTCGTGTAGGAACTACAAAAGTTCATCTTTAAAGATGAGGTTCTGGGAATGGGGGCTGTAGCAGGGGAAGATTCTGCAGAAAGTCCAGTTACTGTAAAACTCTGACATAGTTTGGACCTTGTATATATTTTCACATGCTCTTTTTTTGTGGCATGTGGCTAAACTTCCATGTGAGAGCAAAAGAATCTGGCTGCAAACATTTCTAATTTTCAGTGGTATCATGTAGTAGAGATGGGAGAAACTCCTGGAACATGTCTGTGCTAACAGTGGGGTAGAGCTGAGCTTGCACCAGCAAGTCTGAGCTTCTACATCACGTCAGAGCAGGGGCAGCAACACTGGGGTCTGCCAAGGCACGTGACATTTTGTGAGGGTCACATGCTGTGTGGTTTTCTGGATTCCCAAGTCCAGCATGATTGCATAAACCACTTTTGCATTAATTGAAATATGTATTTCCCTACCAGGTTGCAATTATTTACAAAAATATTGGTTGAAGTTTATTGTGATCTCTTTTCACATTAAATCAATTAACAATCTCCCTTTTCCTATAGCTCCAGAGAAAATGTCAGAAATGTGATGAGACATAAATTGTGATTTTTTTTCCCCTTTAGGAGTATTTTTCTCCCCTTTCCTTTTTTTAACAGGCCTTGTTTTTTGTCATTCTTCCATATTTTTCACTGTGATTTTTTGACTGCCATTGCTTTCCTTGGTCCCATAGTGGTTCTCTTAGGTAGCCTTTTAAACAGGAAACACAAAGCCAGAGTATTCAAGGTGAATTTTTTGCTGCCCAGGCCTTAAGGGAAGGGTAAAATTAAGTAAAATGTGTTCTCCCTTTATAGAAAGCCCTGCCATTTTGAAGCACACTTTGGGTCTATTTGTTGGTGAATATAGAAAATGTGAAGGATAACTCGTGGCACACAGGACTTTATGAAATGTTCCTTCTGTTGTTGCAGGAAAAAAGCCGAAGTCTGAGAAGGATGACAAATTCAAACAAATAAAGGTAAGAAATGGCTGTTTAATACTGCGAGAGCTTGTGAACACGATCCGTTGCAAATATTTTTTAATAGCCCCAACTGTATATTGTGGTGGGTACTTGCGAATGCTTGTGGTGTGGTTAAGTAACTACAGTTACCCGGGATGTTTGGGGTTGTTTTCTTTGAAATGTGATGACTTACGTCATCAATGGACACAGCCCTTGTGTTACAATGCCTGGAGGTTGGAAAACTGGCAGTCTCAGCAATACATTTGCCATTTGTTTGTCTCTGTATGGAGAAATACAGTAATTAGGGAGGGAATGCTTCTGCACAATAGAGCTACCATTTAGAGCAATTGACTTCTGTGTGTAAAGCATTGGAAATTAATTTTCATTTAGGCAAGGGTCAGAGCTGCACCTTGTGCTCATGTTTTGTCAGTTAGAAGGCCTCAGCTGTAACGCTCCTCAGCTGCAGCCTGAGATTTCTGCTTGTGCAGAGCATGGACCCAGGCTGACGTCTGCTGTCTCTGCGGGGCACAGTGTTTCCTAGCTTTCGTGCCTCTGCCAAGGGCCTCCGCGAGGTGGTCAGTATCACACACCAGCAGGGTTTAGTCCACCTTCAATTTTTTAAAAAAAAGCAAATCTCAGAGACTTCAGGCTCTCAGCTTTCAGTAAAATTGGTGTCCTTGGGCTGTGTGTAGCAGCTGTGTCTACAATGGAAGGGCAGCTTGGTCCCCTTCTGCTCGCTTGTGAAGGGCTGTGCCACCCATGCCTGGGTTCAGGTTCTGCAGCCCCTGGCCAGGAGGTTCTCTGGGCCAGGTGAACCCAGAAATGTGGGAAAAAGTCCTCCACGGAAATAGGGTTTGGAAGGCAGGTGCTGCCCCAGCAGTTGTGACTTGTGGAGTTACATTTCAGTAAATTGTCTTAAAGGAACCACTTTTTAACTATCCTGTTTGGATCATACAGCCACGTGTGCTTATTATAAAGTAACTCTGATGGTAGCTGATGTTCAGAGGGAGCCAGTGAAACTGCTTTGGTCAGAGCAGAGCAGTGTGCCAGCACATACGCCTACCTACCAGTGATACCTACTGTTAGTTCTTGTAGCTCTGAGCTGGGGCCAGGTGGTATTCTTGTCTGTTCCCCCATTCTGACAGATGTGTGCAGTGGCTAGCCTGGATTTTAAAAGAGGTGCTCTTTCCTTACTCAGCCACTGTTAGGCTGACTGTTGAATGTTGAAGGCTGTAGTAGTGAAGAAGGGTGGTAGGTGAATTAAACCAAATGTATGTTTCTGAGCATGAAAGCTGCTTATAATTGCTTTGCTTGGTGATGTGAATTCCTGAGATCTGAATTGCATGTTTTGAATTGAACACCTTACAGTTACCCTGAAAAATCTCTCTTTTAGTGGAGTCCAGTGGGATGCTACTCCATGGTTTGCCTGGTAACTGCAATGGGGTGATAGCAGCAGAAGGAGAAGCTGAGAATCTGAGCACAGATCTGCAAAGGGACTTCAGCATAGCAAGAGCCTTGCAGTGAGCTTCCCATTGTTGCCACTGCTGGACCCTGTGGGCACCCACAGCAATTGCTGGTGGGCTGAGCTTGAGCAGGGTGCTCAGGGCACTCATTGCTTGTCCCTGTGCATGTGAGAGTGCTGGACCTTACCAAATCCCTGCTCCACATTAGCAAAGGTGCAAGCAAGTCTCCCACCCCACAGATAGGTCTCCTATCACTGGGCTTTTGGGCAAGCAGAGTCTGTCATTATAATTCATTAAATTCATTAAAAAATGAGTTCTCAATAATGGGGAGGAAACAGAAATGTCAGAACAGCCCAGATAAAACCAGTCTCTTTCTTTTGAAACAAAGGACTGAACTGAGGCCTAATTTCTGCTTTATCCTAGATGTATCCTTTTGACCATGCAGCTCCAATTGAGAGACATTTTTAAAATCTTAGTGACAGCTTTCCCCATGCATTTAGCTTAGGCTAGACATCTGGACACTGAAAATTTAGGTGATTTAACACCAACTGTGCCAGTATCCAAGTCTCTTTGTGATCTGGCACCATCACTTGAGTTCCAAGATGCGTATTTGTTTCTGAAGCTTGAAAGAGGCTACGAAATAAACTTCTCTGTAATCAGCCTCAGTAAAGTTGAGCAAGTGCTGCATGCACAGTGTTTTCATGGGGGCTGCTGTGTTTGCTGTGTTGCACAACACCAGATACTCAGGGCTCCAGTGTGCAGCCTTAACCTATCTCTGCAGTCGTGATCCTCAATGGATCAATAGCAGCTAATTTTATCTTTTACAGCTCTCCAAGTCTTTGACCTGTGGGCCATTACAACTGGTGCAGCTCATCAAAGACTTAGTTGCCATTAACACTTAACTTTGCAACCTTCTGATGTGCCGAGGGACGTTGGGACAGGGTGCATGTGTGCCTTGCTTTAGTGTCTGGGAAGGTGCTTGTGTTGAAGTGACAGTTCTTTTTGAGTAGATCACAATCACAGCATGTGCCATCCAGAAAAAAACTTGTCACAGTGCCCCCAGTATTTTGTCCCAAATATAACAGTTCATATGGTTAGCACTGGGATGGGCTGGCACCGCAAGTCCTGAGGCTCACCTTTGCCCTGCCTTTGATGAAATGCTTTAGAGCAGTGAAAATGAGCACGGTGTGGACAGCTCTGCACCTCTCTGCGGGTGGTTCAGCAAGTGGGGGAAAACTTGCAGCCTTGCAGGGCTGGCAGAGTAAGAACAAAAGACTTTAGACATTGTAACCAATAAACCTGTGAGAGAGTCAATACCAGGCAGGAAGTTGCACGTGTAGAATAATCCTTTTAAAGAAATCCTGAGTTTATGAAATTAAGTTTTTTGGTGTCTACTCTGAAGGGATTTTTTAGATTCCCACTCGAGTGTACCAGGCTTACACAGATGCATCTCATGGAAAGCTCAGTCTGTGTAGAACAGGTGGTGTTTTCCCAATGCTGTTGCCCTGTGGTAATGTTTATGATGTGATCTAAAAGGCTGTATTTAGTGTAAATGCTTTGGTTTGCTTTCAGGCTTGCTGTAGAGAAAAATTAAGGCTAGAATTTAGTAATTGCTGTACAGAAACTAAGGCTTCCTTTCAGAGAATGCAAAGAGATAGAGCTTATTTGGAAGGGACTGAGGACGAATATTAAATAGACTACTGTTTTAAAGCAGTGTTTCTTCCTTGTTTGTTTCAAATGTTAATCTCTTGTAGTAAACGGCTTACTACTTCCTTGCTCTCAGAAGGCTTACTCTAAATTCGAAAATTAAAAAGAGCTTTCATTTCAAGGCACAAGATTTGGAAATGAAGTAGTCTCAGGCTTCTCCTCAGAGAAATATTCATTCTAAGACAGTGTCTTGCAGAGAGCAGGGGGTATATGGCAGGCAGAAGTGATGGGATTTATTACTGTCTTGGAACAAAGAGAAGAACTGTCTTCTAAAATAAAGCAATGCTGACCCAAATGTACTGTTTTCATTCTAGCAAGAGCCAGTTGAATCATCTTTTGCGATTAATGGGCTAAATGATGTCACTTCTGACTATTTCCTGTCCTCCAGTATAAAAAATGAAGTTGACAGTACAGTGAACTTTGTAGGTAAGTACTCCTGTGCTTTTTTTACACACACAGATGACTTCAAAAACCCTTTTGGGCTGCCAGACTTATCTTTCTATCAGCATTTTGCACTTCAGGGAATGCCACGGTTACAGTCAGGTAGACCCATTGTTCAGTAGCCTAGGCCATGCAAGATTGTGGTTGCAGGTCAGCCCCACCACCTTGCAGAGACAGTGAGCAGTACTGTGGCAGTGTGGTGGTTCTCTTGAGAGTAAAGCACTTACAGGCACTCTAAGTTGGCTTTTCATGATGTGGACTTATTCCACAGGGTAGTCCTCAGCCATGAGGAGACTGTAGCCAATGTCATGTGGGAGTTAAACTGCAGTCAGATGGCAGTTTCCCATTGCTTAAAGCAGAGGTTTGTGTAGAATACCATTTTATTTGGGAGTTCAAACCAGCAGGCAAAATGTAGAAACTTGGTTCTTTTTACTGACACCTCAGTAGCAGAGATAGTTTTTAACATCACTGAGCTAACAAAAAGGATCATCGAAGACTGCATTTAGAAACCAGTACATTAGAAATTAGCTGTCATCTCAGCATGTGAATAATTGGTCCTCAGTAGAATAATTGGACTGGGTTTTGACAGGTGTTTTTTGGCTGAGGTTGTCGTTGCAGCAAGAGCTCCTAGTGACATGACCCACATAACATTTTGTCTAGAATTCCACTTTTAAATAAGACAAATATGTTAGTATTCTGCTTGGAGAGATGGCAGGAATCATGTGCAGTGATTATTTTTGATCCCCATTTCTTAGGTCACAGGGCTTTGCATAGTCATTCCCCTGAAGTACTTTTGTGGCTGAGGAGTTTGTGAGTAGTTTTGCTCTCTTTATGGCAGTTCATTTAATCAGCTGTTGCTTTGTAAGAGTATTAGAGCATGCTTGTTGCTCCTCCTGTTATAACTTGAAGGAGTAGCACCGTAGTGCTATCAGTGCTTCCTGTTCACTGACTGAGGATTGGGTAGGGAACTGTCATCCAGTGTTTTTTAATTATTGAGATGTGAGATGTGCTGCTTATCCAGACTGGAGAAAGAAGCGGTTATTTAGGATTGCAGAAAGAATTTTAATGTAAACAGGGAGGAAAAGGTAAATTAGAATTATTCTGCAGAAAGATGGGAAATCAGCAAGACGGGGTGAAAGACAAACAGCACCCTGCAGAGTTTCTGACATACATGCAGCTCACTGGAAGCTGTGGCATATTGCCCAAGTGAGCAGTAGTTTCTGCTGTGCATTTTATCTCTCAGGGTGGGTAAGAATTTGTCAGGTATTGAGGAAAAGATAAAACAGTGCAGATGGCCTGCTCATACCCTGAGTGGGTTGTGCAATATTGGTCTCTCCCAGATAAAAAATTAACTGTGTATGCTCTTGCACCACTCTCACCACACTCAGTAAAAAGCTGGTTGTTTCAGAACCATGAAAGGTGAAATAAAGGAGAAACTAAATATCTGAAACATAATTGTACTAATTGTAGTGATTCAACTTTTAAAAAGTCTACCCGGTATGTATGTAATTTTCTTTATGCTGGCATTGTTCCTTAAAATACATAGCTAAGTTTTGGAGATTTTCCAGTGGTTACCTGGCACTTCACAAAGCAAAATAATATGCAGCTTTTTCCTGAGAAAAATACCTGTCACTTTCTTTTTCGAAAAGCCCTGTCTAAAGACAGAATGCAGGAGTGGATTGTGTGTATAGACATGTGCATTCATGTTTATTTATCTTAGTTCAGGCAGGAATAGATGCTATCATTTGACTTTTTCAAATTTAATAATTAGTATACTCAGGTTACTTAACCTTAAGAATTGCAAGATCTATTGTATTTCATTGCCTACATGTTTTTCCCCTCATGGGTCAAGAACAAAATGGACTGTTTGAACAACATAGCACTGTGTTTGTACAGAATTTAGCCTTATGTTCCTTTTGAAGCTTTATGTTCAGTGAAAGAATATCTGTAGTCTTTCTCTTGGATAACCATGGTTTGAGGTTAGCCGTCCTCTGAGGTGGCTCCATCCCTGTGCATTCTTCTGATCTAACTTGTGGCTTTCAGTTCTGTGCTGGATTAATGCATTTGTCATGTGTTCATACTGTTGGGATTAAAGGAGGAGTTGTACAAGACAGAGGAAATTCTGTCAAGCAGCCTCAGAGAAGTGAGATTCTGGCTTTCACCATACTTTTGCTTTGCTCAGTAACTTCTTGGTACCTTGGTTTGTCAACCTTTTTCAAAAGGTTGTTGTGTAGAATAACTAATGTCTGCAAAGCATTTCAGGACACTTGGAAAACATCCGTGGTTGCTTCACTTTGTAGAAATAAGTAATGCTCCTTTGATATTAAATTGCATTTGTATTTTGGTATTAAATATCATGTGCCTGGGGGAACAGGAAACCCCTCTGTTAATAACTAACCAAACTGTAGCTTTCTGTCACAGACCATGTGAATTACAGGTACAACTGTGATTGTCTACATACTATCAATGGCATTGCGAGGGTCAGTGAGAATAGGCATCTAACTGGAGCAGAAATTTTTCATAGATTCATGTCGTATGTACATCGAAGTCCCCCAGTGTTTTGCTTGACCCCGTGGCCAGGTTTTTGCATGCCACTTCTGGTCTTCTGTTGTATAGTTCACATGAGAGCATTCAGAGGCCATGGAATGTTGGCAGCTTGCTCTTTGAGGATCACAGATTTCCTTTACAACTCCCACTGAAACTTATACCTGCTGAAAGCAGGTGGTGGGCATGGAAAAAAGTACTGAGACTATTGAAGACTCAGTCAGATACCAAGCAGGCTCCAAGGACAGGCTCTTAGAGATTCAACAGGGTTGCGATGTTATCAGTAATCAATTTTTTTGTTTCTAACCCCAAGTTGTAGGACAGGCACACCTTGATGGCAGCAGTGAAGAGCAGGTGATAGTTGCCAATCCTCCTGATGTTTGTCAGGTAGTAGAGGTGACAACAGAAAGTGATGAACAGCCCCTCAGCATGAGCCAGCTGTACCCTCTACAGATCTCCCCTGTCTCATCCTATGCAGGTAAGCAACTTGGCATTTCTTTACTCTCCTTTCTCTGGAAATATTTGGAAGACACTTGGGGGAAGGAGGGCTCTTCCAGGGTAGCTAACAAAGATTCAGAAATGCATATTCGTCTGCTTTCTGAATTGTTAATGGAACTCAAAAACGCACAGTCCTCTGCTCATTTGCTGAGAAACAACTTGACAGATCTGAGTTTGGAAACGTGAGCTGCAGGTTTTAGCCTGTGAGTAATGGAAAAAGAACTTTTTTAGATATAATGCAGAGGTCTTTTAGAGGGAGATTTTCAGTGGTAGGAATGACATGTCCCCTGCCTTACTAAAGATTAAAGGTCTTTTTTGCTCTGTGTTTACTCAGTGTCTAGCACAGTGTGCAGTGCTAAAGGCTGCACTAATGGTACGTATGCAGATATGGAGCTGAGGGCCTGGAGGGAGTGGATCTGTCTTGTTGCAGACTAGAACAGCCATGTAGTGACTGATAACAAGTGATCTTGCAAGCAGCAGAGCTGTGGACATCTGGCTTCCAACGTCTGCCTCCCATCTGGATTCTCTGATACCTAAAAAGAGGATGAGATAACAGGCTTTTACCCCTTCCCCCAGTGAGGGTGGTTATGGTTTCTCTTTTCATTTGGTGCCTTATATTCATATAACTGTTAGGGAGTTAGAAGTCTTTGGCACTCATTTATTCCTTATCCAAGTCTGACAGTGTGTTCAGAAGTTTTTAGGGGAGAACAGACACAAATGTATGTGTGAACATGCTATATAGAGTCCCCACAATCATATAAGCCTTATTTCATAGGAAGCAGGATAAAGCCACATTTGAAAATAGAAAAGGTTTCAGATCCAACCTGTCCTTTCTGTTTTAACATGGTGCTAATTTGCAAGCCTTAGGAGACTGGGTAGGAACACAAATGTCATCTTTTAAGGCAAATTTAAGTATAAATTGTTCTCTGTGCATTTTATTATTTTACATATGGTTTTGCCTTTGACTTATTAGACTGAAATTACTTCCAGAGATATTTTTATAAAGTATGTATTTAGTAATTTTTATCTTTGGGACTAAGTGAACAGTATGATGTTCTTTTGGATAGTCTCCACTGTTAATCTCACACATGTTGATAAATGATTATGCTTCCCAATGTGTTTAGTCTGCAATGACCAAAGCATTCAGAAGACCTTTGCAAAGCATAAGGCAGGAAGATATGAGAGTGCTTAAATTTATTAGCAGCAGGGAGACAAGGGCCTTTGAAACATTTTTCATCTTTACAAATGTGTCTTGGAAAACTTTTCCATCTACACAAACATGACAACGATGCAATCTTTCAGCTATAGGATGTAAATTCTTGAAATGCAAACAGAAGTCACTGTCTTGGTCTGGAAGTCATGGTGGTTTCTTGGACTGGAATGATAGAGAAGGGTGGTCTGGTGACCACCTTGACATGAGTAAATCATGACCTACCTGCCCTAAGGTCATTGCAACAAGCCTGCATAAGGAAAATGAAGGATGATTGAAGTACTTCTGCTACCCCTTTATGCTGTCTTAGTACCTTGGTGGCCTTCAGCTGTCCTTAACTTATACCTAGACCTGCTAGCCCAAAACTCAAATAACAGAATTTCATGCCACTGGCACGCTTTTGAGTGCATCTCAAGGCAGCTCTTGATGATCTTGGCTACTGTAGCTAGAGGCCAGTAAGAGGTAGAGTACTGCAAGGATCTGTCCTGGGACAAGTCTTATTTAATATATCAATGAGCGGGAGGTATGTTGGAGACATGTTTGTGAACTTGACAGGTGACCCCAAATAGGGCACACCAGTTGATATGTTTGAGGACAGAGCCATCATCCAGAGAATCCTGGAGAGATTGCAGGAATGGGTCAGCAGAAACCTTATGAAATCTAGCAAGGGCACATGTGAAGTCCTGTGCGTAGGAAGGAAGAGCTCTTTGCAACAATAGCAGCTGGGGACAATGGTATGGAGAGCAGCTCTACAGAAAGGTGGATAAGCAGTCAGCTGAGCATGAGACACTAGAGCACCTCAGCCACAGAGAAGGCCACCAGTTTTCAGGAGCATGGCCAGTAGATCTAGGGAAGTGATTATCCTCTTCTACTCAGGATTAGTTGCACTACTTTGAAAGTACTGCATCCAGTCTTGAGCTCCCTAGTGCAAGAAACTTAGGAACAAATTGGAGCAAGTGCAGAGAAGGGCTATGCAGGGTATGGGCTCCCACTCCGTGAGAAGATAGAAGGATGGGGGCTTGTTCAGCCTGGAGAAGAGATGGTTTTGAGGACTTCATAGCAGCTGCCTCTACCACAGAGATGTTCCCAAGAAGGCAGAGCCAGGCTCTTTACAGCAGTGCATGGTAGAAGGGTGAGAAACAGCAGGCTAAATTGAAACAAGAAAACTCAGTCCAGCTGGATATAAGAAAAAATATCACCTCTTTCACCACAAGGACAGTCAGGCAGGAGAGCAGGATACTCAGAAAGATTGTCAAGACCTGTAGGGATAAGGCCCCCAGCAACCTGATCTAGTCCTGTAGCTGGCCCTGCTTGGAGCAAGAGGTTGCGCTGTAGACTTCCTGAGGTCCCTTCCAGCCTGAATTGTTCTATGAACTGCTTTTTTTTTTAAGGATGTATTTGCCCTTGAGGTTGGAGCGAGGACAGGAGTCTGTGTTAGAACCCTGAAATTTCTAGGGCACTCTTGTGACTATTTCTGTTTTGTCTTGCTCCACACAGACCTGTATAGAACCACAGGAACCTTAGCCCTGTGCTTGTGGGTTTGCTCTGTCAGGTGCTCCTGGCTGAATGGCAGGAAAGAGTATGACCAAAGCAGCTGTGCAGGAGCAGTTAGTTGAGCTCTTCTAAAACAACAACCAAAAAAAGTAGCCAGATATATCAGCTGCCCTACATAAATCTGGTTTATTTCAAAACATCTCTGGTTCCTTTCTGAGGTTACTCAGGCAAATGATGTGAGTTGCCCATGTGAGTTTTTTCATGTTTCCACTGATGTCTATGAAATCCATTGTTTTTTAGTACCGAGGCTGTTGTCAACCGCCTGTTGTGTTTGACACTGATTCAAATACCCTTCTTGATAGAAATAGCCTCTCTAACTTTCCATGCCTGAGTGGCTAGCTTCCCTGGCCTTGCTAACTATAGTGCTATCTCTTGCTCAGCATTTTGTTATGTATAAACACCAAGGATGGATTCCTTTTCAGCTGCATCACTCTGTTTTTGTTGTGACATGCTTCTTTATGTCAAGGAATATCTGTTACTTGTCTCTGTGTGGATTCCTTCAATTTATTCTATCTTCAGGGCCATTTCTCCTTTGTGTGAATTAATTTTTCCTCTCCTCCCCCCAGTATGGCTTAATTAGCCAGCTTAGTCACATTGGCACATCTTTCTCTGCCTGGGTCAGTGAATGAGAAGCCCTGCAGTGCATTAACTTCACAGTGCATTGCAGTTAGATTTAGTGTTTGGACTGTTCTTCTGCTTGCTGCACACTGCAGTGGAGACGGACACAGGAGAGGTGCTGGCTTTGGAAGCAGCAGTCTGGAGTAGCTGGGCTGGAGTAGAAGGACTTTGGGTGCTGTTTAGATCGTGAGGTCTGAAAGAGTGATTCATCCCATTGGTTTACAGCCTTCTGCCTAAACCTAATGCTTAGCCAAGCCTTGAGAGAATGGCAAGGTACTGCCAGTCTCTCCGAAGATGTGTAGGGGCACAATCCACGAGGCATGATCCATGCACTTTTAGCACTCATGTTATGTCCAGTGCAGAGCATGAGGTTGGTCTCTGGGAAGGCAGGGTTGCAGGGCCTATGCAAAGCAGTTTGCATGGACTAAAATGCATAACACAGAGCTGAGAGTGAAAATTGGGGCTTCAAAGCTCTCTTGCCTGCTATGATAATTCCTCGCATCATTCCTTGAATTGTGTGATTTCTGTGCTCCTTGTGGATGAGCCGTATCTGTGCAGCCCTGCTGCAGGGTTTGGAGTGTTGGTATCCTGATAGATGCTTAGGGTTATCCTCCCAGGAAACAGGACACAGTGGTTCAAAACCCCACAAGCTGAAGGAAACCTGCAATCCAGGCCTCCACTGGATTGGTCTGGGCAACCAGTGGCTGTGCTGAAGGCAGCAGCCATTGCTGCAGACTGAAAAAGGGGCTGGGTTTGTTCCCTGTTTCAGATGTATCTGAGGCACAGCAGTCTCAACCACCCACCATACCTGACCCTCAGACAGTAGGACACCTGTCCTCAGACACATGTAGGCTTGAAAATACAGTAAAAATTCCTGAATTTCAGGCTCTTCTGCAAGGAAGGGATGCAACTGCAGGAGGATGGCTGTCCCACTGGAACTGTGCCCCTGTATTTGGGCTCTGGTTGAAGTGATGAGGATGAGGGAGGCCATGTGCAGTGAGGGGAGGTGATGGGGCTGGAGACTGTAGTATTGCCACTTGCTCAAGTGGTGAGTGAAGGGTTGAGAAATAGGCTGGGGAGTGGTAGGAAAAGCAAAACTATACCAACTGTACCAGAGTATATCAACAGTAATAAAGCCCCAGAAGTGACAACAAGCCCTTGAGGTGGCCAGCTGAGATAACAGTTCATGAAACAAAACCACGTTTATCTCCTCTAGGATGGAGTTGTTACTGATTTTGCAGGGACATAAAGATTTGGACAGAACTTTGTCCATTGCAGGGTCTGGAGCAGCCACAGAGGGGCAAGGGAGAGGGGGCATCCCCTGCTTGCTGGAGATTCTGCCCAGAAAGCACAAATCTACTTCTTCCCTCTCCATTGCTGTCTGTTCCAGGATATAGTCATGTTAGCTGTGATAACCATGTGCATTTACCCCAGTTGTTCAAGGCAGCTGTGCTATCTAGCCCTGCTGTGACAGGGTCTCCATGCTTCTCCATTGTTTCCTGGTTGTTTGACTTGACTGTTTGCTTCCACTTGTTGGATGTACATCAGGCCTCTTGAGCTGGAATTTGTTACTATAGATAGAATAGCAGGAGTTTCATTTTTGTTTCTATTCTGTTTGACAGAAAGTGAAACAACTGACAGCGTTCCAAGCGATGAAGAAAATGCAGAGGTAAGTACTTTCTGGATTTTTAGCAGTTTGGACCAAGGTCTCAAGATCCATGTCCTGAGATATTTTTCCCCCTTCTCCATTTGCAACTCTGTCTACCAGTGGAATATTCATTTTGGTAATAGCTGGAGGGGAAAAACAGACCAGGAAGGTTCAGGGGATACAGACATTTGGATGATTGTCACAGAATTAATATCTCTACAAATTCATTTCTCCTCATCTGTCCAAACTACAAGATTAATTTGCATAATAAGATGTTCTGCAAAGCCATCAACAGTGCCAGCTGGTTTCTTAATATGATGCATTGATGTTGCTGAGTAGCAAGTATTTTATCTTGGTTGAAAGCTTGCTCACTTCATTTTCCTTAAATGGCACCCGAACTCATATAACTGGAGGAAATGCTTACACATGTGACTGAAACGAAGCTTGAATGTTTGAGGTATGTGGGGCAGAAAGCTTTCCTGAGCAGTCAGATGGGTATTGCTGGGTGAAAGGAATCCATGGGAAAAATAACCTGAGCTGCACATATACAAAAACACCACTTGCCTTTTATTTTGGGGCGGCCATCAAGTGACCAGATCTACCGATCTCCATGCGTACATAGAGGTCAAGGGAAGCTCACTGAGGGCTCTTGTATGCCCTCTGCTCCAGCTGCAGTTTTACATAAGGCCTTTTGCAAAGCTCTCTCCTGCTCTGTCCCCCACTGAAAGCTCTCTGAATCCTCCTTCTTGGAGGACCACCTTGGAGGCTGTGCATCTCTCTAACGACACAGCTGACCCACCTGGTCTCTCATGCCTTGGCTGGGGTGGAACCCATATATAGGCTGCAAGTAGTGACTCCACAGACCTCCTTTGACAGAACATGCCCTTGCAGCATCTGTGGTGGGCAAACAACTGGATGCTCATCTTCTCTTGGTGAACTTCTTCCCTTGATGCGGGATGCACCATCAAGTGACAGTGGTTTCCCAGCAGCCTCACCTGTATTGCTAGTTTGGGTAGTTTTGGGTCTCTGTGCCTGCCTCTTGGCAGAAAGATGTGCTCTCTGGTAACAGAAGAGACACTATCATTTGGAGTTCTAAATGTCTGTGTCCATTTTTGTCTCTGGCATACTGGGAATAAGGCCTTTATTTTCCATTCAGAAGAGCAGGTAGTGCCTCTTGAGTGCTGGAGAGCCAGTAAGAGTTAAGCACATGACTTCAGAAAAGGAGAAATGGCAGAGAGCAAAGACATTCTAAGCCAGTGGCTAGAGGCTCAGGCTCTTAGAGATGGCGTAATTTCTGTGCAATTTGTGGATATTCTATCTTCATATTGTTACTTGGAGTACTTCACAAAGTTGCGTTCGCTCATACAGTCTTCCTTTCTTTCTTTCTCCATTTCTAGGGACGACTTCATTGGCAGAAAAAAAACATTGAAGGCAAACAGTATCTCAGCAATCTAGGAATGAGGAACACTTCTCATATGCTTCCCAGCATGGCAACTTTTGTAGCCAACAAGCCTGACCTCCAAGTCACCGTCAAAGAAGAAAGCTGCCCACTGCCTTACAATAGCTCCTGGCCTCCTTTCCCAGACATCCCTCTGCCACAAGTAGTGTCCACAGCCTCCACAAGCAGCAGCCAGCCAGACCGTGAGACACGGGCCAGCGTCATCAAGAAAACATCAGACATCACCCAGTCGAGAGTCAAGAGCTGCTAAGCCTTTGACAGTGTGGTTTTTTTAGCTTTGTTTTGTTTGGTTTTGTATTTTACGTTTCTCTAAGAGAGGTTCATCCCTTGGCGCACACGAGACAAATCCGAAGGTAAAGCCTTGGCAATACAGAACTTTGCTGTGTCCGACTCCAGTGCCGGAGTGTTTTTAACTCAGGACTCCAGCCGTCAGTATGTATACCTGAACCCATATTTCCAAGGTTGCTACATAGGAAAACAACCCAAGAACTTTGGCCCACTCACAGGTTCCAGTGTTTCATAAGAGGACCAACTGACCACAAGGGAAGTGGTGCTGCTGTGCTTCTTTGCTGTCAAGGCCGTGATGGAACTGAAAGCCTCAGAATGGGAGAGAAAATGTGAACTAGCTGGAATATTTTTAAATAAAGAAAAATCTATTGTGAATATTGTACATAGTGCAGTACTAGCAAAGTTGCAGTCTGCTTCTGCACCTTATTAAGAAAGCACTTACAAAAGGCCTTTTATTACCTTGCTCTACTTAATGGCACATTGAAGGTCCCTCTCCACCTGTATTCTTTTCCAAGGCTATTCTTTCTAAAGTGTCTTTAAAGAATAGAGGAAAGGAAAGGAAATTAAAACTTTCCATGTGGATTTCATACATTCTGAGACTGCTTTCATCATGTTTGTTTCTAATCTGCTATGCTTGAATGCCGCGTGGTACAATAGAAAAAAAAAAAGAAACTTACTACAGAGATATTATGCAAATTCCCAGATTTAAAAAAAGAAGAAAAATACTCTAATTCTAACCAGAGCAAGCTTTTTTATTTTTTATACAGGGGAATATTTTATTCAAAGTAAAATTCTAAAGTGAATATAATTTTTTTTAATCTTTTCTACAGCAAAATTTATAATTTTAAGATTCAGTCCTTGGTTATCAGCAGTTATGACATCCTTGTGGCACATTTTTTTTTTTAATTTTGTAAAGGTGAAATAGCTTTTATGAGCTCATGTAGCAATCAGATTATCCTGTGGATTGATAATAAATATGGTATATAGTTAAATTTTTAATAATCCTCTTGTTTGTCTCTCATTTTTAATCTTTCAGAAGCCCCAGATGGCATGGGTTTGATAGGTGAATGTGACCTCTCAGAGTGAGCAATTAGCCTAAGCTGCCTTTACAATTTCTGGAGCATCCATCCAACAGGATGGGAAGTACTGTGCTTGAGGCAGCTCAAGGTGGAAAGTGCAACTAGAACTTAAAGGTGACTTACTCAAATTTGGCCTTGAATGCAGAGGTTGGGAGCTGGGGCACCTCTTCAGCTGTTACTCTGTGGCTGGGCTTTGAACAAGTCACCTTATGGAAGGGATCTTGTCATAATCCATCCCCCACACAATGCTAGCTCAGCTATACTTCCCCCATTCATCATAGATCTCCATGTGGCTTGCTTGCCTTGTCAGGAAAAATCTGGTTTTGCAGTTCCAACCAATTAATGGAATGAATCAGAAATCAAATAAGCATTGTCCAGGGCTTTCAACATTACTACATGATGGCAAGTTCTGATTCCTGGAAAGCTGTAGCGTATCTAAGTAAGGGTGCACAATGCCTTGCATGGTTGTGGTGGTGGGCAGGCTGTGTCCATTGTAAAGTGCTGTGCACTTTGGGCTGGCATAGGCAGAAGTTGAGAGCACTCACCCTCTTGCAGTTTTTTAAGCTATTGGATGTGACACAGACTGATTCAGGTATGTAAAACATGTGGACATGGAGTGCCCTTCATATGTGATTACCATTCTCATACCAGCCTGGCAGGTGTGTGAGCCGAGAGCAGTGTATGTTGGGCTGATGAGCAATAGCATGCACAAAAATGGCTGTGTCACAGGGAGATGTGCTAGCTGGCTATTGAAAAGGGAAAGTAAACAGAAGAATTTTGCTGCGTTCTTAACCTGGTCCTATAGTTCTAAGTTTCATCACAGGTCTGTGTGAAACTTGTAGTTTTGTCACCCACTGCCTGGGGGCCTGGGAAGGCAAGGTTAGAGCTTTGGTTAGAGTCGGGAGGAAGAGGAATGCCCAAGCAGTGTTTGGAGTGAGACTAAAAACTTGCAAGGGTAAAATTATGTATGTAAACTTCTTAGTTTCTGTCCCTTTCATTTGGTCCTGCATTTACCTTTCCAGTGGCTCCAGTGCTGGGGCTGAGGGCAAAAGTCAGGGCTGAGGGAAAGAGAAAGCTCGGTTGTGTGGAGCTGGGAAGTTTCATGCATTATAAACAAAGTGCTGGCACACATCTCCCTGCTCTGTAAATAACAGAGGATTATTTAGTCTGTAGTCAGAGTCTCTTGCCTGGGTTTAGTGCTGAGGGTTTAGGTAGAGGGAAATCCCAGAGGTAGGGTTGTGGAGGGGCTCTAAAGCATCTTAGGAAGTAAAGAGAGCTGAGTCCAGGCTTCTGCTTTCCTGGAGGAAGGGCTGCTGTTTACCTCCAGGATGGCTTGCTCTCTCCTCACCGTTCATATCGGCGATGTGAACCGTGGGCACATCTCTGCAGGCCTTCAGGCAAGCAGCCATGTCCTGTGCATCATGTACTGTGAGGGGCAGTGGGTTTTCCTCCTTCCTAGGAGCAGTTTGAACACCCTGCCCCTCACCCATGGCACTGAGAAAGCATCTCAGAGGCCTTGTGCCATCCTGCAAAGCCCCTCTTAATGTCTGACCTTGCATAAGCGCTCCCTGACCTCAGTCCTGTGTGTCCACCTGAGAGGGTGCACGTTTGCCCTTTACGATGAAACATTTTGAATTTCTCAGTTTCCATGTCTCACTCTGGTGCCTACATGGAGCCTGACCCTCAACAGGGCTGCCAGAGCAGAGTGAGGGCTGAGCTGCCTTTTCTGTATGTCCTGCCTGACTTGCCTTCAGCAAGCCTGGCTGGTCACTGGGGTGAGAAGATGGTTGCCCAAGGGCTGCCCAAGGTATACAAATGCTTGTTTGCAAAGTAAGCTACCCCTTGTCAGGAGAAAGATTTGCTGCTCTTAGCATCATCTATCTGAAACTTAGGAGTAGGCAGCAGAGACAGGCAGGCACCTCCAGCTTAATCCATGAGTTAAGCTTTACTTAGCTCAAGAAAGTTACGCAGTCACATCTCACCTCTGGTCATTCCATGTGAGAGTCAACACCAGCGTGCAGATGGCCAGGCACCTTGGCTTGCTCTCCCCTTGATTCTGTGAGGAGGGCAGCTGAGCTGCAAAACCACTGACCCCCACCCTGCTCCAGTAGTTGAGCAATAGGAGACACACCCCCCCTTGGGAACACTGTCTATGCTTGGTAAATTCCCCTCTTCCGAGGGCTTATATGTTTGAAGCATTTCCAAGAGGTATCCAAGCATGGGAGTTACAGTATGTATCCATAACACTGATCCATCAAAGAGAGTATACACCTTGCAAAGACAGTGACGCCTCTGCAACGTGCTCAGACCAAATGCACTGCAGGTGATGTAATGCAACAGACGGTTTCTTTGGGCTGGGATGTCAGACATTCATTCTGAAATCCAGGGTTCAATTGCATTTGTTACCTGTGCTTGCAAAACTGCACAAAGTCATAAAAAACACCCAGCCTTTAATAGTGTAACTGCCAATTCGGTTCTGAAACACTGGGAACCAGGTGCTGCCTGTCCATCAGCACTGCAAGCAACACCAAGTTAATCTCATAGTGCAATTCTGTGATGTGCTCAGCCAGCAAGCCCGCAGGAATCTCCGGTGGGAGGCTGGGAGGGAGGTAAGGGCCAGGCTCTCCCTGTGCAGCTACCACAAAGCTTGTGGCCAAGGCACTGCCCATGCTCTGGCAGTCCAAGCAGACCGCTTTGGGGAGCTCAGCTAGCAAGGAGCTGTGATACCCAGATCTCTGGCAAAGTCTGATCCCCTCAAAAGTGATGTCCACAAGGTCTCTATGAGCTCCATCAGGGGAGTGGCAGAACTAGAGAAGATAGATTTCCTTGGGATCTAGGCTGTGTTCAGAGGTGCTTGCTGGGATGGGGATATTTCTGAAGCTTCCCTGTTTAGGTTAGGGCACTCCCCTAACCCACAGCCTCCCTCTGTCCCACCACTCGGTCTCCTTATGAACTTTCTAGTGAAGAGTTACCCTACACAGCAGCCTCTTCCTCAGTGAGGCCTTAGTGAGAGCTGTCTTTTCTATCCAGGTGCTTGTTTTCTCAAACTCTTATGAACTTTTAATTAGTAGGATGCAGTAATCACGCATGGGCAATAACTCCGCACTCCTTCAGGTGCAAAGTCAAAGACAAAATCCCGTTTATTGTGCAGTGTGAATTCCCTAAATACCCCCACAGAACAGGATATAACATCATGTAAACAGGAAAGATGTTCACCAGAGTGTCTCCCTATCACCTGGAGCAGTACACAGACATTGCCTATTATGGTAACAGGTAAACAATACCCTATAAGGTCACAAACTACAATCTTCACTTCTCACAGGTCCAGCTTTGTCCACAAGCCACAAACCTCTCTCCGCCCATCCCCAGTGACCTGGATACAGTCCCAGGGTCACCTCCGGGCCCAGGAAAGAGGCTGTCTCTCCAGCCTTCCGGGCTTATCTCTCTATCACTGCATAGTGTAATCCAACAGTAGGACATGTCTAGTTGTAGAACAGTTTTGATCAGGCAGGGAGGGGCACAGGCTGATGGGGTCTAGCACGATGATGTGTCACATCCTTCGTAAATCAGAGGTTTAGTCCATGGAGCTGAAGTCTACCCGTTTTATCAGCTGGGGACCTGGCTGCATGAGGTGGTCTGCAACCACAGAGAGCTAGTCTGAAGTTTGAGAAAAAGTGAGGAATGGCAGTATTTAGCAAAAAGGAAATCTTAGCACAGGCTCCTCCTGTCTTTGCAAATTTACCGAAGGGGAATCACCCCCCTCTTACTATGGATGCCCTTGCCCTCAGCTATCGCCAATATCCATCTCCTGAGCTTGTGTTTCTCGCACTTTTCAAAATCCCCTAAAGTTAGCCTACCCTCACTTGGAGAAGGAACTGAAGTATAAATATTTATCTACCACATAAGCAGAGAAAGATGTCATGTACAGGGTCTTGGGGACTTAAAAGATGCAAGCCTGAAACAAGGCATGAGGTAATTTTACGTGTTCTTCTGCTCCCATCCCATACATACATAGTTTACTGAGTGGATGATGCCTTGAGGTAGGAATTCCGTAGGAGGAATATATATACACACATATATATATATATATACCCGTGTGTAGGAGATGAATTTACAGAGAAAGCAGTTGAGGGAAGCTGGGTTGGATCTATTCCCTTGCCCAGGAAAGCTAAGACCAGCCATGTCCATTTTTTTGCAGAAGAGTTTATGAATGATTGTAAATTTTTTTTTTTCTTGGTTTGGAAGGGGTCAAGACTACTACTGAAGGACTCCTGTGAAGGTAGGGTCACCCTTTCCATAACTCAACTGAAGTAATGGGAAAAACAAGGGAGAGCATGAAAAAAAAAGAACTGATGTTCCCAGGCATAAGTTTATCCAGGTGTGCTCATGAGTCACATAATGTTACAATCCAAGTTCCTGCTGGACATCCTCCTGGAGCCTGGCAGTATCCTCACACACAAAGATATTCAAATCCCATTCAAAAGTACTTAGGTGAGTCAGCTCAAAATTCCCCGGGACCAGGCCCTTACTCTTTTTTTTCCCAGCAGGTAGGGATGGCCTCGGTTCCCGTTTGCACATCAGCACTGGCCGCCCCACTCCCTCCCCTGCCTGCACGCATCAGCATCCGGGCAGGCAGGGGAAGCATGGTGCACAACCTCATGCACTTGCACCTTTGCTGGGAGTTCCTGGGATGCAGTAGCCGTGCATGAATGTCTCTTCCCCACAGGACTCCAAAATACTTTCACTCAGCATTGGCATAAATGGGAGAAAGATGTGTCTGTAGGAAGTGTGAAAATTGTCTGTGCCAGTGCATGCTTTGGCTTTCCTCAGGGGTCCTTGGAGTCACCTGGTTTGCTAAAGGGTTTCTGCCTGGGCCAGCAAAAACCCGCTGGGTCTTTATTCCACTCTCACCCAAGATGTGTCTCTCTCTCTCTTCTTTGCCTATCTGCTTGCAGCTGGGGCTTCACCCAAACTGAGAACAGGGACCGCTACCTATCCTTTGCCCCAGTCCCTCCCTGTCACTGGCTTGGGTCAAACACCTGGTAGGGGAGCCAAGAGGTGGCTACGGTGCAGGGCTGTGTGATGGTGGCCTTGGAAGGGGGTGGACTAGGGCCGGGGGGCCCAGACACTCACCTCACATCCTTAAATGCCTCAGGGAAACACTTCCTGCCCCTGTGCCCCTTCTGGCATCATCCCACTTGGTAGTGCAGGTGGCAGGCCAGGTTAGCTTCATCCCTGCTGCCTTAGGTTAGCTGCTTTTGCAGTCTGTCTGTTAACTACTTTTGCTGATTGGTTTTATCACAAGGGGCTTGTGGGGGGAACTGCTGGCACATGTGTGAGTGTTTCTTAAGCCAGAGAAGCTGCACTGTCTCCCTGCTAATGCTAAAGCAGAAGAAACAGCTCAGTGACCTTTCTGGTGAGTGCTTTGAGGGGGATTTCCACCACTGTGGTAACAGCAGCAGGTGCACGATGTTTCTGTCAACAATAATGAAAATAGTGGTGGGGAGGAAGGAAACCATAGGGACCACAGATAGTGCTTTGCCCCGGACCCCAGCTTTCTGAGGAGGCAAAGGCAGTTGCGCAAACGCTTGGGATGCACAAAATTCAGCTATGGTACATTACAGCTCCTTAAATGGGCTTTTTTTCTGTGTGTGGCAGCTTTAAATAACTCAGCAAAGGCATAGGAAGCCCTATCCAAGTTTGGTGTATTACTTTTTGATGAGTAGCTCATGATAGGTAGCTCCTTTGGGCTAGTTCTGCTCTCAATTACACACCCATGGTCCAAATAATTCAGCAGCAGCTAAAAGGTGTATTGCCAAGCTTCTCGCCGCTGCAACTCCAAGCACTGCCCAGCCTCCTCGGTGAATTTGTGTGCAGAGCTAATTTTGGACTGGTGTCAGAAGGTGAAATGTTGGTGGAAATAGCTCCTTGTTTTATACAGGCTAATATTGGTGTAGAGACAGTGGAGACGAATCCGAGTCACTGTTTTTACCTTAATTTTGTAAGGACCACCTCTCTCAGACCCCTGTGCTGTAGCTCTTCTCTGGAGAACACTTGACAGTGCCTGCTGTGGTACTGCCTTCATTCCCTCTGCTCATTTGATGTACGGTTTCAGCTGATTTATACTCCTCATCCTGCCCATTAAAGTCAGTGCCTTTGTACATGTTTCTCCAGACTGTTTCTTAGGAGAAGGTGAACTTTTAAGGTGTCCAGACCCAGGTAGCAGGATGGGGATTTGCCAGGGTGCTGAATTATTAACCCCTCGCAGTTTCTGCCCTAAAATGTGGGGGAGCAGCAGGAAGTTGGGCGGGTGCTGTGTGCCCGTTTAAAGATGTTATCTCTCACAGCCAATGTTGTCAAATTTCGGTTTTCGGTAGTATTTTTAGTCTCAGGCAAATTTTTTTTTCCTGCTTTTTTTTTAAGAACTTTAAAAATTACTGCCACACAAGTAGCTGTAACATTCTAAAGGCCAATTTTTGTTCCTGTTGCACATGACAAGGCACAGGTCTTTCAGGTCCAGCAGCTGGGATACTTTTCTGAACACAGTTCTCTTGAGGGCAAGAAAATATAGACATATAAATAGGGGTGTGGGTTTGTTTCTGGTGCAAGCCCTCAAGAGCTGATGGCTGTTAAAGCATGTTTCAGTGCCTGTGGAGGGGTCAGTCTCAGTGCCCCAGCAGGCTGTGTCAAGCTTCCAGGTCATGGCAATTGTATGCACATTCAGCCATCTGGGTATCTGTGGGGCTGCTGCAGCCCAGCCCAGCTCCTCCTGCCTTCATTTTCGTTTTCCATTTGGCTTCCCTTCACATCTTTGGTTTCTTTACCCAGGTTTGAGCCATTTCACCTGTGCACTGTGTGACACCTGCAGCTGGAGTCTGCTTGATATCCTTTTCTGTCTGGTCCTCCTTTATCCCTCCTCCCTGGCTGCCTTCCTGCCCTCTTCCCCCATCAGTCTGGGGGGACCTGCCAACCCGCATCAGCCCACCCTCCAATTTTCTCCAGCTGTATGACTTGGTGCTTTCATCCTCTCACAAGCAGCCTCCAGCAGTGCTCTGAACATCTGTAGGGAATACTTCGTTGCTGTACTACCCTTGGGGCAGTGTGCTGGTTTTGGCTGGGGCCAAGGTCTTGGACTAAATGAACTTAATGGACATTCTGTGGACACTTTATGGACATTTCATGGACATTTTGCAGGGGTGGTCCTAAGGGAATGTTGTATGTATATTTTATCAAAGAGTGGGAAGGGGGTGGTGGTTAATTAGGATGTATCAGATACTGTGGGACCTAAGCATGACATAAATGGTGCGGGATAAGGAGTGGAGAATATGCTGGCTTTGGCTGGGGTGCAGTTGATTTTCTTCATAGTACTAGGAGGAGGTTATGTTTTGGATTTGAGCCAGAATTGCCCGTTGTGGCACCTAAGCCTTTTTGTCTTCAGCAGACAGCCCCACGATGGAAGAGGATAAACCAATTCACGTGGATTACATAAAACACATCAGGGGCAGCCCTGAGTCACCTGTGTGGGGCTTTCCCCTGCCCCGAAACACTGCCCTGCTCCTCCGAATGCGGCGCATAGAGCAGGAGTTGGGGGGGTGCACCCACCCACCACCCACCCACACAGCCCATGTGCCTTCGGGGGTGCTGCACCTTCCCGTGGGGTGCTGCGGCTCCCCACTGTGCACAGCCACATCCCTGCTGGCACGAGGGCAGAGGACCCTGCAGACGGTGCCATTTAAAATGTCCTTCCCCAGAAGCTGTTTCCCTGAAGGCTTCCGCTGCCCCGGCACATGCGGTGTGACTCATCCTTGTATTTGCACTTTTTGCAGCTTCCTTCGGCATTTGCCATACTTTGCTGGAGAAAATGAGATAATTCCTGTTTTGCTGGAAGGCCTTACAGTGCCATGGCTCAGTGCATTTTGGGAGAATATTGCTACTCTGGTGACTGCTGTTTGGAGACACAAGTTTCTTGGTATCACAGAGAGACTTTATGAGCATTTGACGTTTATTGGTAAAGGGAAATTTACAGGCAAAATGTAAACGATGAGCACGAGCAAAGCTGATACAAGACCTCTTCATGAGCATTTCAAAGGGTTCTTCTAAAATGAACTGTATAAAAATAATTATATAGAATAATAGCATCTCCTGAAGTCGAAGGGACCCACCAGGATCACCAAAATCCAACTTCTGGCCCTGCAAAGGACAGCCCCAAGAGTCACAACATGTACCTGAGAGCATTGTCCAAACACTTCTTGAACTCTGTCAGTTTTGGTGCTGGGAAGTCTGTTGCCATGTTCAACCACCCTCTGGGTGAAGAAACTTTTCCTGATGTTCAACCTAAACCTTTCCTGATACAGCTTTGTGCCACTCCCTTTGGCCCTGTCACTGGTCAGCACACAGTGCCTGACTCTGCTTCCCCTCACAAGGAGGTTGTAGACCACCATAAGGTTTCCCCTGAGCCTCCTCTTTGGCAGGCTGAACAAACCAAGTGACCTCAGCCACTCCTCACACGGCTTCCCCTCCAGGCCCTTCTACACAGAATGAATAGTTCTAGAATTAATTGTGTGTAGATGTGGCACTTAGGGACACGGCTTAGTGGTGTACTTGGTAGTGTTAGGTTAATGGTTGGACCTGATGATCTAAGAGTAAATGATTCTATGACTAAAATGTAAGTGCAAACTTTCTGAAAGAAAAAAACCTGAAATATCAGTTTAGGATCAGTTACCTTGAGATCAACAACCCACTCTGCCATGCCTGGCCCCTCAGCTGTTCTGGGGAGGCTGCCTGGGCACCCACATGCCCTGTGCCAGGCTGAGCACACCATCCCTTGGGGAGTGGGATGCACCCAAATGTCCCAGCCAGCTCCTGCCACAGCTGGAGAGCATCAATGTGGTGCTCCCCACCGGCACAGCAACTGGTAAATGTGAGCTGGGGAGTTCAGGACACTGTAACAGCAGGGCTTCCTTCACACAGCCACATGGCCACCTCTGCTGAAGTTATCCTCACCTGAGCCTTTTCATTTTATGGTTTTACACTTACAGGTTCCAAATGGGACAGAAAAGAAGCAAAACCAGAGCAGCATGATAAATAGTTGGTAGTTACATTTACAGCAAGTCCACATTTATTCATGGAAATCTGGTTAACTGGGTTCTAAATAGTTTTACTTAGATCTCTAAGTTTCCATCTGAATAAGGTCTTTAAAAGCAGACAGATGATACTAAATTAAGTTCACTGCAGGCTTAGCTGCAGGAACAAGTTATCCCTTCCCACTGATCCACTCTGACTGTCTGCAGCAAATGCTAATTTGGGGTAACATAGCCTTGATGAAGGGAAAAACGGGGATTAGCTAAAGGAACATCCATCCCAGTGAGTCAGGGTGATGTGATTCTTATTTAGATGCTTTAATTAACCACACACCATCTTCTTGTGTAAGAAGCTTCTCACTGCTCAGTGGGACTCAGAGCATTCAGGTGCAGGACAGCAGTATCTGAGGCCACTTTGTTAGAATTATTCCCCTCTCACTCTCTGTGCACATAATCACCACAGTCCCGCCAAGCTGAAACGATGTCTCAGCTGGGTCACTTCAGGTGAAGCCAACAGGGTGTGCACTGGCTTCCCTCCCCTTGGCAGCAGCACAAACAGCCCCAGGGGCACACCGGGAGCTGGTGCCCGTGGCCAGATGCACTCTGCCCAGCAGCGGCTGGCACCCTCTAGACAAGAGGTGCTTTTCTTTCTCCTGTGCTAAATGACACACAGTGCCAAGGCACTCAGTTGCCTTACAAAAGAAAGCCTAGTCTCATCAGGCACGAAGCTGCCTGGGTTATTTTGGTCATCCTTTGGATGTGTCTTCATGTGCTAACTTGAAGTAAGTTGTTAAAAGATAGGCTTCAGCTTCAAAGAGCAGTGTGAGGAAGAGCAAGCTGCCTGCCTCAAGCCAGTTGCCCTCAGTGGAAGAGGCGAAGGCCATCAGGTCCAGCTGTCAGGTCGTCAGGTACGGCTCCAAAGCCCCCAAATGGATCTGAACCCTGCTGGAGACCAAGGATGGAGGACAGTGTGCTTAAGGGTTTCTAGAGAAACCCTCTGTTGATCTGGAGACAAGAACATGGTTTGTCCCTTAGAGCTACAACAGCTCTCATGGTATATCCCTTAGTATGTGCTAAGTAACCCCTCAAGTTCCTCGTTAGGACAGAGATAGCAACAATATCCTCCAGGCTATCCCCACATCAGCTCAGATGCTGCTGCCTGGGGTACCTCTGCATCAGGGGTGCAGGGCCTGAATGGCCATACCCTGATGTCCAGAGGGCTCAGGCTGTGGGAACTGCTGTAACTCACAAGCCAATTGCATTTTTCCTGGACACCTCTCCCTGCAGCAAACCAGCTCTGTTTGGCCAAAGCTTAGGTCACCCTTCTGAATGCTGCGTCAGTTTGAAAAGAGCGGGGACCCTCTTTCTTGGAAGGGTAAATCACGCTCTTGGGTAAAAAATTCTGCCAAATTTATGCTGAGAATTTTATCTGCCTGATAAAATTTATATGCATTGGTTGAGGCCAATTCTTCTGGATTTTTGGCAGAGGTCAAACTGATGAAGACCTTACTCTTAGTAGTGTCCATGGCCTTCAGCTTGGTTTGAGGATCTTTTACATGTTCTTTATTGTAGCAGCAGCACCTTTCACAAAGTTTGGAGTCCTTCATTCAGTCAGTAATGTCCTTCAGCTGACAATCTGCACACCTTCTTACACGTTCAGAAAATGCCAGTAGCTGCTTTTGCCGCAGTGCTGCCCTGGAAACTCACACTTGATTGTTTCTCCAACGGGAACCCCACACTGTCTATCATCTCTGCTTTCCAGGATCCAGGGCAGAGCCTGCCCACCTTGTTCCCAAGCTGCCTACCTTCATGCTTAGAAATAAAACAGTATAAATACTTCAGAAACTTTTAAAAAAATGAAATATTATTCCTCTCTGACCCCATTTCTATTTAAAATCCTGCCAAACTTGGTGTCTCCTGCAAATATGGGTGCAGTTACTCTCAGATGGGCAGTATTGCCCGACAGCATTGAACTCAACTCCATTTTTGTCACGACTGGGCAGCAGTTTTGCAGAAGTCCAATCACATCTTCCACTGAGACCACACTCTCATTCTGCTTTTGTATATCTCTGGTAGGTGTTTCTGCTCTGCTTGGAGTGAAACTCCTTTTTTCATTGCTTTCCCTGACTGAGTAAATATGTACTCAGTGCCATGACATTGTTCTTTAGGCTTGGGCTGTTTCCAGCTGATTAATTATTGCAGCCATGTGGTAGTTTTTACAACAGGAGGACGGGGATGTGCGTCAGATTGCTGGCCTGAATGGACTGGTATCCTGTCTCCAAGATTTTGGATAAGTATTTGGACAAGATTATTGGAGCCAGGGCAAGTTTAGAGTGAATTTGTCCTTGGTAAATCCCCCCACCAGCTGCTAATCAGCATTTCGGAGAGTTTATGAGCTGGAGGCTGTATCCAAATGATTATTTAATCCAAATGGACACACCTTGCACAAATGGGCACTCTGACATTCCCTGATAATGAGTTTCTTCATCCAGATACATTTGTGTAAAAAAGTACTGCTCTTGAACTGCCTCATAGCAATTGCATGATAACTAACCATAAAACAAGCATTCTGATTTTGTCAGATATACAGGCTAGCAAGTGATGACATGCCCTATATATGTTCACATTTCCCAGAACCATGCATTCACGTGGTTTGGGCACATGTTAAATCTCAGTTACCTGGACAAACGTATTAGCAAGTGACAGTGTTCAGTGACACTCTCTGGGCACACATTACTGGTCTCACCTCTGCAGGAGCCCAGATGAGACCTCAAACAACTGGCTTTAATGGGTCGCTGGGTCGCCAAATGGAGACAAGCAGTTGCCATTCCTCAGCAGTGCTCCCAGGAGAAGGGCGCTCAGGGGGTGTGCAGGGCACCAGAGCACTGTGGCCCTGAGGTCTTCCCAGGGCACCATTCTGAACTGGGGCTGACCATTGTTTAAGGGACCCACGGCACAGACCTGAGCAGCATAACCATACTGAGAGACTAAAACCAGCAGCTGGCTGATCAGTGCTGTGCTAGGCACGTGGGGGTTTGTATGAAAGGTGTTGGAGGAAGCACTGCTGATGCTGGGAGGCCTGCTGGCATGAGCTGGGGTGAGCTGGCATGAGCAGTGCTTTCAAACTTGAGCAGCTGAGCATGACCCACTGCATAATCTGTCCCTGCTGCTTCTGGAAGCATTCTGGAGCTGCCTGCCATTGTGCTCCCTCCCTGACCATGGGCTACGGCACTCTGTGAAGAGACAGTGCACACGAACGTCTTGCACGTCTGAACTTCCAACCGTGCAAAGAAAAACAGCCCATTGTGTGCAATGAACAAACCTATATTTGAGGTTTTTTAAAAAGCTTTTCTTTCAGATCGTTGTCTGGTTTCCACTGAGGAGTGTTACTCTCTTTCAAAGAGGAAGTGGGTGCTTGAAAAGGATTTGGTTTTGCAGTGAAGGGGAATTGCAGGACATTGGCCACGGCTCGGCCCCACTTTTTAGTTCAGAAAGCCCCGTGCTCAGCAGAGCTGTGTGCTGAGCATCCCTCCCAGCCTGCGGGGAGGGATGCTCAGCCAGAATCCCTTCCCCTGGCAGCCCAGGGGCACATATGTTCATGCCTGTGAGTAGGTGTGCCTGCACACAGGCTGCCCCAACAGTGCGAAGGGCAGCAGGCTCTCTTTACCTTTTACTACTTGATAAAAAGCAGAGATAAAAGAGAAGTTTCTAAGGTGACAAAATGGGCCTGGAAACAAGTGCCACAGTCAGTCAGGGGCCATACATGGCACCCTGTACTTGGGGATTCTTGCAAGCTTTAGCCAAAGCCTAGACTTGACAGGGATGGGAACAGGGAGGAGAGGAAGGCAATACCGACTGTTTCTCTGTCCTTCTCTTTGGCTGCAGACTTCTTCTACCCTTTCTTTCCAACTTGAGTGAAAGTGGCCACTGGGTTGAGAAGCTTTGAGCAGGATTTACTAACTGCTGTTGCCACCTGCTTCTCCACAAACCTGGTAGAAAGAATTATTTCTTTCTTCTTATTCACAGGCTTTTCAAAGAAATAAACACAGGTAACCAGTTTTAACCAGAGATTTATATCATCTCATTGCCCCACCAAGACTTTGACCATTTCATAGCAGTTGTGGATGAAATGCTGTTTCATTACACAGGAATTCCTCACAAATGTGGGAAGAGTTCTCGCTATCCACCCTCACCTTCCGTGAGAGCGGTGTGCATGTGTGCTGTGCCAGGGTGGCCATGGTGTCTGTGCCCAGATGGATGCTCCGTGTGGCCTTGGGAACCGGCAGTGAGAAGGAGCATGCTGAAGAGCAGCTGATGCCCAGGCTGTCTGCTGACAAGCGACCCTCGGGGCAAGGCCAGCACAGGGCTGAGGAGCAGGGGTCGGCTCCCTCTCGACACCCCGTGTCTGGTGTTGCTCAGTGCAGGGGCTGCCTGGGCATGGCACGGGACAGCGGCAGAGTGCTCGCCCCGCCTCCCCTCCAGCAGCCCGTTGCACAGGCCTGCTGAATGGAAGGGAGGAGAAAAGAAACAGGAACTTCTTCTTGGAATTGTGTCATCCCAAAACTGAGAGAAGAAGTGAAAGTTAAATAAAAGGGACTGTTTTTAGCAAAGGCTGTTGAACTTCCTAACCTCACAGTGAGTAGTTCCCATGCTACAGTCCTTGGAGGCCTGGCTTGATTTAATGCAACAGTTTCAGCTCCTTATTTCCTGTCACTAATTTGTATTAATTACCAGCTGGCAGTATATGAAACATTCCCTTGGTTTCTTCTAATGCAGAAGGAAATCTCAGACTACCTCTAGATTGAAATTTAGCAAAAAAATTATTAAAGTCTCCGTTTCTGAGTTACTATGGAAGAATTAGATGAAAATAGGTGCAGCTTTCTACACCCACTGTGGTTAGCATGCCATATCACATCTTAGCCCAAAAGAAAAATAGCACCTTGACTATTTTTCTGTGCCTGCATCCCTCAAAAACCACCAGCACAGTAGAAGTGTGGGCCTGATTTTCAGATGAATGTTTCATACAATTTTCACTTATGAAGGCCGAGAGCAGCATAGTGGGAACTCACACCAGACTTTTGAAAGTGGATGGGTGGTAAGGTTGAATGACAAATCAGGAAAATTTTAGCATCAACTCTAGTGCAAATCTAGCTTGAAATCCATTAAACTCTAGGAAGACAAAATGTTAGCAGGTACTAGTGACCTCACAGGTATCACCAGGCACTTGCCAACTCTGCTCCAGTGTGAAAAAGACCCTGATATTTCCTTTTGTTTCATCATTGCATCTCCCAGATGTGGCCAAAACCAATTTTGATCAAAAGAGGTAACTTTTTTTTTTTTTTTCAGATTGTGAAAGGGAAAAAAATGGGATAACCACAAGCATTGTTCTGTAGTGTACATGACTAATCCATGAAAGATGCACAGTGTTACAATTTCCATGTTAAAATAAATGAAAACTATGGCATGCTCCCCCATAGCTTCCATAAAGTAAAACTTCAGTGTGATCCAGGGCTCAGAAAGCAGTGTCTCTCCTCAGAGAGAGACTAAGGATAAAGAGTTTCTTGAAATATCAGTGAAAAGTACTGTACTGGGCACTGGATAAGCTTCCCATCCTCAGGATGATATTCGCATCTGTTGCTCTGGGAATAACAAAACATTTCATATTTCTTAGACAAAACTAGGCTAAGATGGACTTATAGGTAAAGTAAAACATACCGCAGGAAGGGAACAATTATCTATCAAAACGAAGTATGTTAAAACTCTAGAAAAATCAGACCTGCAGGTGAATTTAAATAGAAATGTAAACACATGAACACAGAGAGACACGAGCAGCCAAGCATGGCAGGGATGATGGTGCCTCTGTGAGCCTGGTGTCAGTCCAACCCCACAATTTTGGGACAGCACCTCATGGGATATAACCTGCTTCACCTGCTGTGTTCAGCTGAGGGCCCTGGGGCCTTGTTCTTACACAGTTTTACCTCAATTTAAATGAAAGTATATGTGAAAAATTGTGCTGATCTGTTTTCATCAGGTCTAGATATTATTCTGGACCTCTTTGCCCTTAGCTGGTATAGACACTAGAGTATGTCAGTCCAAAACCCCAAATTAATTATTAGTTCTATAAAAGGTCAGATACAGCAACTTTATACAGGAACTAAAATTGTTTAAGTGTTCCCTTCATTTATGTGGCCCAATGTGAAAAAAGAAACTGAACAGAGCAAAGCTTTAAAGTTAGCCACCCACTACCAAAAGAGGTATCAAGACATACTACATAATTGCCAAGCTGCCTATTATAAAGATGTATTTATTAAAATAAAGGATTTAAAATTACTTCTGCCAAACTTTTTTACAGTCCACTAAATCACTTGGTCTAATGGAAATTCTCATGTGGTGAGCATTAAATGCATGCCTTTGTGCTTGGTAGCATACTGGCTTGTCAGAACAAGAACTACTATGGCAAGTGGGCTACTGGCTACTGGTGGCACTGATGCTACTGAGAGAGAGCTGCAAGACTCAGAGGCAGCTGGTTCAGATGAGGATATCACACACTGTTCTTTCCTGGAGAAGGCCAAAATTTTAATTCCTTACCAGACGTCGTATTTTATGATACACTGTAGAAGGTTCCTCTATGACTTGTTCTAAAAGTCCTGAGTACCCCTCTATGTACTGAAATAAAGAGTGGATTACATCCACATAATACTAAACAAACTTATTAGCAACATTTGAATTATACTGAGTATGCTGTAAATGTGGGAGGGAAAAATACAGGATCTGCCATGTAATATACCCCTGGAAATTTCATAAATAGAAGGACTAATTGATCTTATTGAAGACTAGATTATTTCCAGGACCATAACTGTAAATGCACTTGCTCATATCCATATGTTTCTATCTGACTGGACCAGTGGTCCATTTGCCATATAAACTCGCATTGTGTGGCCAACAATAACAGAACAGGGCTGGCCCTGTACTGGTCCAGTCCCAGCCACAGCCACCTCAGAGGGGAAGTGTGCAGAGGATGGCTTGGGGGTCCAAGCACCTGGTGATGAGTTGTCAAACCCTTTCTGTAACAAAAGAGGCAGCAGTGGGGAAACATCATGCAGGAGGGGGAAATCTAACTCAGGAAACTCCCTTTATGGATGAGTACAACTGCTTGCTTTTGGTGGCAGGTGTTACCTGAAGCATTAAAAATTACCCCAAAACCAACAACAAGGTTGTTCTGTGGCACTCCACCCTCCATTAAAGATTCCTTCTTCCCATGAAGATAATTTGTGATGCCTTGAACTTGGCGTCATGCTTCACTTTGCAGAGAGTGAGGCCAATACCCCTTGCAGAGCATGGCTGTCCAAGCATAGCTAAGACTGATCAGAGAGCCACAGATAGCTGTGTCTCAGTGTCACCACAGGGCTTTGGCACAGTAAAGCACATGGCAGAAAATAAAACAAAATGCTTCCTCCAGCTGATGCCTCAGGTTCTAGCTTTTATATTTTTAAATCCTTTGCTGCCTAGTGTGTAACGCTGAAGTTTCTTGTAGCTTGTTAGCTGTTGTTCTCTTATGCCAGATAGACATAAAAAAGCCTCTCTGAGCTTGTTGTTCAAGGACACTTAGGCTGTCCTAGGCCCGAAAGGTGTAAACTAAGGCCTCTAGAGAGGTGGAGAAATTGAAGAAATGACATCATTAGCTAAAGTTTTAATTGGCCAATTTATGCTGATATGCAAATGAACCAAACCTACAAAAGTGTGAAGAACTCAGACTCATCGTCCATCTTGGGGTCCATCTTGGGGTCCATCTTTGATGTAGCCTCTGGCTCCCCAGGGTGTACCTTTGAAGGCCTTTCAAATAAATATCTACCTTTATTCTCTTACTCCTGTCTAGCCTCTGTTTCTAGGTAGCCCTTCAAGGCATCACAGCTATAGAAGTAACAGGTTGAGGCTGGACAAGAATACCTTGCAATTTTTTTTTCATCCCTTTCTGGCAAGGGACAGCCTCCTTTCCCATGAAGTCCTACCTTCTTCCACCACATCTGCTTAAAGAAAACTTAAAACAAACAAAAATGCAAACCCACCCACTCCCAGAAGACAAAAGCACCACCAGCAACCCCAAATAACCAAACAAGCAAATCCTAAACTTAAACAAAGAGAATGGGGAGATACTGATGCAACACAGCTGGAAGACACAAGGTTTAGCTGCCATTGCTCAGGAAAGCTTGCCAGCCAAAATACAGCTCTGCATGCTGTTATAGCTCTTCACCTCATGGCATCAGGCCTTGAAGGCATCAGTAGCTAAAGTCCCCTTGGAAGAAGGATGGCTCCTGGTGGAAAGATGCTCTGCAAGCCAACAAGAGCACCAAGTTAAACCTTTCAGCTACAGCCTCACTCCCTAGGCAAAGGCCAGGGCAGAGAAGAGGACTGTCCCTGGCTGCTCCACGGCCAGCCATATCTCCCTTTTCTTTGCTCAAAGTTTGTAGCCGTTCACTGTCATTTCTCCATAACCTGGTCTTTCTCTGCAAAAAATGCCACCAGTATCAGAGGAATGTCCTCGGTAATCTGTTCCCCACATCTTTCTGTATTTCTAGTGGTCTCCATACCATCATAAAACCCTGACTTACTCCGTCTTTAGCTTTCTGAGCATGCTGCCACATTGACTTTTCATAAATTATAAAACAGTTGTATAATCTCTTCATTTTAAAAAGCAGTTATATCCCTCTGGTATTCATGGGAAGATAGATACCAAATCTCTTGTTTTCTGATGTCCAGACCCGGGTTACAATTGGTTAGATGACATGCCTAGTTATGGCTCCCTCACCCAAATATTTACTCTTGGCTGTAGTTACCAACAGCAATCCCATCTAATTCGTACCTAAGTAGCCAGAACCACCAGCCATGCCCCCAGCTCCAGTTCTGCCTGCTGACTGAGAAATAACCTCTCCCCCTCACACAGGGATTTCTTTAAACCCAAGCCTGTAAATAAACTACTTTAAAGTTGGAGTTTCATGTCATTTTTAGGTCAGACTGAAAAATGCTTCTAGTAGCAATAAAAAAACTCCCCACCCTCCCTTCATTTCAGCTAAGTTTAAAAGAGATCTTGTCCAAGTTGTTCATGTAAAAAACCTCTCACTCCCTCTCTCAAGTGGTTTGATGGGGTTTTACATCTCTATCTGATCTGCAGGGTTTTTTTCCGGGCATGAACATAGCGCCTGCTGTCCCTGGGGCAGGTAAGCAGAGTTGCTTCTTGACTGTTGGGCTTCGCTTCAGCTCCTTTCTTAGAAAGTACAAGCCATGCAGGAAACCTTGCTGAAAAGTCACTGCACGCCTTAGAAAGTGGAAAAACCTGCTCTTGGGCAGGGCCTGAAAGTCTGACTGTTAGCACTGCGCTCCAAAAGCTCAGAGGTGATGGAGGTCCCTGGAGCCCTGGGAAGGCAGGGGGTGGATGCAGGGTTGGCAGAACACCCCAATCCCACCCCTCTGGCCTCCTGTGGCTTCACTGTAAGCAAGTAGTCAGTAATCATCATGCAGTTTAATCTCATATTATGTTATGCAGCAGAGACAGTTTAAAAATAGGTTTCTCAGTGCCAGCCCAAGCTTCCCATCCCCTGACAAGTGTGTCTGAGTCTAGCTGTGATGGACATGGAGGCAAGAGCTTTGCTCAGCGGAACACTAACTGAGCAACTTTTTCTAACTAGTTTCTGCAGATATTTTGAAGGGTGCCAGTGAAGCTGCTGCTGTGGATTTGTTTCACCTGTATTCTGGAATTGAAATGTATCTCTAACAAAAGGGTACAGGGAAAAAGAAACACAGGGACCTGCACT
Organism: Eulacestoma nigropectus; assembly: GCA_013397775.1. Classification (NCBI taxonomy): domain Eukaryota; kingdom Metazoa; phylum Chordata; class Aves; order Passeriformes; genus Eulacestoma; species Eulacestoma nigropectus. Next base: position 123,757 of record VZTE01004036.1, on the reverse strand, counting down.
ACTGCAAGCTCTTTGACAAAGTAGATTTAGATGCAAAGCAGCTGTGCCATGGTCTGGACCAGAGCATACAGAAATGAATCATGTGACAGCAGCAGCTCCTCTCCAAGAGTCCTCAGATGAGGCGCAAGGAAGAATCAGGTATGGCTGCCTTGAGGTGGGGGCACTTCCATCCCCTCCTCCACCAAAACGTTTTTACCATTTCTGTTTTTAGGTTGTGCTGCTCAACTTTTGCAGAAACCAAGTTATTGTCCCATAGCCCAAGGACGTCTTACTGTTCCCTAGTGGGCTGAGTGTTAAGATCATTCTGGCAATGCATGTCCCCGTCGGAAGGTTATCAGAGAGTACTTGTTTTTGCCATGCAAATGTGAGACTACCCCATGACCCACTGGCATGCACCAAAATCAGTATACAGTTTGGAAAAACTGGAGTTCGCATCAGACTGACTTGAATCAGATGATTTAATGAGAACAACTCACAGAGACTGCCTGTTCTTTCTACCTTCCATATCACACAAAGGTTTGCAGATGGTTTATGAGATGTTACGGTCTGTGCCCTGACAGCTGCAAGATGTTCAGGTTGTTTATAGAGACTAGAAGAGAACGAATTCAGCCCTGGCCCCTTCCCCACCTACATGTGAAGCTATATGTGGAACAAAGTGTCTAATGTTTGCACTGAATCTCACTTCCACTTGCAGAGCTGAAGACAGGAGGAAACAAGAGCAGAAGACTGCAGGACCTGAATACAAGCACAGACATTCACTGAGGCTTCTTTCAACACCCCGCTCTGCATACAGCTTTAATCTTTTTACTGTTATTCTGATCGATACTTCTTTCTGAGATGATCTTACTGGGGAGAAAAGGTGCTTCCTGAGGGGATCTACAGCTGTGCATCCAGAACAGACACACTAAAGTATCTATAACCTCAACATGACATGAAAAAACTTTGCTCTGCCAACACCAGCCCTTCTCGGGCTTGTCATCACTTGGCAATTTTTGGTGTTCAGACACGCTGCTGACAGAAATTGTGTGAGTTGCTTAAACAGGAGAATCTGTGCTCTGGATAATGCCAGTGAATCATCATCAAACTTCTGGGAAAAGGTTTTCACCAAGGTTAGCCAGTAGAGCTGTAAAGTCACCTACCTCAGAGAAAAATGTCACATTTAAAGCAGCAGAGGGGAAAAGTCTTGGCTAAGTGAGGGAAAGGCTTAAGAATTGACATTACTCTCTGAGGGAAGGGATAACTATCACGTGCACTTTCATTTGCTGTGAAATAAATTAGACACAGCAAACAGCAGCATTTACAGAGAATTCTGCCTGGTCCTGCAGCAGCTATGAAACCCAAGACTGCTGGAAAAGCAAAATCTGGAGCTTCTGCTCAGTGTGTGCTGAAGGCACTGCTCCAAGCTGCTGTCTCTGATGGGTCAAGCCTTTCCCTGCCACAAGGTGTGCCAAAAGCTGACACTGCATTGTAAAGGTTGGTGTGACTGAGGAGCTGCATCTGCAGCTGAGAAGATGACCTAGCTGGCTGAAGTAAGAGCAGTGACATCTGAAGGCTTGTGTTTCATCCTCCCAGAAAAGGTGCTTTGGTGATCAGGAGCCTGTCAACAGGCTGTCCTGCTCTGAAGCAGGTTTCTTGTGACACAATGGGACATGTGACTAGGCAGAAAGCCTGGGGAGAATTCTCTCTCTTGGATTAAAGGAAAAAGTGATTTTCACAGTTTCCAGGAATTAATGGTGAATGGTAAGATCAGCTAGGTTGGTTTTCATGAACATTATGTTAAGGACATCTGAGAAAAGCAAAATGTGATTGAAGACACATCAAAAGAGTGGCTTGCTCAGGATTTTGTAAGGGGCACAGCTTCTCTTGGGACTCTGACAACAAAATAAAGATCAAATGTAACAAGCCAGGTCCCCATCTGACTTCAAAGCAACTGAAAGGTCCACATGGAATTTTGAACCACAGAGGTCAGAGATAGATTTCAGGGCACTGTATGGCTGAAGCCATGAAGAAGTGTTACAGTTAAGAGACTGCAGAGCACAATACCACTGCCCAAGTAAGGGATCATGCTGCAGACATCAGAAATGGCATAACAGGCAATGAGCTAAGGTCAAAAGTTTTGCCTTTGTGGGTTCTTAACTCAAAACAAGTGCAAATCCTGGATTCTGGGAAAAGAATAAGTGGGGAAGGGGGAGGGG
>VZTE01004036.1:0-121436 GCA_013397775.1 Eulacestoma nigropectus | reverse complement strand
GGAGGGGAGGATTTAAAATCTAACCCAAGGAAATCCTATGTACTTGTTGTAAGTTAAAAGCATAAGAAAGGTACAGTCACTAGAGGCACAAAGATCAATGAATTAATCTTTATGTTATTTGACTGGGGAGGCCCAAAAATTCAGATGCACAAGGCTCCTGTTTCTGTGTCATAGTTATGAATTGCTATGAGATATGATATGATATGATATGATATGATATGATATTGCTATGAACCCTGAATATTTTGTTCACTTTGGCACTGAGCAGATGGCAAGAGACTGGAATGGATTCAAACAACAGTAGACATGATTTAAGAGATGCTGGAAGAACTGGCTTGAGAAAACAAGCAAACAAATGTAAAACACGATGAGAAATGGGCTAGAGCTCTTTAGAGAATATAAAACCACTGTGAGAGGAACTATTTCATTTTATAGAACAGAATATAAACAAAATTAATATACTATGAGTAACCAAGAGCTCTGCAAAATTAACACTAGCTGGTCTCACTGCAGTGATTTAAGTTACCAGTCCTTTTTCTTGCATCTCAACTCCAACAGGGGCAGCAGCAAGACAAGCAGTGCAGCCTCCTCTCCACTGGCAGCCCACTGCATGGTGGATTTAAATCCTCACTTCTTCCAGGCTAGAAGTGCACACCAAACTTGGGTGAGTTTGGGTGGCCAGTGCAGGTCTGCTTCCATTGATCCTGCCCCAATATCTCCAGCAGTGCAGGGATGAAGAGGAAACAGTGGTTGGCAATTTCCAAAGCTACTACAGCAAGAGCTTCTTGTTGCTATGAGTAACCCCCAGCAGCAGCTTCTCTGTGGGGGCCTTCAATAAATCTATAGGAAGGTGAGGTAACAAAAGCAAACACCTTGGTCTGGTGCCCCACACCAGAACTCCTCTTTTCAGTACTGCCAGCTCCAACATGCACGGTACACGACTTCACTTGCTCCTTACAGCTGCCTGGCTGGCAGCTACTGGGCATTGCTTTCCCCTTTGGCCACATTACCTGCAGTGCATCGACAGACCAGTGAGCCCCAACAACTTCAGATGATCTCTCCCACTCCTCCACAAGCCCTGTGCAGAGCAGGAGAGAGGACCAACAGGAGAGGTGGGCTGCCTCTGCAGAGAAACCCACTTCTTGAACTCCTGGGTGCTGGCTTTGGCTTTATCACCTTCATGACTTGCATACGCACAGAGAGCTGACAGTGTGTCGAGCATCCTTGCAGCTCCACCCCCTCCCTTTCTAGCACTCATCCCTATTTCTAAAGCAGGCATAAATTTGCAGATGCCCATACCGAGCCCATGCAAAATATTTCAGCCCATTCACATCAGAGCTTTTCTGTGAGGCATGGCTTGCTCCCGGCTGGTGGCCCTCTGTGGGATGGTCATGCCTGCAAGCGACTAGAGGGATGCTGGGCCCCCAGTGGGATGCCTGCCCTTGCACCCATGCACCCGTGCACTCCCATCCCCATGCACTTATGCTCCAGTGCAGTCATGCGCCTGCACACCGTGCACCCACCTACCCACGCACCATGAATCCGTGTGCCTGGGAAGCCACGGCAACTCCTGCCAGCACTGCTGCAGCACTGTTTGCTGCCTCCACTTCAGCGGCCCTGGCAGCTGTTGTTGTGTAATGAAGTGTTGCCAGGATCCAGGCCAGGAGCTAAGCTTCGTAAAGGAAATGAAAAATTAAAAAATCAAACCATGGAAAGGCATGATGTCAAGCCAATGAAATCCAAGTTCCCCTTCTGCCTGGCGTCACACACACTTTTCCACACTGGCCCCTGCAATCCAGCCTTGCCACAGCTGACCCAAGAACCAGCAGCTGAAGAGTCACTGCTCAAACCAGTGCATGTGGTTGTTTGTGCTACTTTCTCCCAGTGATAATCAAGACCAAATTGTATCCACCACCCATCTAGTTGTTCTTTAAGGAAGTAGTTCAGACAATGAAACACATCTTACCGAGCAGCTAAGCCAACAGAACAGGCAGGTAGGTATCCTACCTACTGCAGGATACCAGGCTGGAGCAGCTTAAATACTTGTTCTTTTGACCCAGAATTGTTTGCATTTGCTTTGCTGAAAATCCCTTCATTGAAAGAAGAGGTGTTTTAAAAAGTGCCATAGCTTGAAGGTCTCTCTAGGTTTGTCTCCATGAGGAGCAAATTCACCAAGGAAGCAGGAGGTCTGGATGCAGAGATGCCTGAGCCCTTTCTGTGCCAGCCAGTTCAGATGTAGGAACCTCATTCCTGATATGGTGAGCCTTGCTGGGCCAGAGGTGTCCCAAACAGGCATATGGGAAATACACTGCACGCTACGGGGCTGCAACTCAGCTGGGTTTTGCCTGGGTGATTCCTGAATGCCTCTCATTGCATAACAGGACAGAAGGAAAGACAGGCACTGGACAGGGAAACTCACACACTTTTTTTTAAAAAAACAGAGGGCGGAAAAGCAGGAACAGCGGTGAAGGAGCAGTTGTTAACTTCCAGCCTTTAACCCCTGAATTCCACAAGGGCATCTTGCCACTGCAGCCTGTAGCCAGCTTGGCCTGCCAGAGTGTGAATTTGGGAGAATGAGAGGGAAATGGGGAAGGAAGGCTGTTTTCTAAACAAGGGAAGGGGAAGTTGCATCTGTCCCCAGACAGAGTATAAATATGAGGAAATGCTATGCTTGCACCGGGCAATTTCTGTTTTTCTCTCAGGGTTTTCAGTCAACACTAGCCTTGGTAACTGGTGTCTGTGAGCTAAAACTCTGGGACAACAATGCTGCGAGGAGAAAAAAAACTAACGGAGCTTTAAACTACTTGCAGAAAGTACCCTGGTGAGTGCTGTTTCCGTGCCACTGGTTTCACTCACTGTAAAACCTGAAGTGCCCCATCTCAGTCTGAGCTCAGGAGAGTCCACAGCTTGTAGCTTCTTCAAGGTAGCAGTCATAGCTGCTTTCCCTCTAAGTGGCAATGAAACCTGGCAGCTGTCAGTCTTTCCTGGCAGGATCCTCCAGGATAGCCTCAGCCTGCGGGAGGCAGGGGCAGGGAAGGGGCAGCTAATGTCTCCAGGACATGTTAGCCGCCTTCTGTCACACCTGGGATAAGGGCAGGAACTTCGGGTGAAAGTTTTCACCCCTTAAAATGCGGCTCATTTTGGCTTGTAGAAATGCATGTTTATTATAAAAGGGACTTTGTGCAAAGACACGAGAGCCCGCCCTTCCTTTCCCTCCTTGCCACTGCAATGCCACAGCTCCCCTCCCTGCAGGGGTGAAGGTTGCTGGCGTAGCCCAAGGCTCTCCCAGGCTCTCCTCCATGGATTTGCAGGAAGGCGTTTGCAGCTCGGAGCAGACGCACTCGCGTGTTTGGGCTGACATCTAGTGTCGACATGGAGGTGGCCTTTCCTCCCAACATGCCTACGGTGATCTGAAAGGAAGAATGAAGAGGACATTTCTTTGGCTTAGTACTTCTAATCTGGTTAGAGACCTGACCTGTAAGCCCGTGAGTATCTTTGCTCCATTAAAGACCAAAGAAAATAATAACACAACACTCAAAAGTAGAATTAAATATTGTTAAGGAAACTTCTCTACCCTAGATTTCCTGCAGCAATCAAGCATCTGATTTCGGGGGAGGGGCAAACATGAGATAATTGAGTGGTACAGCAATAGGAGCTGCTCAGCCTGGGTGGCTACAGGGAGGGACCACAAGGAATCCCTGGGCTTTTATACCCTTATAGTCTATGTACCTGTTCCAGTTGTTATTTTTGGGTCTGGGGTCTTCCAGTTGTTCCCTGGCTGGACAGTTATCTGTGTCACCTTTCAGCTGTGTGTTCCTATTTTTAACTTAGATCTGTTCTGACCTTTTCACATGGTACAGTCAGTAAAGAAGTTGTAACAGGCATTTTATCTGAAGCTGCAGAAACAGACTTCAGGCTTATATATATGTGAAGGAAGAGGGAAACGTGTTTGTGCTCTACTTTCCCCACAAAACTGGGTGGGATTCTTGTGCAAGAGGGCTCCCTAGGTCCTGTTGGTCGAAGTCCGTAGTGTTTATGCAGGAGTTGGCTTTGCTAAAAGGGTCAGATGGAGTCAGGGAGCAGATCTTATCATCCTGACAGAGCAGGCATCCTGCCATTGAAGTTTCCCCAGGAAGTTTCCTGTTGCTGTTTAGCCTTTAAATATGTGGTCTTTCTTGTCAGATTTCCCATCAGATATGCCATTTCAGACAACCAGGGAATTCATACTTAAGTTCAGCTGGTGCAGGGGATATTGTGGAACCATAAACTGTTTGCTCTGTACACACACTTGAACTCCAGAATGTACATGGAGATACATCATATTAAACTCTAACCCATTTAAGGACAAAATAGTCCCTCATATTGTTTTAGTTATAGTATATTTTACTTCATGCAGCATTCAAATATATGCATATATGCGTTTATGGCCACTGTTTATGTTTGATACTGACCCTCTCTTTATCTTTATGGCCACATTGCTGCCATCACACCACATGCAATCTGCCTCCCCAACATAAAACCAAAATAGCAGAGTTGATGGTGGCATGTAGAAACAGCCACTGAAAACAAACCTCTGGAGAGGAACAAGCCCATCACCAACCCCTGCAGTTACTGAAAGCATCCTTTAGTGACAGGTTTCCTCCTGGCTCAGCCACGATGCTAAGGGGTATGGATGGTGGGTGCTCTAAGGAGAAAATGGTCTGACACAGCACAAACAATATACATCAAGGGTAATACAAGGGTTTGGGGTTTCATAACCCTCTTCCATTATACCAAGGCCACCATAGCACTTAAGAGTTAGAGTTTTCTTCCAGAAGCCCTATTCCTGAGCCAGCTGCTTCTGGAGGTGCCCACTTGGGCAAACACTGCCCCTGCCATGGCAAACCACAGCAGAAGGGGCTGTTTTGAGACCACACCTTGATTATTAAATCTGATGTGTTGGCTCAAAAGGAGAAGACAAAACCACTTATCTGTTACAATGAATTCTTTTAGAGTGAGTGCTGTAAAGCATTAGTGGTTTCACATTTCATAAAACCATATAATGCTTTCGTTTTGAGGAAAGGGATACTAGCAGCTGCACAAGGGCAACATAAAACACAACAGCTTTGAATGAGTAATCATAAGTTTCTGCCTATGGGCTATCCAGAATGAAACTTTGTTCAGAAACTGATGCTTCTCTTCTTCAGAAGAGCTTTTCCAAGCTCCTCTGATCAGTATCCCACAGATGAAGTCAGTCCAGTGTTTTGGCTGCTTGGAAGTGCTGACTTGGTTCCAGGGCACTTTTGAGTCTTGCCTTTTGGCTGGTGGCAGCAATGCTGTGCCACCCACAGACAGTTTCCTAAGGAAACTATCTCACACTGGGGTATGAGCAGTATTTACCTTTCAGTTTTTTTGGCTTCAGATGTGCTCCAAGTGCCATCAGTAGGAAAACATTTAATGGCTCATACGATGTATCTTTAATTACTATTCATCCAGTGTCTTGCTGACAGATACTCATGCCATACATTTTAAAATAACGTGCTTGTAATTAATTTTTAGAAACTATTGGTCCAATCTACTGCTTGTAGGTGACTCTTGTGGCGTATTCCACCATGGCAGCAGTGCTATTGCTGATGAGGACTGAATGAGCAGGGAGTGGTCCCCCACAGCACTCCCAAGGGATGTGCCTGACTCCTGTGCAATACTAGTTCCCAAAGGAAAACAGAAATTGGAAATCACCTTCCCAGCCTGTCATGCAGGCAGAGCCATGCAGGCAGAGCCTCGAGATGTTGGGCACAAGAAAGTGCCTGGGGAATGGTGTGGTGACTGGCAAGGGGCAGCGTGAGCTGCCAGCATTCAGATGAGAGGAAACCACATCAGGGAGACAAGCTGGTGTCAGCCACAGTGACTCTTTCCCCCAGAGAAGGGACTGAATAACTCCAGCACTGTGCACAGAGCATGGAGAGCGTGTTGGCACAGGCTGTGCATCCACAGCAAAGGACAATCTCCTGGATTTAGGCCTCGCACCCAGGTGTGGAGACCTCAATATTTCTCCAGCCCAGCTCGAGTGGACACAGTTTGAGATGCCCCCTTAAAGCACATTATAAATCCCTGCCTGCAGTACCGGAAATATTCCTGTTTTTCCTGAGACTCTGCTGCCTCTAAGCTGGTGCAACCATTTCCAGCATGTGGAAGAAACTGCAGCTGTGGGGGAGTATAACAAAATAAACCAAACTCCAAACAAGCGGAGCAAACAAGCTCTTAACCTTATTTCTTGGAAAAAAAGATAACCATTTCAAATGTTTCTTACACCTGCTAAATGCATTAGCAGTGGTGCTGTATCCTGAACGAGCAATCCTGATGAAAGAAAAATAGCTTCTTTGTTGTGATCTGGTGTGCTTGTGACAGCCATTCAGGAGATGATTTACAACTGTGCTGGAAGCTGGACAACCACACTCAGTGCTCATATGGTTGCTCTCCATCGTTTCCAAACTTCCTTGAAAGAGCTAAGCATTTTGCCACCTATTTTCTCTTTCAAAAAACCATCAGAGTGAGGTTTTGCATGTGTTGGCCATGCCAAGGAAAATAAGTGCTAACTGGGAATTGGAGGCAGCGGGCCATTGGCCCTGGAGGTTATTACAGGGTGTCCAGTTCCAGCAGCTGACAGCACTGCAGGAAATCTCAGACGTTTTTTGCTGCCATGCAGTGGATTAGCACATCAGCATAACGTCAGGAGGAAAAACACAGAAAATATGAGCCACGTGCTATTAAAACAGACTGAGCAAAGAGCTTGGTTGGCGTCAGGCTGCCCCAGGGGACTGGTGCTGGAGGAACAGCCCATGCTTTCCACTTTGGGCCATCAGCTGCTTCTGCTCTGCCTATGTGGCCTTAGCCATGCTTTTCCGCTCCTCTGCATGGGAGGTAGCCAGGGATGTGCCTAACAGGATGCAGTCCCGAGCCCAGTACCACAGTCCTGGTCAGCCCTGACCTGTGACAAACAAGAAGCCATTTTTTTCAAATAGATTTTCACTCAAAAAACATGTTGGGGGGGAGGGTTGACTACTTCTGACACAGTATGTCGAAGGAAACGGTTGTGACCTCCAGCACTCACAGGCACAGCAAAGGGTTCCCTGGAAACAAAGTGAAAATGAACTTTGGGAGCATGAACCACTTTGCCATGCCTTTCTGTGGTGCCTACTAAAAGTGCCACTGAGAGCACATCATTTTGTCAAGATGCATGTGCTGTATTCATGTGTTATTTGTTTTGGTGATAAAAGAGGAAGGATGACAAAGAAAAGTTTTTACTGGTTATCCTGAGCAGGGGAAAGGGCACATTTTCACCTGCTTCTCTCTTGGTGGTCAGCATGGTACCTTCCAGCCCATCCCACTCCTCCCTGCCCTGTGTCATCCTCAGGTATAGCTACAGGGAACAGTATGGGGAAACAAGACCCTGAAGCGATTTGGGTTCATGACAACCTTCCTTGCCCCTTGAACAGGTGATAGATCAGGCAGCTGATGTTGGAGGGCTACCAGAAGAAAAGCACCTCCCAGAAAGAACGCAAAGCACTGTGACTTCTAGGATCCCCTGCGATGATGGTTGCCCAAGAAGTAAGCCTTCCTACTGTTTATTTCTCTTCATTTCAGGTGATCAGAGCTTTGTTTAGCTTCTTCTCCAAGAAAACCATAAAACTACCTACAGCCTTAACTTCTCTGAGTCATTCTGGCTGAAGGGAGCACACAAGAGCAGTGCAGTGCAGTGCCCAGTCACTCAGGTAAGGGGGGCGACAGCGTGCGCATACAGACATGCTTCACACATACCCCCGTTTGCTTGTTTGCCAGTGTCCAGATGGGCTTATATGGGCTAGAGGAAAAGCTGTGCCACCAGAAGATGTGTGAAACAGCAGGACAAGCAGGATCCCCTTGGCTGGAGGCAGTGAGGTGTCTGCACAGGCAGGAGATGGCCCCTGGAGTTCAAAGTCATTTACAAAACAAGGAGAAAAGGAAAGTGGGGGCTCTTCAAGTTTTCAGCTTCTCCTGGCAGCAGGAAGTGTTGCTTTCTAGGAAAGATGAGGTTGACCGAAAACATATTGACTTCAGGATGTCCATGCGAACAGAAAAGCATGTTTACATAGCACTAAATAGGAGCCTCCACACTGGGCCATATTTCAGGGAAAAGAAAAGTATGGTTTCACTCAAGTCTATGATAAGGGCCTTGACAGAGAGCAGAAGAATGTCAGATGACAGACTGTCTTCACTACTGGAATTGAAAGATGTGATTATAAATCTCAGTACTGTGGAGAAGAGCAGTAATATAAAGCCACAAAGTCAAGGTAACAGAAATAGGATGCAGATGTGGCAAAGTGAATTCAGAGCAGACTAAACATCCTATCTGCAACATCCATATCCCACTGAAATCCTGCTGAAGTCTGCTTTGGCTTGCAGTAAGAGGTAATGAGGACAGAAATCAAGGGAATTTGTCTCAGACAGAGACCTCTGAGTACTCAGATGGAAAAATCAGATCAGGTACCCGAGGACTGAGGGCTGTTCTAGCTCCTGTCCTCAGATAAAAGATTCCTGACATCACTGAAACCAGCTCCAGCCATAAGTAATATGTTAGGATTTCCCAACGTGAGCACTCAGCTAGTGAGAGAAAGTAATGCTGATCCTGATGTTGAGATATGACCTTGCCTGCCTGTAGGGAAGGACGTCATCCGTGGTGCTTAGACAGGGATGGGACTTTACCTGTAAGAAAATCTGATGCAGATAAGGCTTTGCATGAGAAGTTGTAGCTTGTTGATGGAGAAACACCCAAAGCTGGGAAACAGCTATCATTTGAGTATTTCTTTACCCAGAACAGTGGCTGGGTTGTAAAACAGCTGTCTATTCTCTGTGGGAACGAATTCCCCAGAGGTGACTCAGCAGTCAGCGAGGTGAGAACCAGACACTCGTAGTTTCTGAACAATGGGCAAAGTTGACACTTGAAGCTGTGTCCTCCAGATGAGGATTTCAACCTCCAGCATAGCCTTACAAATGAATAAGATACAGTAATGAAAAGCCAGGACTGATGAGATCAAAAATATGAAAGCCAAGCTGAACAATTTGCAGTGGCACACCAAAAAAAAGTAAGGCAACTGTAGGCAGCAAACTCTCTGCAGCACAGGCGCCAGAGGCCAGCCTTTGGCGCCTAATTATAAATATTCTCAGGTTAGCTTAAATAACTGCTGTCAGAATAAAGACTTTTTTCTTTGTTAGATCATGATGCAAGCCCAACTCCCTCAGTTCTTAAGCACTAATGTCAAAAGTTAAAGCTGAACTCCGTATAACCTCCAGGCTATAAAGGATGCCAAATGCCAAATATTTTTGAGTTTTAAAATGACATTTTATGCTAGACCTGGATAGTTTACTTTGTACATATACTAAGTTCAAGCTAATGTTTTAAGCCTCTTTGTGCTCCATGTAGAAATCTAGCAGAAAGATCAAACATAGAATATTATTTTATTCTTGGAAAGTAGGCACTGGAACACTGATTTGCCAGATATTTTAACCTCTCAAATTACCCCTCATTTAATGGGAAAATCTGAAACCCAAATACTTTGCTTAAATAGGTCTACATTTGACTAGCACTAGATGGCTGTAAGATTGTGCAAGATCATTAGACTTTAATCTCATACTTTCATCTTTTAAGGCTGATGCTTGAGCAAGGTCATAAACTGGCAGGAACTGCTGTGCAAGGCACTGGTGGACGTGCAGAATACCCTATTGTTTTCTTGGAGAAGCCACTGGCATATGAATGGATGCGTTGAGTTCAAGTCCTGAGGAACATGTTAGTGTCACGGCACAGCAGGATTAGTAACACCTACTTTATTTGGCTGATTATAGTCGGGTTTTTTTATACTAAATAAAAACTAAGTAATCTTGATCAACCTGCTTAGCTTGCCAAGTTTCCATCCCCGCTCACAATATTGCATGTTGACCCATGTTTCTGGAATAGCAGTAAAATCCTTCACCACAGTTCCCCACCATACAAGCCATGACCACACAGCAGAGATGAAGTAGAATATACAGTATCCAGGTGCTTAGGACTGACTATCTGGTTTTGCTGTCTAGCAAACTTAACTTCTCTGATTTCGACAGAGAAATGCATTGCATAAGGTTTCCTCAATGAGGTAAAAACTCCTGTGTTACAGGACACCAATGTTCAGACAAGCACGGTCCTGGGCTAATTAAGTAGTAATGTTGCAGAGACGTGAGTTATAAATGTTGGGGAAATAATGGTGGTGGAATGTCGCAGTGTCGGACACGAACACGCAAATTCAAACAGCAGGACAGGACCACTGAGCAGAGCGAAAGACTCTGCCCACCTTTATTCTCACCTTTCTATACCTCTCTTAAAACAACCACACACTGGTAGATGAGGTTAACACCTCTGCAATTTTACAGGATAGGAACATAGTCTATCATATTCTCCGCCTTGGAGAAAGGAATGTTCAACAATCCAGAAGTTCAGAAAACATTCTATGCCGGTTAGAAAAACAAGAGCTATGTTTATAGGAAATGCATGAGAACTTCTACTACCGAAGTAAAAACATAGAACAGTAGAAAAACCAGGGCGACAGTGGAGATGGGTTGATATGCAAGCAAAACTCAAATTCTTTGGAAGGGGTGAGGACTGGTATCAGTCCAAGACAATGACACCCCCGCCTTGAGCTGGACAGTCCTGTACTCAGGCTGACACATTATAGGGTGAGGGAGGAGGTGGTCTTGTGCCACATGCAGCCATCAGCTGGTGCAGACTTCCCAGTGTTTCCTGACCTGAGCTCCTACGTATCTTTCAGTGACAGAGGTTCCCTGTGTAGTGAGTTTAAGCCCACTGGTGAACTGTTTATTTTTCTTAATTGCCTTCATGACCACTAGGAAGTAATTCATAACCCTCCGTGGCTCTGCAGGGTTCAGGTTAAGATTGTTATTCCAACCCACACAAGCTACATGAAACATGCTTTTCCTTAGGGACCTCTTTTGGGAGCTTATTTGAAGTGATATTTGCATCCTCTCCTTTCCACCTCAGGCGTGCAGATGTGTGGCCTCTCCTGCTGGGCAGCAGCTGGCTGATATAGGGGGCTGACATCAGGCAGCGCTGACTGTGTTCAGTCCTGTTGGAGACATATTCCCCCTGCTGCTGTCCCTCCAACCCTTTTCTTCTCTTCTTGGCTATGAATGTCCACTGCAGCAGCTCAGATATCTGTGTGAAGTGGGTGAGAGTGAGCTGCAACTACTGCCCAAGAGAAACAACATTAAGAGAAGGTGGTCTTGGAGGTCTGGGTAGTGGTCCTATAACACTGGGTTAAGAGAAGTGCTAAGCAAAACACTTGAAAGGTTCTCCCACTCCTCTCCTTTTCACCCTCTAAGAACATAAAGTTCTAGGATGGCTGGAGTCAGTGCTGTTTGTGTTTACCAGCCCTGGATGCACTTTCTTCCTGTCAGTTTGTCCCACCTACACTTATAGCAGTCAGGGCTCCAGGGAAAAGGCCTTGCACACCTGAATAGTGCTATGGTGTGAAGAGCCACCCTCTTTGTTCATTCTGGTTACACTTAATGAAAGCACAGTCTGTTCCCCAAGGAGACCATTGTCAGGGAGCATTCACAGGGCAGTGCTGACAATGATGCACCCATGCAGCTCCTTGCAAGGCAATTGGGAGCCATTGAGGGGTCTCCACTAGTTCATTAAGTTTCTTCATCTCCAAGAGATACTCTTCAACTAGAAAAGTTACTGATATGACTTGTGACTGTTGTAGTGAAGGATGGAGTAAGAGATTTGGAGAGGTGCTCTCTAAACATCACAATTGCCTGAGTTGAGGTACTTCAAAGAATGTTAAACAGCACCTGGATGTCAATCAGGGTGGTCGCTGACCCACTTTGATGTACTCATTATCCAGCATGTGAATGTTTTCAGTAAGGCAAGTCTCATACCAGATGGGTAGGTTAGAGGAAGACTTCGCCTCAGGAAACAGTGAAAGATCACTGCTTTTCTCCAGGAAAGCTGTAGTTTCTAGCTTTGAAATGCTCTGTAGCTAACAAGCGTGTGACTTTATCATATACATCTGTACATGACTGACAGCAAGAGCAACCCACTTCTTATGTCTTGAATTCCTTGTGACTGAACTACTGCACACCACAAGATCACAGAAATAACTGACTTGACATAAAGTATCATCCAAGAAGATCTGAAGGAGCAGCAGATGTCTTGCCTAATGCACGCCTCCATGCAGAAGCATTTGTGAGAATGCACAGGGCAGAAGCAAAGAAACTGATACTAAACTCCTGCAGCCAATGACTTCCACCAAGGTAGGACCTTCTGTCAGCTCAGAAGGCTGACATATGGCCAGAAGTTTTCTGTGGAAGTCAGCAGAGGGGCTAGTACCACCTGTGACTTTTTTATCTTGGGTTTGGTGGGGAGAAGAGGAAGAAGAACCTTTGTCCAGCAGAATTAAAACTTCAGACTGGCACAAATCCTCTTCTTCAAAGAAATGCAAGCAGCTCAAGGCTTTTATGTCTGGATGTGGCCTGCCTTCTTCTCTAATGAGAGAAGAAAAACAACCAAACTAGTAAGTCAGGCTGTGTTGGCCAAAGTGTCCAACTACTACAGTGTATGAAGAACAGGAACTGAAAAGGAATTACAAGCTGACAATGAGTCATGTTATGACTTCTTCTCTTTCTTTCAGAAGAGCAAGAAGGACAAGTTTTCCTCTTAGATTTTCTAGTTCACTGGGGAAAAGGGAAACCATGTTTTACTTTTAGCAGCTCTTGTTCTTGCATGTGCTCCTGGACCTAAGAGCACAGATAGAGTTGCACTGCCAGAAAGGCTCGTACATCTGACAGGGTAGATTGAACTGTTGGTGTGAGCCCAGAGAATTTTCTTTCATTTCTATTGCCATGTTTGTGATTTCTGTAGGACTGCAAAAAAAAGAAAATATATTCAAGGACACTGGAAGCAGTTTTTGCCAAGAAGATTTCTTGAGCAATCTAAGTGGTTGAGGATCTTTTCTCAAACAATTTTGGATCAATGGGGTATTTCCTCATGTACAATTTGAGTTGAGGCATTTTTTTTCCTTTATGCATGCTTCTTCCTAAACCTTGTCTAACAGCTAACTAGTGAGGACTGTTGTCCCTGGACACCAGCTCAGGCTCTGATAGCTTTTGTAAGAGCATTTGTATCAAAATATTGTTGTGCTGGAGTCTCCATGGCCATCTGGGGTTTTGTGCAGACAGGGTGCTTACAAATGAATGTGAACCAAAGCAAATCAACATTGCTTGGCAGGAATGAAATGTATTGCTAGGATCTGTCTCTGTCAAGCTAGACTGTTTGGCTCCAGTCCCACTCTTCAGGGGGATTGTCTGTCAAAACACAAGTTGGTATTATACAGCGTCATAGTTACGTGGCTCACTAGTCCTTTAACCCCTCTCAGGCTTCACCCTTATTTGTTGAGTGGAAACCTGTGAATCTCCAATTCTTAAGGCAGACTTTGAGCTCTGGTACCTTTCACCAGTTGTCTCATGCCACTCTGTCAGCTCAGATAGAGCTTTCTCTTAAGGAGCTGTTAAATAGAAGATTGCAACCCTTTGAAAGGAAGGCATTATTTCTTAATGCCTTAAAATGTTAAGAAGACATGTATTTTGTACCACCTCATGATGGAAGCCTGGCTTCTTGGTCAAACCACCCCAAAAACCTGGTCATCCTTTCAAGGCGAGACACTCAGACACTTTACTGTCTCTCCTTTATTATCCCATTCTTTCATGGGTAGCAGCTATTGTTCCTGCTGAGCCCTGCTGGTAATCCCAGAGGCCACCCATTAGAGGACAAGCCAAGACATCAATGTGAATGTCCTCATGGGTCTGCCAAGAGGTGCATAATAATATTTCCCTCCCCATTTCTGGACATGTTTCTGAGCTCATTCAACATAAGAATGGACATAATAAATTACCACAGTGGCTTGGCCAAGACATGACACTACCCATGCTCCAAGCCCATAACATACAGTTTTTGCTATAGTGAAAATCCACAGTGAGCACTGGTAGAAGCGCTGTCTCTGAACGCAAGTTCTGTAGGGCCACCTCCCATCCTGGAAGTCCAGCCAGGGTCAGCAGGAGAAGGATGTGCATATTCCCTTCAGGAGGCAGATGAACTGGCAGATCCTTGGCTGAGACCCCCTGGAGTCTGGAGACAGCTGAGAAGAGTGGTGACTGTCCATAGGTGTGACACGCAGCACGTGCCATCCCTCAGGCAGGCAGCTGCCCACAGCAGTGCCCAGGCGGTCACGTCGCCCAGCAGCCTGGTGTGCAGCTGCAGCCTCGTCCCTGCGGGCAGGGCAGTGGCAGCCTTGCACAGGCTGGGACGCTGTCAGAGCACAGACTGACTGCCCGGGTCACGCAGCCTTGTGGCTTTCCCTTGCGTGGCAGGATTTGTGTGTTTTCCTTCAAATTTCAGGCTAGAGCATGCCAGTACTGCCTGGCTCTCCCAGGCAATGTCTGCTCAGGGGACCAGGACCTGTTATCATCCCAGCAGACTGGGGACCACAGTCCAGATGTCCCTCTTGTGGGCATGAAGATTTATGGACGGCCCCAGAGCTCAGCTGTCTCTGACACGAGGTGCGGCGCAGCTGTGTGACCCTGGGTTAGTTTTTGCCAAGAAAACTGCTGCTGCACTGTGAGAAAATAAATTAACCAAAGCCAAGCAAGATAAGAAAAGTCAAAACAGAATTAAAGTTGTCAAGGTGATGATAGCTAGCAATGTAAGGCTTCAAAAGTAAATGTTACGTGAAGAGGGATAAAGCCCTGAATGGCTACTTCCCTATGTTGCGTTAAAGATCCCTGAGCTGGAGTTTAGAAATGCTCCAAGTCCTTGGCTCAGGTTTAACTGATGTGAGTGTATGTCCCAAGTGCTGGACTCCAAGATGGGAATGGAAAAAGGGGCACATGAAAGAAAAGGGAAGAAAACACATGGCTGGGCACATCACAGAGAGGGAGATGTCCATGAAGAGTGCATTTAGTCCACTGATAGGGAGGAAGCGTGAGGAATTTTGCTGAGAAGATGAACACAAGCACAGGCAGCTGAAGGGCCTGAGCAGTTCTGCTTGGCTGCAGGCTCCTACTCTATCCTCTTCCACCTTCCTGGAATGAGTACCTCCTACAGAAAGTCCCAGCACCCCCTCCCCTGACAGGGCATCTTCTTACTTGAGCTGGAAGCCCTGTGGGAGGAGGGCATGGACAGCATGTCTCCAGCCAAATCCTGGGAGTGGAGACCTGCAGGCAGCAGCTCTGGCTCATGGGCACCAGCACCCAGTACAGCATTGTGCAAAAGGCAAGCCAGGACACAAGGGGGATTTGCAAGGGGGTAAATAAGTGTTTGGGGCAAAGGGGACTGAAAGCCATCTTGCTGAGCTTGCATCAGCCCAGTGTTTGGTAAGAGGTAACTGAATGTGCTGGATGTGCAATGGGGAGCTTTGTAAGGAGCAAAGAGAAGTTCAGATGCCCACACTGGGATGGTGGCCAGCTATCTATTACAACCTTTCCCAGGTGTAAACATCTGCAAAGGACATTTCCCACAGTTAGAAAATACTATGAATTTCTTTTATTTGGGAAAAATAATTAAAGTAAAGCAAGTTAATGTGCAGTTATGGTGTACAACAGGTGCTGGCATTGCATTAGAGGTATAGTTAGGTTCCTGTGAAGAAGAACCTGGTGGTGGCTCGTGACTAAAATGGGAACATTTTTTCGGTTTTTATATGAAATTAGGCACCATCCAGCACTTAATATCTAAACAATATCAACAGCCAGAAAATAAATGTATCAGTTATTATCTAGCTGAAGCTGGATTTTTCTACTGGTGCATCAGGACCTGGATTAGTCCCAGGACAGCACAGAGGAAGCAGAGAGGACTGGGTCATTTGCAGGGACTCGCATGCGTGTGGAGAGAGGTGAGCTTGCTCAACTGGTACTCTGCGGTACCGCCGTATCATCGAAATGCTGGACCTCAACTCGCGCATACTGCACTTCCCCACTGGGGAGATGCTTTGTCTTAATCTCCCTCTGAGTTCTATCAGAAGCCACTGCCGGAGAGATGAGAAGAAAGCTTGCGTTCGCGTTGCTGAAGATGTAAGGCTGTATTTCAAAGAGTGCAGCCCCTCTCTGCGAGACCCCTGCGAGCCGCAGCCCCGGCGCGGAGCTGGGCTGGCCGGCGGCGGTGGGAGCGCGCTGGGCGCCGCAGCCCCTCCTCGCCGGGGCCAGCGGGCAGAGTGCCCGCACTGCCTCGAGAGTGTCTGCGGAGTGTTCTGAGCGGCTCCGGTTACTTTTATGCTGTGCGTTCCCCATCGCTGCGAAGCATTTTTTCCTGCAGCTGGGAAGTACTAAGCTCTTCCCTCAGCTCGAGGTTAATCATCTGCTTGCAATTAACCTGTGACCTCCCACGCCCGCGGCGCGGGGCAGCGCTGTAGCTTTAACGCGGGCGCTGGAAGCGGGAGGGGGACAGCAGTGCAAGGTCCGGCCCCGGAGCTGCCGCAGATCCCTCACTGCCTCCTGCCATGGAGAGCCGCAGCCTCCTCGCCGCCCTCCTGGCCACTGCCCTTGCCACCCTCCTGCCGCTTCCCGCCGCCTCCTCGGCCCACCGCAAGCTCCTGGTGTTCCTGCTCGACGGCTTTCGCTTCGACTACATTGATGACAGCGAGCTGGAGGGTCTGCCGGGCTTTCGGGACATTGTGAACATGGGGGTGAAGGTGGATTACATGACCCCAGACTTCCCCAGCCTCTCTTACCCAAATTACTACACGCTGATGACGGGTGAGTACTTGTATTTCTGTGCTGTGATGCTCCTCAGAGCTGCCAGCTCCCCGTGCCAAAGTGGAAGACAGCTCCCTGTGACTTTTTCTTCTGAAGAAGATATAAAAATAACCCAAGTCGTGCTTTTAGCTGGGAGTTTAAAAGCACTGTGGCATTACAGCCCAGAATTGTTTCTCTGAAACCTGTTCCAAACTTGGAAATGCCACTTGAAGCTCATTTTTGAAGCTCCCCTTTGCTCATCCACAGTGTAGCTAGATCGCTACCTGCTAACGCCTCAGCATCGTGGCCAGCTGGGGCTCCCTGGTGCGAGCATATAGAACATACAAACAACTGGAAATGCATGGAAAATTAGTACAGAGACTGCTCAGGGACATTAATAAAAATTCGTGTGAACTGAGTGTGGCTACACTAAGAACTTATTTTCACTCAGCAGGTCTGTTTTGGCAAGTTCAGCATTAAATTTCTTTTTAAACTTAGTAGATTTTCTGTTTTCTTAACTTTGCTCTAAGTCCTCATATCTGTAATAATTCAAAATAGCCAAATGGAAAAACAGTCAGGATTTTTGCTTTTACTCCCCTGCAGTTTTTCAGAATGTCCAGGGGAGGCTTTCAGAAAATTGAGAGGACAGTCATAGTTTTCATGATGCTGATTTGCTTTTAATCTTATGTGGAGGACACATGATTACAGTGACACTAGGAAGGTGCAGAGAGTACAGCTGGGCAATTACTTCAGAGATAGACATCAAGGAAACAACAGTTAAGTAAAAAAAACCAACAAAACAGATTTTTTTCCTGGAGTAAACAAGAGTTTCCATCTAATGAGGAGGAGTAAGAAAATGTATCCTCTCCTAAGAAATGTGGCATCTTCAGCTATCCTTGGAACAATGCAGTGCCCAGTGATTCATATACTGCTTGCTGGGAAAGCAAATAGATGCCATTGTAAGACAAAAATCTGACATCAGTTGTGCCCAGCTTGTTTTGAAACTGCTTAACCCTTTCTTCCCTCTCTCTCAAGAGAAACGGTTTTCTCTTGCTCATCTTTGATCTGAGTATAAAACCATCACAGGGTTAGTTTTGGTTTGGGGTTTTTTTTTCATTATTTGGTGCAAATATATGAGTGCAGAATAAATGTCGTGACTGAAAATAGAGGTGTTCCACTCCAGGTCATGTTCTTTAGTTGTACATAGGCAAACCAACCTAACACTTCATAGGTCTAAAAAATCTTTCGATGGAGCTGTTAAAGAGAAGAAGAAAATTGAGCAACATTTCACTCCTAACCACATTTAGTCATCACTCCTATTAAGTGTGTATACATAAAGTGAAGTCTATAATCAGCCTTTTGAGGAGTTTTGAAAACATCCTACTTTGTACTCACAAAGAAGGAGTTTTTTTTCAGGTGATGAAACAGCAATACTGGACTTTTTATATTTTTTGTAGAGTTCTGCGCCTCAGCCTGAAGCAATAAGATAGCCTGTGAGACCAAACTCAACTCTTCTTGCAAGTCTGCCAGACTTTATGATAAGGATATCAATGCAAATACAACTTAATTGCAAATATCAATTCACCTTCCTAACACATGAGTCACAGTAGTATTAAGTAGGTCAGGAACCAATTGAAGACTAAGTTTAGGTGATGAACATGCCCAGAGAAGACCCAAGACTGCCCTTGAGCCCTTGGGGTGTTAGTGGATCCCATGACTATGTCCTGGCATGACAGCAGAGTAAATCCCATAGCTGCACTGTTCCTACCCTTTGGGGCCATGGTGCCATTTCCACTGAAAGGAAGTTTTATGGGGTGGTGGGTTTAGGAGTGCAGAGCACGTGGCAGATGTAGTGTTAAGCTGCATTGAGTCTGCATCCATTTAACGTGCAGAGCTGGGACAGGTTTTGGAGAAAATTCAGCATGGCAGGGTGACACAAGCATCCTGCCATAGTGACCTGCTTAGGGAATGGCAAGTTCTGGTCTCCCTGGTGCTGCTAGATGGGCATGGGGAAGCTTTCATCGCATCTCACCAGCCATGCATCCCCTCTGCTCCAGGCAGACACAACTGTAACTGGTTTTATTTCTGTTTGCAACTGGGATGTATGGGAGTTAAATGCTACCACAGTTTCTTCTGGGAAATCAGGAACAAATTATTCTTCATGTCTTTTCCTACACTGCTGTTTCATGAGCTGCTAAGAAATTCACATTTTAACCTCCAAAACTTTGTATTCGTATTCATAGTACATTGGTGTCTTTCAACTAAATCAGTTGAAGAAATTTCTGGCCCCACCTGCACATTCCCACCCCTGGCTTGTTCATTATATCCTACTTTGGTTTTTTGTTTGTTTTTTTTTGTTTTGATAAATACTCCTGTCCCTTCTTTCTCTGCTCATTCACAAGGCCTTATGGTTCCATGTCCATTCAGGAGCATACAAGGCTGCCAGGTCTGGGACAGCATGTGCATAAAGGTGTTGTAATTTGTGTGTATCTGACTTGCCTCTATTCATTCTTGTGAGCAAGGCCTTTCCTTTCTGCCCTTCACCCCACATCCATGCAACCCTCATACTTCAGAGCAGTTAAGTTATTACTAAATGAGAGAAGTTCTCCCTCATTTCTGTGGCTTTGGAGGAGGACAGTGGACTTTGCCCCTCAGATACCATCACCATTGGGACAGGTCAGTCTCATCAAACATGAACTCACCTCCTCCTCCTGCCCAGACCTGCAGGCAAAGGTTATGGAGATCAGCAGCATCGGCCCCAGTGCTTCTCAGTGCAGGTGTCAAAGTGCACCCTTCGGCCCTGCCAGAGCACAGCTCTCCTCTGCCCTGGCAGCTCACAAGCAATGGCACACAGCACAGCTGCCCAACTATCTGCAGGATCTTCTAGTCATTGTATTTTACTTTACTGATGATTTCAAGAGGGCAGCCTGACTGAATTTAATATTCATGGGAAACGGCAAATGTACTGAGACTTTCAAAGCTATAACCAAAGAGATGCAACCATAACTGTTGACCAAGAGCCACATATCTAAAAGCAACTATCTAATGTATGCTAATGAGAATCACACCCCCTTCTGCTGAGATGCGGTGCTGGGTGAAGCACTAACACAGCAGGACAAATAGGGTCCAGCCTGGTGAACAATAAGGATAAATTTTGGAAGAGAAGCATGGGAGGGAGGTGACTTGTCTGTGGTCATGCAGTGCTGCAGGGCTAAGGCAGAGCTCTTCATGGGTCCCCCTCCTGCTTATATCTGCTGCTGCTGTTAACCTGTGAGAAGATATTTACTTGAGCTTCCCCAAGTCACACAGAAAGCTTCAGCCCAAAGCCCAGAGCCTGCTTAGAGGTCTTTTCCTTTCCTGCACACCTACCACAATTATGAGAAAGAAAACCAGAGCATAGAAACCGGAAAAATATTAATGGTTTGGCTTCATTGTGTAAAATCACCAAGTAATTCAGAGTTTGGGATGAAGCTCCAGTCTTCCTGCAGGCCAGGACATGGCATCGTAACCTGATAGTTGCTTGAAGAAGCATCAAACAAAAGCCAAATCCGTGCTGGTGCAAAGGTATCTCACTGACAAGCAACCAGAGAAGCTGTTTTGTTACAAAAACCTGGTGCTGTGCATGGTACCTCAAGGATGTTCTAGCTTAAAAATCGAACTCTTTGAAAAGCAGTCTTCTCTAGCAACTTTCTTCATGCCATGTTTCTTAATATTGGCTTCTACTGTGGCATAAAGATTCATTTTTAGGTGGTTGGGTTGCTTTCTGAGCTGCTAGACTGAATCCTACCTCGTGTTCTTGCTCTCCATGGTGCAGTTACGATACTGCAGTTGTTGCCCTGAAAAATATGAAGTGGGGAATTAGGTAAAAGGAGATGTTGCAGCTTTGACAGAGCTTTTGCAGGACTCTTTGTGGGCTTGGCAAGGGCGGGAAGAAGGAGTCCAAATACGTCTATTCAAAAGGCTACCTTAATCATACCATGTGCTGTTTGTTTTGCAAAGGAAGGAATTAAGACCACAAGCCACCTTGGGTTGTTATCCTGTGGGGAGTTTTTAATTTTTCCTCGTCCCCGCTGTGGCCTGGCTCTGCAGGGAGCTCTCATGCCAAGTTCAGTGGAAAGTCTGAGGTCTCTCCTGTAACCGCTGCAAGCAGGAGTTACTGCTTCAGAGCACTTCGTGCCGTATCTGTCAAGATAAGCTGCTCACGCTGTGGTTGGGTCTCCCTTACCTGACAACCTGCAGGTGTTGGAGGGGTGATGAAGGACTCCCTGCAGCCCAGCTCTCCTGAAGTCCCCCCCCAAGCTGAGAGCACCCAGGGGCACCTCATATTTCCAGCCAGCATTAACATGAACAGACAGTATTACATCTGAGGTAGAAATCCAGGAAGGATTTCTTTTCCAAGATCGTAACTAGGAATGAAGTCTTTCTGGCAGGTCTTCCATGAGGACGTGCCAGCTGCCTGGTCAGCTGTGCAGCCCCACATCGAAGATACATATTTCACTTGGCCTCCATGGGAAGTAAAGGGAACCCCTGATTGCAGAGACGGGTCGGGAACTGCTTGGAGAGGAGCCAGCAAGGAGACTCCATGTGCCTCTTTGGACAGGACCTGGTCAGCAGAGGGGCTGTGAGGTCCCATGAAGCTTGAGGGATGGAGGAGAAGGTAGACCAGAGGACATCTCAGTCTCCTGCACCCAGAGTGAGGGCTGTGGCCTTTGCAGGGCTGTCCCAGACTCGCTGTAACACAGTGATGGCACATTTGGGGCTTGTCTAAAATACAGGGGTGGTGTGTGGTGTTTTCTCAGTCACTGCTGCTCATCCCTGCATATGCCATTACCTCCTCCTCTGCATGGCAATACTCTCTACTGACATTTAACAATGTTTAGGGAACAGGGTGACATGGCAGAGGTCGCAGGAATAGGTGACATCAAGGTCTACTCTGCCAGACTGAAGGTTTCACCCATCTTCCATGTTTCGACAATCTTCCCTTCACTCCTCACTCTTGATGTTGGCATACGTAACTGCTGAGGGGCTTTGGTGGATGATGCTGAGGTCAGTCTACATCTGTTTTCCCCTAAGCACAGCAAATCAACATACACTGCATCCCATTTATTCCATGTTTTCTGGGAGAAAATACCCTTTGGGCTCCCAACCCTGGCATTTTCTGGAGTCTGGCTGATGTGCACACATACTGGTATATTTATTGTTTGCTGTGAGAGCTTTCCTCATTTAAAGCACAGCAACTCCAGGCTCCTTCCACTTAGTACCTGAAGGAAGCCCAGCCTGGTGATGATTCTAGTGGATGCCTCTTTTCTGCTGCACAGTTAATGGCATCCTGACACCAGCCTGGTCCAGAAAAGGATGCTGACAATTTCTGTTCAGCAGTTAAGCAAGTTCTTAACTATGTAAACAATACCTGCGTGTTTTCTGAGGCATAAAAAATGAATGGGAGGATAGGAGGACAACAGGGAAGTTTATTACATATACATGAACTAAATCTATCTCTACTTCACTGTCCAAGCTTAGAAAAAATCCAAAAGGACACAGAGTGCATGATGAGTCACAAGGGAAAAGGATATTTTCTTTTTGATCCTTTTAAACAGCTACAGATGCCAGCAGCAGTAAAGATATAAAGGATTCTGTTTGTGACATCCAGTTCCGAAATCAAGTCTCTCACTTTCCTTGGATTTATTAGCTTTCCCATTCTAAAACTCTGTGTAGGGAAGCAAAAGAGCATGAATAAGGCTGTGGCAATATTATTAACTGGCAGGGAAAGGTTATTATCCCAGCAAGAACAGGCTAGAAAAGATAGCGGGAACCAGGAGGATTTTCATTTTCACATTCTTCCTCTCACTTTGTTTACCCACTACCTGCAGAAAGGCTGCAATGCCAAGTGTCAAGATTTTTCTCTTTCACACACAAAATATTGCAAAAATCTGTGTTTGCTTTCTACCAGTTAAAAAAATGGAAACACTTCTAAAGTGTAGAACAGAAAGTTTTTTCTAACACAAGTTCACAATGCTACAAATTGAAAGACAGTTTTTTCCTTCTTACTAGCTACAACCTCACAACTACTGTACCTACTACCAGCTGTTAGCTAAGTGGACATTCACATATCAAGGTATTTCTTAGCCCAGAGCTGAAGTCACTGCCAGAGGCTCATACTCTGTCTGATAGTGCAGGCAGCAGCTTTGTCCATTGTTCTGTCCAGGCCCTCTGTAGTGCTTGGAGCTTCAGTGCCCTCGAGCCACACCCAGCTCTGGGGATTCAGGGGTCCCAGAGTGGTCCCTAAGCCCACCCCAGTTCAGGAGAACAACCAACAGCTCGGAGTCTCTGCTCTCCAAGACACAAGACCTGACTTCCCGCACAAGAAAGCATCTGCAAAGCCCCAGCTGGGTGATCTATAAGCAAATTTTGTGCACCCCAGCCCTGGCCCCATAATGAAAGCATTGAATTAAGAGTTTCAAGCTCTTACTAAATGAATCCCCTTCAGGGAAAAAAATAATGCTGTGTGGAGCAGAGATTTTTTCTGTGATTTTTGATGTGATCCTACTTGAATTGCAAAGTCTTACTTGGTGCAGTCTAAGGCATTTATGCTTTGGCTCTGTCTGGTATTAGAGGTCATAAAAAATTTGGAAAGACTTTGCCAGCAAGTTCCTTTGAAACATGAATTGTCCATGCACATCATGCAAATACTGTTTTTACTTGGGGGTCTCCAGAGGCATGGCCACTTTGCCCAGGCCAGCATTTCCCCCAGACTACTTGTGAGCTCTGGCCTCCTCCAGGCTACTTCAGGTTTAGTACGTAGGTTTTGTTTTCATCCTGTGGTCTTTCTTTTCAAAGCAGAGCAGATGAGACCCATTAGGGGAACAGCAGAGCAGGGCATATATCAAAGCTCAGTTCCTGGGGACAGCAACCACTATATCTGCTCCAGAACAGGAATACGGTGCTGGTGACTTCTAAATCCTGCTTTCTTCATCGTTGTGGGAGGCAGCATGAGCAGAACAGAGCATTTCCCAAGGCAAGTCATCCAGCTCTTTGCATAGAGGAACTTAACTCTTCCCAAGCCTGTATAGCCCCATGGCAGCCTGTGCTTGCATCCGCCCCCCTGACTCTTGTCACTTTCCAGAGAGTGGAGACATCATGGTGGGACATGAGAGGAAAGGTCTCACCATAGTGTCAAGGCATATATATAATATTTCATAGTACATTTAGCTAAATGCATGTACTGATGTTCATCATCAGATTACGGCACCTTTGCTGCGTTGGCTAATACGCACCCTGTGGATTCTCTGATAAATCTGATTTGCTCAGTGCAGAGATGGCAAATGCCCCAGGAGCGCACGCTCTGGTTTCCGGATCTCAGGCACAGCCAATGCAGGGTGCACAGCACACAGCATTACTGTGCTGCTGTTGTGGGTGGCCAAGTGGCTGTGTGTTTTGCTGGTTTTTAAAATTCTGTCTTTGTTTTGCAGAGATTCATTTGAATGCTGACGAAAGTGCCTGGAGACATGGGAATGTGCTTTAGACAAATGCTGTATGAAGTGTAGTGCTGTATGAAGTAAGCTGTAGCATGCAGACTTGCAAATGCTTTTGCTGGCTCTCCTCCAGAAGGATACAGCAGTTATCATATTCCTGGGAACTATACCCTCTTTGTTTTCCTCTGTTGCTTGAGGAAGGAGTCATTTTTACTACAATTACAGTGAGTTTAAATAATGACATCTGTATGCTGAAATTGCTTTCTGCTCTGTTTCTATTTTTGAAACTCTTAAGATAATGTTTGATTACAGAGGAAAGCTGCAGTAATGGAAGAAATAATAAATTCAGAATGTTATGGTGACTTCCTGACACCATATTGCTATTCTCATAATGATTCAAAAGAAGCACACCAAAGGTAATTTTCGTAGGCTGGAGAAAACAAGTCAAAACAGGGGATATAAAGAAGTGGAGTTGTACATGTGATCCAAAAGAAACTCAAGAAATGGCCTTAATTCTGTGTACGAGTATTTTGGCAGGGAGGGGGCAGGGGCAGAAATGCCAGTTATTCCAGGGCTTTTCAATCTAGTCAGCAAGGCTCAGAATAGCCATGGTTGAAGATTAACAAAGGTCAAAAATAAAATTAGAGATCAGGCATACTTTTTGAACAGTGCTTACTGATTATAAATATTGGGAGGAGCAACTCAAGGAAGAGATTAATTAGTTGATTATTGATGTCTTCCAAAGAGGTCTAGGGTCTTTCTGAGACAGGCCTCAGATGAGCAAACATGAATGGCATTAAATGGTCATGTCTTTTGATCTGTTGCTCACCTGATCTTCTTTTCTGACCCCGTGAACCAGGGATGTCTGCAACGAAAACTGATGCCTTATAGTCTTCTAGGCCTCTTTTTCAATATTAAAAAAAGGATTTGGAGTCAATAGAAAATTGAACTAATCTAATGTGGAGAACGGAACACTGTCCTCTGTATTAGTTCAAACAGTTAATTAAACTTCCCAACAATACTACAAAGAACAATCTCCAATCTCTTCCTTAAAAATGTGGATAAACAGACAGCAGACCTTAAGTGCTATAGGATCAGTAGCAGCTAGAGCTCATTGATTCTATATGAAGATTACACGATACATCATACAGATACCTAATCTGTAGGTTTCACACTGATAGAACATCAGCACTGACCTGCAAGATTCCCAGGCTGGCACAAATTGCCTGCTGCAGTTTATCAGGTTGATAGATGCTCAGGAATACATGGACTTTAAGAAGCTGAGGTTGTCCTGTAAATTGTAGGGCTGTGTTTTTGATGCACTATAGAGACTTCCTTCCTTCCTTCCTATCTCTTTTGAGACTTAACAGCAAAGAGATCACTTGACAGCCTGAAAAGAACAAATTACTGCCCATCTAATCCACCAGTTCTCCTATATTAAGCCTGTTTAGTTTAGTATGATAAGTAGTGACTGCCACAAACTGGAACCACTTTTTGTCTCTGGGAAGGAGGAAATGTTTTGCATAATTGAAATACTTTTTAGTAGGGAAGGAGAGTTCAAAATCCATTTCAAGATCACGTGCACCCAAAGTATATAGAGTCCTCTGCTTGAAATGACATCTTTTCAGAACAAGAATACCAAGGTTATTTCAGTTCTGATCACCATGCTCAGGCTCAAAATAATTAAAGCATGTTATCTGGATCCCTGCAATAACATGACTCACCAGCTAATGAGGACAGTGTCTAATACAATCTTCTGTTGCTTTTTAAGATACGGAAATAAGGAACTTCCAGTACAACTTAATCTTCAACATTTCTTTTCCTATTTCTGTTAATTCATCCTCAGAATAACTCCTAATATGTAGTATCTTCTCTTCTGACATTTACAAGAAGTAGAAGACATCTCTCAGGTATTATATACTAGTTTCTTGTAAAATGAAGTTGCCCAAGGGCCCCTCAGATACAATAAGAGGCCTGAACATCTGATTAAATGATTGCTGTTCCCACAACCAAGAACAAAGCAGGATCATTACAAGAAAATAAAGAAAAGCTAAAAATAATGGAAAATAAAAGTAACATATAAATGTGTTTGCCTAGTTTTTGCCTGTTTGCAGAAAAATAATGTGCCCTATGGATAAAGGGAGATAGAATGGGATAAAGGGAGAAGAAATGCAAGTTTCCCAATCTTCGTTCTATGTTTCTAGATTGTGCTCTTACCACCTTCTGTTCACAGCTTGCTTCCCACAACCCTCTGGTTGTGAGTGCTGATGGGTACCTTAAAATGGCCTCAGACTTGGCAGGTGTTGGGGATGTAGAAGGAGCCAGGTGTCAGCCAAACATGTGGCTGCTGCTGACATAGTTTTTGTGTGGGGCTGGATTTGAAAGGTTGAGCAGGCCATGGGGTGAGAGATTTGTTTCTTCTGGCCTCAGCTGTCTAAAATTTGGCTGCCTGAAGCTGAGAAAAGGCTGTGATCTTTCTCTACGAATAATAGAGAGCATATGCACCTCCAGATACCTGAGATGCCTGTCTTACGGTGGCATGAATTGCTTTCTAGACGTGACTCTTCTTATCCATTGACTGTGAAGGGAACACAGAGGGCTGAAAAGCTTCAGCAACTAACTTTTGGGTGTCTGAACCGGGGGATTTAGTGAGCAAACTGGAGTACCTCAGTAAAAGGTAAGTGTCAGGGAGATTTTATGAATGGCGGTAAGGTAAGAGATCCCTGAATTCAAGTCAGGGCTTTTCAGCTGATTTGCTGGATGATCCAGTGGTAGCAGTGGTGGTGCTGCCATCATCCTTCTACTGAAGAACACCAATCTGATTGTGCTGCTTTTTTTCTCCACTCTCAAAGGTCGCCACTGTGAGGTCCATCAGATGACTGGAAACTACATGTGGGACCAGAAGGCAAATGTATCTTTTGATATTGGTGTGAATAAAGAAAGCCTGCTGCCTCTCTGGTGGAATGGATCAGAGCCTTTGTGGGTGACAATGATGAAAGCTAAAAAGAACGTTTCCATGTACTACTGGCCAGGTTAGTATGTGACAAATTGCTACAATGCATCTTGACATCTGAGCACTCCATATGCTGTAGGAATGGCTCTCTAATATAGTTCTGAAATACAGATAGGAATTTTATGTGCTTTACTAACCACACATAGAAATGAATTAGCTTTTCTTCGGTCACGATAATTTACATATGCTTAGAAAGGAGAAGTGTCACTAGAGGCGGCTTTCCACTAAATGCTAGCTTCAGGAGGGTGCTGGCTTGAAGAGCATCCCCTCCTCCTTCAAGTGCTTGTTCCTCTTGCCCACCTGTAACTTCTGCTGAGTGGTTGCTCCATGAATGGTTCATGGTCCAATCAAAGTTAAACAGGAACCACCTTTCCCCAAAGCTTCTTTGGTTTTAATCTGGAAATTAGTAGCTGAGAGCTGAAGATGATCTGCTCTGTAGGGACAAGAAAATCCAGCTGAAAGCAAAGCATCCTTGTCCTCTAGTCCTCCTTCATTGTTAATTCATCTGAGGTCCCAGTTGCTCTGAGTCTGAGCTATTCATTTCCTCATCTGTTAGATATTGGACCACTGGAATGATTAGAGATGTGTAATAATAAGTCCTTTTTAACAAACAGAAGTGTTGTATCCCCTTAGGCTATACATTTAGGGACTCACATTGAAACAGATGTTCCAGCTGAGCAACCAGACCAAATCCCTTGCAAAGTACCCAGATTCTCAACTTTTTAACCTTCTAACTGCTACCTACCCTAAGCAGTCTGCAGATATCCCCAGTGTGTAAGTGCAGGCTGGAGGACCACAGAGCTGTTAGAAGAGCTGTACTGACTACAGCCAGTGCCAGCAGGGCAGTGGCGGCTGACTCACGCCATGGGCTCCTGGCCAGCTCGTCTCTGCGTCCCAGTGCACATGTGCCTGGCCACAGTCTTTCCATGCAATGTGGCTAATGGTGTCCTGGCAAAAAGCCCACGATTCTAAGGAATGGGAAGGAAGAGAGAACCAAGATGAAAAACATTGAAAAGCCATCCAGAGTGTTTCTACAGTACTGCAGAGCAAAAAGATCTGAGGGTGACAATATTGCCTTATAGACTCAGAGGCAGTCAAAGAGTTTAGATCAGCCCTGAGAAAATGCTGCTTCCTATTGAAGATGTCCCAAGTGATCTAACAGCAAGGCAAATAGTAGGATATAGAAATTATACAAGAATGTTGGAATTCTTCTAAAAATTTACAAAAAGATCTCTTTCTGTAGACTATTCATTTTTAACTACTATTGTAATTGCTCTCAATAGGTATAATTATGTACTGAATAGATGTAACAGCCTACAGAGAGCTGCTGAAATCCAAAAAACCAGTATCACTTTCCATTAAATGCCATTGGATTTTACCTAACTCCTTCATGTTGCCCTTTGAGCAGTGTTTCCCAGGGAGAAGACATATGAGGTGTATATATATGTATCTCTGTACACATATGTATACCCTTCACTCTGCCTGCTATTTCTAGCTGAAAATTGCAAGGAACAATAGAGCCCCCCTTTTCCCAATGCTCATGCTCCCCCGTGTATGCACTGACTCTTATGACACAGAGGGGAAATTTTTTGCATGGATCTGGCATTTTAGCTGTGGACTGTGACGTGTACTTCTGTCTGTCCTTAATTATTTATCTGTGATGGCTGACCTTTGGCAAAGCCATCAGGGCTTCAGTTCAGCAAAAGCTGAAGCACATGTTTATTTTAAGGGTATTCATGGTCTCGAAGGACACATTGGCCATATAGGGTCAGACACAGGAAGCAGGGTGAAATGTGGAACTATTGAACTAAAACGCAGGGCTGTTGGGCTGCAGTAGGACTCCAGGTATAACTGGGGTGAACAGAAGTCACTCCAAATGCAACAGCATTTATTACATTTTCCTTATATGATTTTTTTTTACCATTTTCTAGTTCCATAGTAAGGACAAAATCCTTTCTAAAAATTCTAGATCTATCATTTTAAAGCTTAAATTCTTAACAAGCCATTTGAATGGAGAGCGATACCAAACAAAATGAAAATAAAAACCTGAGATTTAAAAACCAAGGTGAGTAGAGGTCCCACTGACATTTGCACTGCATATGCTCTGCTATTAGTGATTAGCTTTTCAGCCTAAAGATACACTGCTGCTTAGTAATGAATCTTGCAAATATGATAAAGATCCAAACAGGAAAAGTTTGGGAAACTCTTAATAGGAACTGCAATATATAGCCAAATTCATCACACTCTGTTCTGGAAGATGCTATTTTCTCTTTAGCCAGCAGTGAAGACATACAAGAACAATCAACTGTAGCAAGAGTGCATTGGAAATGCCAGAGTGCAGATTCCCAGGACTAACTTTTACCACTGCCATTTCCCTCTCAGAGCCAGTTCCAAGCTTTGCAAAGTCTGAACCCAAAATCTGCTGCTTCATTTTCTTCACTACGTTCCTCTCTCATGTGCAGTCAGTGCTTAAAGAAACAAAATCTAGACCCCAGTACACAGGAACACAGAGCAGGAGGGCTCTCAGATGTGAACAACCATCACAACAGCTTTATCTGTGAGCCTAACATAAACCCTGCAAAGACAACTTATGTACAGAATTCATCTGGGATCTCTTGACTCTAAAAGCAGAGGAGCCAAACTATCACCATGCCGGGAGTCCCAAACACCACTTCTGCCAAAACATAAGGCCTTGGCTTGTAGGGACATTTCTCTCCTTTCTTCATGCTGTGCATGGGATGAAGGGCGCAGCCTCACACCCAGGTTGCCTGTTGGAAGCACTGCTGCTCCAGCAGATGGAGAATGCCCAGAGGAGCGCAAGAGCATCCTGGCAGTACTGTTGAGGTCAAAGCTTTGGAGTGGTCCTCACCCTCAGCCCAGTAAGTGGCGTCATCCCAGATGCTCAGGCTCCTTCATTTTCCAGCAGCCTATGCAACTGCTTCAGCTGAAGTGCAGTAACAACTTCTCTAAACACTGAAATGAGAGACAGAGGGGGAAAGAAAAAAGACTCTAAACTCAACTTTTGCCATTTAAACACAATATTTACCAGACCGTGCAGCTAGTCTGGAAAGTTTTCAAAATCTTCTGTTATGACATGAAGTGTCCAACGGTTAAATAAATGTTTAGAAATGCAATTTATAGCTGGCAGAGAGTCAGGTCTCCATGTCAGATAGAGAAAGAGCGGCCTATATATCACTCTGAAAGAAGTCCTTATTCCTGCTCCGGTAGTTCAGGTTTTTAAATAAAGGTTTAGCAGCATACAAAACTATGCAGAAAGGTATCTAGCATTACATCTCAGTAAATACAGCTTAACTATCTGTAGTTTAACCAAGAAAAACTCAGCATTCCCTTTGGCTGGCTTCAAATCTGTTTAAATTTCCTTTCCCATAATACCTAATTGAGAAAATTTACCATCTTTCCTGGCCTCTACTAAAATGAAATTTAAATATTAAAGGGTCTTCATGGCCAGCATTTTGGACTTGTAAGAAGCCTTAACATTAAAAACCCTAATTTAAGTTCTATTCATCATAGAGGCTAAAAAAAAAAAAAAAAAAAAAAAAAAAAAAAAAAAAAAAAAAAAAAAGGATAAAGGAGCTCTTGGTGTCTAAGCAGCTTGAATTTCCAATGGTACTGTCAATGAACTGCACACTTGAAGACCACTATTTCATGGCCAAAATGATTTCTAGTTGTTGCTACCCTGTAGTCTTTTACGTCATACTCATCACTTGACAATCTAGAAATAGCAAAGATATCTCAGCAACTAAAATATCCCAGATCCCCAAGAGGTTAATGCTCCCAGTTAAAATTATCTCATGAGTAATTCTGAGGAATGTTATTTGAGAAAATTACAATCTGATGTCAATATCTGAAGAAAAAAAGAGGTAAAATGATCATATTAGTCACTGGCTATGAGCAGTCATCCACCTGAACTAAAACACAAGGCATTTCTAATGACTTTCCAAATGCATTCTTAATTTCTTGCCTGGTTTTGGAGACAATCTTGAGCCAGACTCAAGTATCAAAGGAGAAATTGGCTCCAAAGTTCCAGTTCAATCCTGAAACACTAGCAAAGCCCACAGAAGACTACTGCTTCACCTCTAGCATCTGAGGTAGCTGAAAGCCCTTGTTTTGCTGCTGGTAGCACCCAGGACACCCTGCAAAAGACTGAAGCTCTGTGCCCTCAGGGCACGGGACTTCCTGGATATGACATCAGGCCATTCATGGAGTACATTTTTCTGATGATTTAGTTAAGTATCAGCTGGAACTCGTCTCTGTTGCACAGTGTAATTTCTTAGGGATGCTGTGTGCAGATGTATGGAAGTTTTATTGTGGGATGATGTAGACAGTCAGTTCTCGTCAAGTAATCTGCTGGTTGTTTATCCAGGCTGCAGACAACTGTCATGGTGGATCATGGTGGAGAGATGAACACTAAAGTATCTTCATGCAGAAAGGGGAAGATTAAATTGTACATTTGGGGCAACAGGGGAAGAGTGAAAAATAAGCACCATCCCACAATTTTAATAGAAATAAAAACTAGATAGAGGTTCAAGAGTAGGCAAATGTGTTTTTACAGGAAAGTAAATCATTTGACTACATTTGATGTTTATTATTGCAAATAATTAGTTAATCATAATAGATGGGGTCCCTTGAAACACACAAAGCATGTGGAGACCCGGGAGCTGTTACCACAGGCAAGCAGACTGAATCTGTCATGTGTGCTATGGCCCTTTAACTTTCGGAAAGGGTAATTTCCATCTGACTTATCTGGCTTTCTGCAAATCAGTGAAGATTTTAAAAATTTCCTAAGCTTAAACACTTACGTTTTTCTAATCTTTCATGTTACTCCTGAACCATCACATCAGAAGACTCTTAGCCAGCTTAGCCTGCAAGCTGTGTGCTTTTCCGTGTCCCAGTACTGAACCTTGGTGATGTGCGCTCATGGGAGCTGAGATGCAAGATTGACAGATTATTGAGTGTCCCAGTAAGCAAACCACTGGAAATCACCTCTGATAGTAGCTCTGCTTGCTCTAGGGCCCTCTCTGTACTTACACCTCCTTCTCACGCCCCAAGCAACAAGTCAACTTATGACAGTCCTTAATGCCTATCACTTTCCTCCCAAAGGAGAAGCAGAGGGACTCAGATGTAGACAGATTCAGGCTTTGGCTTAGAGTTGCCTTTTTGACCAGACTGTGTTGCTGTATACAGAGGCCATTTTGCAATAGGTGGGTTTTTTTGGTTTTGATTCCTCCTTGTGCCCCAGGAATACATCAGAAAACGCCTGTGATAGGAAGACTCTGGGGTCCTGGAATGATACTTTGCATGAATCCAGTGTTTCTGGAAGCATACTTCTTTTAAATATTAATATTATTCAGCAGCATAGTAACGGGAGAGCAAAAGGGCAAAGAAACCTCACAAAAACATGTTTTTCTATGTTCAGGGCCATGTTCTCCTGTAGGATTTGTTGCTATAAATTTTTAGGCCATAAAACAGACTTTATTTTGCAAGGAAGGCTGCAAGTTACCAAGAGAGTTAATTGGTTTACACTGTTTTAATAAGATCTCCTGGGAAACAGCTATAATAGTGGAGAGCCAGTATCACATAATAAAATACTGTTTATAGAGGATATTACAACGTAAGATACAGCGTGTCTAACTGGAAAGTATTTGCTGAACTTTCAGAGAACAATATCTAAATCCATTATGTTGGAAGCCTGGAAATGAGGCTATATGGCCACAGTGGTTAAAATATAAATAAGCTGGTGATTTAGATGGAAATGGTCTGCCACGAGGGAACCAAGCATTTTATTGTGGGAAAGTCACACAGAGACCTTCCTTTAGAGAGGGAAATAAAAGAATCCAATGTACAGTTTGCTACAAGCACTTGTCAAACCAACCTCTCTGCCCTTTTCCCTTGCCAACCACATGGTTTCCTGCAGGGAAGGCATAAGGTAAGTAACGTCACAGGAAATTTACAGACCTGAACTTGGACGCTGTGGTGTGTGGTCTGTGATCAAGGTGAAATAGCAGAGCTTACCACATCTTTTGCTCGTAGGTTGTGAGGTCGAAATCCTTGGAGTCAGACCAAGTTACTGCCGCGAGTACTTCAGCGTCCCAACAGACAAAAACTTCGCAGATGCCATCAGCGATGCCCTCGAGTCTCTGTGGTACGTCACTAGATTTTTGCAGTGTGGGGTTTCCTCTCTCTAGGACAAGTATTTGGATTTACTATCAGGGAGATTTTCAGGATGGGCTTCCAGATAGGAAGATGGGGGCCGAGACTGCTTTATAGGACCATCATAGAAACAACACCATAGCAGAAATAGGCCCTTACATTAAGAGTGGAGGGAAATATGTGCTCCTCTGTTTCTGTGTAGGCTGCAACAAAGAGGAGACATCCTGACTTACTACTTTTAATTTGCTATTTCAAACACCTTCAGGATGAGCCTGTGCATGTCTATTCACTGACCTGACTGGCTTTGAAATGCTTGGATTTGGAGAGGGAATCGGGAAATTCTGAAATTCAGCTCCAGTCACTTGTTTATGAAACTGATGCTTTGGCTTTTTCTTCATTTTAGAACATCTCAAGCAAAATATTTTTGGAGAGGGCATTCATTTTGTGCAAATATGAGTATAGAATAGAGTAGAATAGAAGAGTTCAGTTGAAAGGGACCTGCAACAACCATATAGTCCAACTGATGGGAATATATCTCTCAGACAACTTCTAGGAAAAATGTATACTCCACACCCAGCTTTCAAGTTCCACCATCTCTCATCCAAACATTTACAAGAGACAATTCCACATAGGCTGTAAAATCAGGGAAGATTGCACCACCACATGTAGAGCCAATGCCGTACCTTGGCTATAACTAAGCTCCTTCTTTTAAAACCTTGTTGGTTCCATAATTAATCCAATCATAGGAAACCCTTCTACTTTAATACTTGCAACTCCATAGCGATTTGAATCTGAAAAGTTTTGTATTCAGAGGCTGAGTGTTGATTTTTCTTGAAATAAAGGCTCCAAAATGATGAGAGCACTGTTGGAGATGTTGCTCCCAGTTGCACACTGGGTCCTGCTGCACAGATGCTCACAAATCAGTGTTGTTTGCAGCATGGGCTTAGACAGAAGGTGTCTTGGACCATGTGAGAGGTTTTATCCTGAAATTATTTAGCTTAGATTTAAAGAAAGTTACCTGTATGTGACATGAGGATGTCATATGTGACATAAGAGGCTTTCTGGAGCTTTTGCAATGCTTTTAATTCAATGAATAAAAAAGGGAATGGAAGATGCAATACAGACATCAGCTCTGACTTCTGGTGGAAACCCAGAATTACTCTAGAAAGCTTTTTGGTCTGCTATAATTTTGGGATGAGTTAAGATACACTTGAAGTTTCCTGCCTGGTTTCTGTGAAGCACAGTGTATGAGGCTGCTCAGTGCTGGTTTTCAGCTCTGTAATTGTGAACATGGTTAAAAGTGCGGTACAAACTGTTCAAAGTTCCAGCCCTTCAAGCTGTTATTTTGGGTAGCTGGAGAGTTTCGATAGCTAATTCATTCCAAGCCACACGGCTGCCTGCTGCTGTCTGCGGTGGAAAAGTAAAAGGACACAACAGTGTCGGTGGAACAACTTCCAAGAGGTGAAAGCTGATGATTTCAAGAAAAGTGCAAATCACTGCCACCAAGATGTCTGCCATAAATAACAGCTACAGTCTTCTGAAGTGCCCAAATCGTACAGATCATCCCAGTGCTGCAGGAGGTCCTGTCTCTGGTGTCTGTTTACATACCATCCCTGCTGAATTTCTTCTCAAGTTCTTTTTCTTTAAACTAAGTGCCTATCTCCAACAAGGCAGGAAAGAGGAAAAAGGAACGATTTTAGATAAAATTAATAATCAGGTTTGGGTGTAAATACTGCAGGGACTTAAAGTAAGAAGGGAGGGTAGAGAATGAACAGATTAAAAATCTGATGGGTTTTCCTTATTCTTTCTCTCATTCATCCTCTTTGTTTATTTCTTTAAGATTTAGAAGAAAAATTTCCATGCTGCTGGGCCAGCCCATAAGAAGTAAAGCCTCTGAAATGCTTTTACTGTAGGCATATTCATTTAGCATCTCTGAGTAGAAGAGTCTTGAGCTTGTCATCTTTATCTTTTGCAAGTACTTTTGACTTCTGAAGCTGTTCAAAGGCTGGCAAATGCAGTGTGTTTCCTTTCCACATCCCAGGTAATTGGAAAAGCCCATTAGGCTGAGACTGTCCTTAGCTATATGTGAGAAAACAGCCTGTGGCAAGGGCGGTCTGTTGCCTGGAGCAGTGCCTTGCTCAGTTGCCCTAATGGCAGGTATTAGTAGTTAAAGAACTGCACTTAGGCTCCCACCATTAGCAAACCTTGCAGGGACTCCAGGGTAGAGAGAGCAAGCCCTTTATCGTGGCATGGTGACCTAGGGTCTGAGCAACTCATCAGGGAGCCACTGAGCTTCTCTTGGAAAAGGAAATCATCCTTCAGGAATATTCTCCAGTCTCTTCAAAGAGGTACTTCAAGACCACTATTTTAGACCAAGAATATTCAAAACAAAGTCAAGCATCTGTTTTTGGCAAGTGAAACTAAAACCTCCCTTGTATCTTTTCCACAACTGTAACTTGAGGGCTGTTGTAATCTACCTACCTTCCTGGACAGGTGTCATGAAGTCTGCATCGTACTTGCAAAGTGTGCTGGTAGAATATAAAACACTTTTTGGTATCGCCATCAGTGCTGTCCAACTTTCTTCAGCAATCTTTTCTTAGTCATTTCTTTGGAAGGTTACTGGTGATGGAAGAAGACAGGACTAACACACAGTTAGAAAGACAGAATACTCTCCCATGCAAGCCATGATAAGGGTTTTCTTAGAAAACTTAGAAAACCCTTTTTTTCAACAGAAAAATGGGCAAAAATGGAAACAAAGTCAAACTCCAGATGTGCTGTACCGAATCCTGCAAACTCCTAAGCATGCGGCATTACTGGAGCTTGTCCCATTGAAGTAATTAAATATTCTTCCTTATAGCACTGAGCCCTCACTGAGAAATCTCACCACGGCCTAAATGAGATTGCTTTTTTTATGCAATAAATCTCTTTCTTAGCTTCTATCTTGATTGAAATGATCATTTACTTATATAAATTAGTTTAAGTAGCTCATAATACAGGCACTGCAGCAGAAGAGAACTATTTCAGTAGGTTCAATGACTGAGTATACAATAGAGAAATTACAGGGTTAAATTTTAGAAAACAGTTTATGCCCAATACAGATGGAAAGTAACGCTTAAAATGAAACTGGGGAGAGGGGAGGGCTGCTTCATTTAAATTATTTTAAAATCTTGAAGAGTGAGGAACAACACTGTTCTGCAGGGCCAGGAGTGGAGAAATTCCCACCACAGCAGATACCTTCAGCTTCTCACAGGACTGCTCCTCTGAGGACTTCTGCA
Organism: Eulacestoma nigropectus; assembly: GCA_013397775.1. Taxonomy (NCBI): domain Eukaryota; kingdom Metazoa; phylum Chordata; class Aves; order Passeriformes; genus Eulacestoma; species Eulacestoma nigropectus. The sequence continues at coordinate 84,717 of VZTE01004036.1, read as the reverse complement.
AACTGAGAAATGCAAATGACAGATCCTAATTCATTCACTCAGTCCCTCACCTCTGATTTTGTCTCTTCTGTCTCACTCATTATACCACACTACCCACGTGTCTTTAATCAGAGACGCTGGACCAGTCAGGACATAACAAGTCTTTTTGTAGGAATCTTTATATGGATGAGCACATGGAATATGTATGGCATGCTCTGCCATATATTAAGTACAGCACAAAAAGACTGGGTTTGAACTTCATGAGCATAGGTTTGTGATTTTATCCACACAGCTTCTCTCAGGGAGATTTACAGTGAACAGTAAAGTAGTCATGAAAATGAAATTAAGCACTGATGTGTGCACTATCCCCACTAATTAGGCTGAGAGCAATCAGTGCAGAAAAGTGTGATCAGCTAAACTTGGGCAATTCTGAAATTACCTTAGTTTTCCTTTTCCTTCATATTCCCGAATAAATCCCCCTTCTAAAATCTCATCCCAGTTCATACTGTGTGGTATTTTGTAAGGAAGAGCACATCCTCAGTTGACCTCTGTGGTTTGGAAGACCTCACACAGGAGAAAGCCAGAAGTGCCAAAATTTAATTAAAGCACATTTGACTGGTAATTCCCATAATCCTTTTAATAGGGCCATTCAGCACAGAAATCGGAATTTCTTTGTTATTAAAGGGAAAGCTGCCTTCCTAATTCAAAGAGGTTAGTAGAGGACTGCCAGGCCAGCCTGTGCTTGCATATGGCAGTTTCCACCTGCTGCCTCTGATGGGAGTCTCAGGCAAACTCAGGAGACTCTGGGTGTGAATAATGAGCTCAGCAGTGCAATAGGTGGTAGGACAGCACAGGCTGGCAGTAGAAAATGAGAGTTTGTGGTTCTACATGCTGGTGAAGATAACAATGCCAGCAGCCAGGAGGTCTCCATATGTGTCAGCCTTTCACTCCTTGCCCTCTCTCCCACACCCAGCAACAACAGCGCCGAGATGGCTGCAGTGTACTACGAGCGCATTGATGTGGAAGGCCACCACTACGGCCCCTTGTCTCAGCAGCGGAAGAACGCTTTGAAGGAAGTGGACAAAGCCTTGAGCAACATGATCTCACTCATCAAGGTGAGTGGCATACAAAAAACCCAGCTCCTGGGTGCCTTTGGAAAAGGCTTTTAAAATTGGTCTTTTTGGCACTGCCAAGAGCCTATTTAACACCTGCAACTGAATGCAGTGCCTGTAAACTTTTATTTCCTGAGAAACAGGCTACTGAGATCATGTGGAAGTCAAGGCACCATTACCCTGCTTGTTATTTTCATTGATGGCATTATAACCCTCCTGGTGAATTTAAACCAGTAGCCCCAGGAAGCCACAAACCAATATATGTGTTGCTCCGTTTATGACTTGTGTTGCCAGCTGAACTTTATTGTAGGCGAAGGAATCAAAACTGTGTGTTTCCTAAGGCTTGTGGAATCAGACAATTAACTTTTATAGCGGGTTTTATGAAAGTATTCAGAACTCTGTACTTTAAACTTGGTTTTAAAAAAATGTTATCTAAACGATTTTGCAGTGAGAAAATCTTTTGGGTAAATGGCATATGAATATGAATATTTCTGACAATGATAAATGCATGTTGGAGTTTTTTATGTGTTTCAGTGAAGAGAGGAATACGTATCTTCAATTTCACTAAACATTAAGAGCTCTAATGCTAAGTGCTCCTGTTTGGGAGGGAAAGAGAGAAACACCTCTTCCACAAGCGGTATCATGGCAAAATTGCTGAGTGGACTTATTTTGGAAAAACTCTGGTGCTAATCTCTCAGACTCTTCCACAGCAGCAAGTAAAAGTGGGTGTCCACCATTATGGGTGGTGGCAAAGCACATTGCAGGACATTTGTGGACGTGATCCTTCCAGCCAACTTCCACGGAATCAGCGGAGGTCAAATGGTGATTTAATTTTTCCAGCAGGCGCACACAGTGCAAAGCTAAAAGGCCTTTAAAGTTGTCATCCACTTGCTTCACAGAGCAAAGGCCTTCAGAATGATATCAACGTCCTCCTCTTCTCTGATCATGGGATGACAGACATCTCTTGGACAGATAAAGTGATTGAGCTGAAAAACTATATCAATATGAGTGACACCATACAAATGAAGGACCGAGGTCCTGTTGTGAGCCTCTGGCCAACTCCAGAGAAGCATGCAGAGGTGAGTACAGCCTGGTTATACCTCTTAGGTTTGTGTTTTCTCAGTTTTTATGCCAATTGTGTCTTCTGTTTTCTCATAACATCCAAATACTGCTCTCAGAGATGCGTGCAAAAATCAGCAATTATCAGGAGTCAAACTTGGATCCTGTGACACCCTTGTGATGCTGGTTTCCAAAGGAAAATCACACCAGGCAAATCAAAAAGCATGAACTTTCACTATATGGCAAGGACACATGCTTTTAAACCCCACCACTATTAGCTTCTGATAAATAGCTAAAAGATTTTAGCTCAAAGTGCACTTTTAGGATTTTATCTGTATTAGTCAATTTATTGACACTCTAGCTGGGATTTTCAAATGATCTGGAGCAGGTTCAGGCATTCATATTCCAGTAAACTCCCACAGAGGAATCAACTCCATTAGACTAGAATTGCAAAATATATTTTTTTACAATATTTTCCTTTGAGGAATTTTTTCATGAAGCATGTTGGATTGAGTCAACCATAAAAGCTCAATGCTAGAACTGCAGGATTTTGAGGCATAAATTAAAACAATAGAGAAAAAAATTGAAAATCACTTGAAAAGAATGAAAATGTAGTATCTCTGACTAATAGACTAGTACACTATAGTCTAACCAGCAACCAATGCATAAGTAGTCATTATTTCTGTCCTCAAAATATAGATAAGTGGATGTACAAAATGGGCAAGCCATTCCCCAGGCAAATAATTTTGGTTTCCACATTATATTTTATGCAGTTACAGTATATTGTAGCCCATGCAATTTTTTAAAAGAGAATATTTGCTGATTTTGCACCCAAACAAGTCTCTTTAGGAATTGTGTATCTGTGATATTGCGAACATTTCAAATTAGTGCCAGAACTGAAAGCTGTCTTAGAGGCATGCACGAGCAATTCACTCACAAGTGCATCACAGGGGATCACAGCATTGATAAGCTTAACCCAGAGTTCCCTGTTTTTGTAGGCCAGATCTCCAAACAAGGGCAAGTTGCAACTTCACACAGTCATGGGCTTTTATCCGACAAAGCTCTTCAGCACATGCTTCTCTCTTATTAAACAGCCTAATATTCCTAAGGAGAATAAAGTACAATGCCTTATACTATGGTTTTGTTTCTTTCCTTCATTTCTTTTTAGGATTTCTTGCTGGAGGGCTAGCTTTTTAAGCAACATGAAGTTGAGTTTCAGTTTCCCAATAGCTAGATTCTCTATTTCTAATTAATTTTAAAGAGCTATGTTTATGAGGTGGAGTGTATTATGATATAATGGTTATCACCTCTAAGAATTACCCCATTTCAAAGCACCAGAACTACTGGTGACCACTCCCTAGCCCTGGTCATGGTGGGAGGAACTGTGCCATCACACCCTGGTGCTGTCCTTATGGTCACTGCACATCAGTGCACATATCTGGCACACATATACATACAAGGGTGACTTAGCTGAAAGGCTAGTGAAGAATCTTTCATTCTTTGAAGAATTGAGCTATTTATTCCTGAAAATTATTGATATTTAACTTGTGAAAGAACAGTATAGACTCTGGGGGCTCCAATAGCTGCCTTCTTTATGGCATATGAACATCTTTTTCAGGCATTTAAAATATAGTTTCTGAATCATTTGGGGTGTAATGACATTTGTGTGATTATATTCCAGACAGTGTGATTAATATTAATAAACCACTTGCATGGCATTGTGCAGATTCAAAGCTGCAGGCTTTGGCTAATTAATCTCACATCAGATAACTAACGAAGCAGATAACTGAGCACTATCAATCCCTTGATAGTGATTGACTGTATTATAAATACACATAATACATGAATTCACGCATTCCTATGTGTTTATGATCCAAGTTTTCAGAATCTCCTCAACCACATAAGCAGGTTTTGTCCAGCCACAACCTTTGGACAGGCAAAGTCCTGGTTTGAATGCTGATGATTAGCCATTACAGGGGATTAGCCATTTTTCAAATTCAGATGTTTCCATGTACCCATGGGTGTATTTACCATCTTTACAGCCATATGGTGTCCTAACATTTCTTTTTGCTTTGCAGATATATCAAAAATTGAAAGCTGTGGAACACATGGATGTTTATAACATACAGGATATTCCAAACAGGTTTTTCTACAAAAAAGGAAAATTTGTGTCTCCACTAACTCTCGTGGCTGAAGAAGGATGGTTCATAGTAGAGGTAAAGTATAGAAGCAAAATACTTACACAGGAGTGTGAAAAGGTGCAGTATATTGCTGTTAATTGAGTTAAAGTCAATGGGCTAACTACAAAACTAATGTCAAATTTTGCTGTGTACTTAAAAGAACTTAAAGATACTGCAAGTATCCTAAAGGCAGACAGTTAAATAGCCAAGAAGACCTTTAATTCTTTGTTGTCATAAAGCAGGAGTAGTTCTTGTATCTCACATTGCAGTTTCGTTGCCTTACTTTTCTTCCCCCGCCATCTACCTTCATTTCAGGCACAAAAAGAATGTTTCCATCTCAAGTCCTTACTATCCCTCCATTCAGCAGTATCTTATGGCAACTTTTTCTTCTGCCTGGCTTTCCATCCACCAGACTGTCCTAAAAATGCCCCTCTTCTCCCAAGCCCTCCTGTCTCAAAAGGGTCAGACTGGAGGTTTACTCCTCAGAGATGCCCAGTGCACACACTGAAAATCTGGGAACTTGTCAAGCAGAGAACCCACGCATGAAGAAATTTTTCATACTAACTTATTTTCTTACTATAAATTGTTGTGTTACTTTGTGCTTGTGTCACTACCAGGCACCTCCGCATTACAGATACTAACTGCAGCTCAGCGCATCTCAGAGGGTGAGGCAACTGCATATCTTCTAAGGAGGTAAACTGAGGAGTGGTATTAAGTGCTTTGCCCAAGGCCATCCATGAAGTCGATAAGCTGGCAACAGAACCAAGGAGTCCTGGGTTTCTTTCATGTCCCAGCATAGCCAGTACACATCATTGCCTTGCAGGTTATTTTAACTCAGCTGAGCATCTTCTTTCATGACCTTCAGAGTTACTGCTCACCAAGCATTGCTCAGGACAGTCCACACTACCACATTTCTTGCTAGCCAACCTGAATTTAACATAATAGTTTCTACAGCTGAATAAAAATGCACCTCTATAAAACCTGATGGTTTTTGAGTACAGATGGATGAGTACCACACTTTTGATTAAAAAAAAAAAAAAAGTAAAAAAAAGCCAGAGTTAAGATTTAGACAGGTAAAATAGGAAACTGAAAGATTTTTTCCAAAATTATTTTAAAAAATTACAACTGAACTCTTTTGTACAAAAGTTCAAAACAGAATGTTTTTACATATTCTGTAGAAAATAAAAAAGTGCTTAAAAAAAGTCATTGAAACGCTGACAAACCTTAATAACAGTGCAGCAAACACTGCTGCTATGATAATTATTTCTGTCTCTCTGCCCATTCCTCCCCATTGTTTCTGATTTTCAAGAATGTCCTCTCATTAATGCTGTCAGATTTTCCTTCTCTTTGGTACATTTTCATTATCTGTGAATGGGATATGAAAATGAAAGTTTCCTGTCATATTTTTAAAGAAATAATTGAGCCTTCTATTATGTTTCCTGCCCAAATCACTGAAGAGAGGATGCGCAGCTCTTCCCTGTCATGCTCCCAGGGTTTTTTAACTCTCTGTTGGCTAGTGGATAGCTAAAAGCTGTTTGCAAAAGGGGATTTTGTTGGTGGTGGTGGTTTTTGAAAGAGACAAAGGGGGTGTATCTGAAAAGTTGTTTTCCTCATCAAGGATCATAGGAACTAAAGCCCATCTACATTTTGGTTAAAGCAGGATGAGGAGAGATTTCACTCTGTATCAAAGCTGATCTGCTCATATTACCTTGTTCCCTTCACATGAGTGAGTGGTCCCCATCCTTTGAGCAGAAGATCCCCCAGCTGCTCTCCTGTGTGCAACAATGGTGTTAGCCCTCAGGGCTCCATGCTCACTCTGTACACATCCCAATGTACTTTCCCAACATTTAGAGATCAATTGCAGTACATTTTCTAAACATGAACATGCAGGGAAAGTCCATTGTCCACAATCCCAGATACACCTGTTTCATCTTTGAGGAGGATTGTTAGCCGAGGCTTAGTCTGAGTATGAAAAATTACATCTTGTCTGAGTCCTCCATCCCATTTGGACTTGTCAAGCAAGCACATCAGTGTGCTGCCAATGCCCTGGCCCCAAAGAAGCCAGAAGAAAGGAGTTTGTGGGGTTTGCTGTAAGGCAGAGCCTGATGCTGCAGAAGGGCAGTGCTGGGATGCTTGCATAGCCCTGTCCCTCAAGCTACTACTGTTAGTGGCTCCATTTCATGAGCTCTCACTTCAGCTGCAGTTATGAAAGCTAGTAGTATGTTTTCTGACTCAGCTGGCACCAAAAATGATGGAAATGACTGTGCCTTTGACTGCACATTCTGTTGGAGTAGGTGTCTCCTGGTGTCTGGGTGGGTTATGGAAAGCACACCATCTCCTCCTGCATTTGGTATTTCTGGGGAAGCAGCAGTGTCCAGGACATCTGACAGGATCATGGAAGGATGTAGGTATGGCAATGTCATGGTGCTGCCGAAGAACCACCACAAATTTAATGTGACTTCACTTGTCTGAAGCTGATGCTGGCAAATGCTATGCAGGCTGCCTGATGGCGAGCAGCACACTCAGTCCCCAGGAATTGCAGGAAATACAGCATAAGGAGGTGTTATGGTAGGAAGAGAAGAAGGAGTCTGTTTTCTCCTTGGCTTGCTCTGAGCACTGTCAGGGAAATAGACGGGGACAGGAAAAGGAATTTGTCCGCTAAAATAGTTTCATTTAATCTGGAGCAGACTACCCAGAGAAGCCATGGAGTCGCTCTCACTAGAGATGTTCAAGAACTGTCTGGATGCAATCCTGTGCAATGTGATCTAGGATAACCCTGCTTGAGAAAGGAGGTTGGATCCACTGTGATCTCTTCCAATCTGACCCATTCTGTAGTATTCTGGAATTATGTGGTACATCTGCTGAGTATTACATATGAAGAAACAGGGGGTTCCCCTGGAAAATAGTTGGAAGAGCTACACCTCTTAGTCATCACTACTGCTGTCCTCAGTGCACAGCCAATTTTCTTTCTTAAGGAAGAAGACAAATACCAGACAAAATAAATGTTTATAAAAGGAAAGGGATCCTCAGTTAATCTGCTTCACCATCTGGAGGAGTTGCGGCACCACTTGCCCAAGGTGGGAGTGTGGGAAACTCTTTTGGGGCATCTTCTGTGCTTCTGTGCCCAAGTGTGAAGCCCAGACCTGGACACTCTAGAGAACTGTGCAGCTCCTTCTCTATAATTATCAGAGAAATTAATGTCAGGGGTCTGATGAACTTCCAGTTAATGTTCTTTGTTTAAGAGAAATTCCTGCCATAGTTTTGGGGTAGTCTGGAGTGCCACATCTGCTGCTATCCCTAAGGAGCATGGACAGGAGAAACTTATGGACAAGTTGGTCCAGCATTTTGATCAGCCCCTAGGGACTGCTGCTCTGACAGGTATGGGACTGTTGTAGGTAAGAGCTGTTAATACAAAACAGGAGAAAGTAAGGAAGGAATTTAAAAGTACATCTTAAGGGCAATATGGGCAAGGAAGAACAAGGTTTATAATGACAAACTAATAAAGCATAGATCCACTGAGTAAGGAAATAAAACAGAGTCTAGGCCACAGACAGTGGGACTGTCTTAGGTCAGAGCCAGTGTTCCTTAGAGCAAACCTCGTGCTTTAATACGAAAACAAGTAGGGAGAAGAAATAATAATTAGAAAATATCTAGTAGGGATGATATTTGTATTGTTAGGCTGACTAGTCAAATGGAGGAAAAATTACTTATTTTTCTAAGTTGTCAATGGCATGTGGGGCAGAACAGCACACCATCAAACCCATGGAAGTGCATGGCGCTGGGTGGGAGAGCAGCGCTGCTGGCAGGCATGGGGAGAGGAACAGCACTTTGCTTACACGTGTCACATGCAACTGTGGTACTTTGTGCTTGTGGCAGAAATTTACATGAGTTGTCCTCTCCTCTCCTCTCCTCTCAGGGAGGTGGTTACTCACTGACACAGCAAAGCCAGGGGTCACCCCTCCTGGGGATGAGCTCCTGTGCAGGTAACAGCACAGTGCGGGGGCCTGATGGGGTGGTACAGCAGACGGAGACACAGTATGGCACCCCACAGTGCCCCAGCACAGCCCAGCAGGCAGGCACTAACCACACTCCACTGTTGTCACCCAGAGCAGGGACAAGCTACCCTACTGGGAGAATGGGACAGGGAGGAAGGAGGCCTGGCAGAATGGCTGGCATGGCTATGACAACGAGCTCATGGACATGAGAGGCTTCTTCCTTGCATATGGACCAGGTACAGTGCCACCATCCCTGGTGTTCCACTTCCCCTGCAGCCCCATGATCCTCACCCCTGAATCCCTGCAGCCCCTGGCACATCAGGACCCTGATGGAGCACTCTGCGACACCCAAAACTTACAAATAGATGGCAGGATTTCCTCACTATGAAAGGTTTGTTGTGCTGCATCTATTTCATAGCTGAATAAACAGGGCAGAGAGATGTGAAGGGATTTAGTCAGCCTCTCTCTGATGTTACAGTGCAGTTAATATCTCTTCGCCCTGTTTTCCTAAATTTTGGCCTAAACTTTCAATTCTGTTTGAAACACGTGAATCCTGCTTTTGTTGGGGGATTCAGACTTGCTACTGCAGGGCACTTTCTTTGGGAAGTTTGCAGCATACCTCACCCACCTGTCCGATGGGCAGACACGAAACTCCTGGTTTCCATTTCATCAGGCCCTTTAAACAAGGCAGAGCACCAGGCTGCAACTGCAGACATGACTGAAAGCAGAATGTGCAACACAATTATGTCAGGCTATTAAATCTACCAAGCACACACAGTAAAGTAGCTCCTGTACTTAAAAATTAAGGGTTTTTTTGAGTTTTTAGAATAAAATTGGTCCAGAAGTAAAAATAATGAATAAAAGTGTTTAAAATGTTTTTGCTGAGCTATGTTGTAAATTGTATAGTAAGCCACATCCCAGCCTGGTCGGTAAGGCCCAGGAAAGGCAAAGGAGCCCTTGCCCTACAGCACCCCACATTCCAGGGGCTGAGCCCCAAGTTGCATGATGCCAACTCCTCTCTTTTGCCTGCAGATTTCCGATCCAACTACCGAGCGCCTCCCATCAGATCCGTGGATGTTTACAACATCATGTGCAGCCTGGCAGGAATACAGCCACTGCCCAACAATGGCTCCTGGTCCAGGGTGGAGTGCATGCTCCGAAACACAGCCTCCTTGGCACCACTCCCCCCGTGCAGCAGCTGTGTCCTGGCACTAGCTCTGCTCTCCCTGTTCGCCAGGCAGATCTCCTTACTGTGATCCTGAACAATGTCAGTCAGTGTCAACAGCAACTCCATCCTTCTCTGTTTGTTTTTTTAAAGTTCTTCATTTGAATAATAGCTTCATTAATAGAGTGCTGTCCCCTACTCCTCCATTGTGCTCCACCAGGCATGAATCTGACCCATCCTGCATTTACAATGGTTTTAACATGAAGCCAGGTTTTGTGCTGCTCCAAACACAGCCAGGGACAGTGGTGTTGCTCACTTAGATTTACAGCACTGGCAAGGAGAGCAGAGTAGGCTGGCTAGCCACAAAGTTTTCTGGTGGGTGCACATGGGGATCCCTGAGCATCAAGCACGTCTCACCCCAGCATCTTTCACTGAGGAGCTCACCCTGGCTCCCCGTACTGAGAAGCTCAGGAGTGGAGACCAACCTCTTTGCATTTAGCTGGGTTCATCCTGATTCACTCCTTCATCTCCAGCTCCATCAGCAGCAGAGCCCCATCTTCTCCTTACAGCACTACCCAAGCCCTGTCTATACTGACCCAGTCTTCAAAGAGCCAAGAACTTTGCTGAGTGACCATAATGCTGAGAGAGGTGAGTCAGCAGGAGAGCAGTGAGAGCATCCTACTTCTCTCAGCCTCTCTTTCTTCATTTTCACCAACATCAGTACTGGCTCTGTCCATTTCCAGGGCCAGGCTTTCCTCATGGACCACAGCAGTGGGGAGGGGTGGGAAAGGGGAGAGTGACAGAAATCCTCCACTTCAAAGACGGTGGGAAAATGAATAGACATCTGGACACACAAGGGTCAGGAGAACACAGGATGAGGAAGCCTGGCATTTAACAGCCTCTCTGATTTTCCTGGTGAAGACAGTATCATCTGCTCACATTTTGATGTTTTATACCCAATTGCATTCCTGAAGGTTTTTCAACACTTAACTGCTCTTCTATCAGCTCTTACGCTCTATACCTCTGCCTGGTGACCAGCACATTTCCCATTATTCTGCAGCAGGGAGAGAGATCTACACTGACATCTCCCATCCTCCCAGCTAATCCTAGTGATTATTTCCACCATGGGCTACCAAGCACAAGCAAAGCTGGAACAGCAAAGTTAAATTAGACAGCAGGAGAGGATAGAGCTGTTGTCGGAGGTACCTTTGGGAGTGTGCAGTGCTTTATCTGATATACCTCTGAACCAGGAGCTTTCAGCAACAAACTGCCTTTGGAAGGATTGAGGTCCTTCCCCATGTAAAACAAACCTCTAAGACTTACTATTCTTCTGGATCCAGAGTCAAGCACGATCCGAGTATGTGTGGTACAGTGCATTTAAGGGTGAATGATTACACTCTGGGGAAAAAAAAAAAACAAACACCAAATTAAACTTGACAAAAGACTTCTGTAATAGCTGTAAAGATTTATGTAATGTGTTTTTAAAGCTCAAGTGAACCATCAAATCAATTGGGAAAAAAATGGAAAAAATCAGTCTTTGTTATCAGACTGTTGAGTATAAAAGGCAATTTAGTGCTTTCGAAGCATTTGCAGTAGCTGTAAAACAAGCACCTATTGTTCAGAGTTCCCTGTTGCTCTTTAATGGACCAGGCTCAATGAAATCACTGGAGCACATTTTTAAAGAAAAAAAAATCAGCATACAAGATAACCAAATTACCAAGTTTTGTCTGAAAATCAACAGGATAGGTGCCATCAGTGCCTGCTAACTCTTCCACAACTTGCCCTTTTAAGTCTTACCAGCAAGCAGAACCCAAGGTCTTCTCACAGAAGAAATGTTTCTAAAGGTATAAGGGTATATTCAGCTCCTCAGTTATACGAATAGAAACTGAAAATAACAAATTGGGTCCCTTGAGTTGTTCCATGGATGGGCCATGACACATGAAAGCAACAGTGATCCTTGTGAGCACTTTGTGTAACTCATTTTTGTCAGTGTCCACATGCAAATACTGAAGGGTAAATCCAATTGCAATATGATTTGTTTGACCTTAATGCAAGCATTGTGTGTATGGTAAAAGATACTTGGTCTGTAAAAGGAAAATTTGATGGCAGACCTTCAAGAAGCTCGCTAGCTTTAGGGGAACTACAGCTCATTATTTTTTGAAAAGTGCATCTTTCTTCCTCAGAAATGTTGTACCTCTGAATCAGTTCACGTTCTCATTCAAAAATCAAGTGTCTTAACTCTCGCCTATTTTTCTGTATACTATGCAATGGAGGTGGGTGTATTTTAAAACCTATTTCTGAATGATGTTTTTATACAATGACTGATTGTGAATGAGTGAAAAATTCTAAAAATGGTGTTAGAAAAAACACATCTTTGTAAATACTGTAAGGTTTTTGAAGAAAAAAACAGCCCAAAACCTTCCCTTCAACACTTTGCCTTTCTTGTCTAATTGCTGCATCAAAGCATGATAAACAGTGTTTGAAGCTTGTACTGATTAATTATCAGAAAGACGAATGGTAACATTGTTTAGAAATGGCAAAGTTGTGAGCATGTAAATTAAGGACATTAAATGTATCACACGAGATGATGCAGCTTGTATATACAGTCCTTTTTTCCAGATGTATTTCATTGTTTAAACTTTTGAACATCCATTCAGGGACACGTAATTCCCACTAGCCAATGGACACGACAAAACATTTTGCACTTCTAAGAAGAGAGGCGAGCCCTGGATGCTCTCTCCAGATCCACTTCTCTAAGCCCTCCGTGTCACCATCACATCAGCTGCTTGCACAGATATTAAGAGCATTGTCACTGGTATGAGGGGGCAGTAGGGTCAGGCTTTCCAGAGCCTCCCCTTTCCAGTGGGAGATAGTGCAAATGTCAACAACACCTCGAAAACCAATGCTACTGGCCTCAAGGACAAGAGAGCCCTACTCCACTCTAAGCTCCACATACTAACAATGTCCATGGAAGAGACTAATTTAATAGAAATAAGTCTCCAAGCCTACTCAGTGGAATTTATCTTCTTTTCCTTATATTAACTGACCATAGAGCAGGGAGTGGATGATGGAGGAGGACCCGTGCAGGTTTGCCAAAGAGTCCTTTAATTCACAGCAGGACTCCCTCTGAACCAGTAGCACTGCCAAGGTCTGCTGGAGATGCTCCCCTCATGTTCCATGAACATGGGTCCTCAGAAAAGGAAGGTGCTGAGGGACTGCCTGCACAGGAATAAGTCTCAGTCAGCTCCCCATAACAGTGCCAAAAATGGCAATTTCACAGCTAAATAAGCTGAGCCTTTTTTATCAATGATCTTGGTGGCTATGCAAATGGCATGGCTGTTCAAGGCTCAGCAGATGAGCCCTCCAGCATCCCTCAGGATGCAGCCTGCATTGCCTGCACAGACTGCAGCCTCATGGAGACACCTGCCCTTGCCCCATTGGCCCAGACACCAGCCTGCACCTTCCACAAGCACAGAGACTTTGCAAATAAGGGGTGAATCAGAAGATTTTGTGGTGCTGGTAATCCTCCTTGTCTCCTAACTAATACATCACAATATATCACAGAACCACGGACTATTCTGAGTTGGAAGGGACCCACAAGGATCATAAAGTCCAGCTCCCGGCCCTTCACAGGATCATCCCCAAGAGTCATACCACGTGCCCGAGAGTATTATCCAAATGCTTCTTGAACTTTGTCAGGCTTGGTGCTGTGGCATCTGTCAGATGTTAAACCATACACCTCAGGGGGAGGCACAGACCAAATGAGCTCTGGCCACTGGGAAGTAAAAGGCATTGGAAAAGCTCCATGTAACATTTCCTCACCTTCTTTTCCCTGTAGGGTTGTGGCAGAGAGGGCAGGTTGCAGTAAATCCAACAGGAATTTTTAAAGAAAACATGGCCTAATGAAGAAGAAGATTTGAAACCCTGCATTTTAGCATAAGAAGTCTTTAACAACTGTTTTAAAAGACAACTTTCACATACACAGGAAAACATTTTTTGTGTAAGCATTGAAACACAGCTAAGTTAAGGGAAGGTTCAAAAATAACATTTCAGAATTACAGTTGACTAGACACAGTAATTCTCAAGCTTCATAGAGATGGATTGTATGGGTTATATGGACTGTATTTATTATTCTGATATTTCAAATACATGGAAATTGCTACGGACTTAAAAAACAGTATGACGTTATCCCAAATCTGTATCAGTTACACCAGTTCAGCTCTGCCAGCCCAATTTCATGAGGAAACCACTATGAGCTGCCAGGCAGCCTGCCCTGGTCTCTCCCTACTCCAGTCAGGTGTCTGTCGGAGATGCAGGGAATGCTGCTGCAGCCACATCACCACAAGAAGGCTGCTGCCCTGGCTGGCATGACAGGGACCTGTCATTCACAGGGCCTGCAGATACACTCCAGGGTGGAACACACCCAACAGCATTAGTCCTGGAACAGTGCGATGTGCTCCACTGGCTCAGAAGGCTGGGGCAGACTGGGAACAGGCAGTGGCAGGGCAAGGGAAAGGGCCAATGGGCCCTGGAAATGGAAATCATAGAATCACAGAATCACAGAATGGCTCAGGTTGGAAGGGACCACACTGGGTCATCTGTTCCAAGTTCCCTGTTCAAGCACGGTCATCCTAGAGCACATTGCACAGGATTGTGTCCAGTTGGTTCTTGAATATCTCCAGTGAGGGAGACTCCACAGCCTCTCTGGACAATCTGTCCCAGTGCTTGGTCACTCGCACAGTAAAGAAGTTCTTTCTCACATTCAGGTGGAACTTCCTGTACATCAGGTTCTGCCCATTGCCTCTTGTCTTATTGCTTAGCACCATGAAGAAAAGCCTGGCTCCATCCTCGTGACACCCTCCCTTTGGATACTTATAGACATTCATGAGTCATCTCAGTCATCTCTTCTCAAGGCAGAACAGGCCCTGCTCCCTCAGCCTTTCATCATAAAAGAGATGTTCCAGTCCCTTGATCACCTCTGTTGCCCTCCGCTGGACCCGCTCCAGGAGCTCCCAGTCTCTCTTGTGCTGAGGAGCCCAGAACGGGACACAGATTTCCCCACACGCTGCTTCTCTCCCTCGCTTGCCCACTTTTCGTGTGCACAGCCCGCAAGGCGCAGGCGGCGAGGCCGCAGCCCCTCAGGGCGGGCGGGAGGAGCCCCGGGAGCCCGGCCCGGCCGCACCCCCTGCCGGCCTGCCCGCAAACAGCGCATTTGGGACTGAAGTAATCCTTGCTTTTAGTTGGGAGAGTAAGGACTGGGGCTTTCCCTTCCTTCTGTGTGTCTCATCGCAACTTTTCCTTTTTCTCCGCTTTAACTCTCCCTGTTACCCTTTGCGCTATGGCCGATTCCTCCTCGCGCGGTACCCTAAACCTGCTGCTTCCATGTAGCACTCTGAGCAAGCTTCCCACCTGCTCCTGCTCCTGTTTCCACAGGAGAATGAGTGGGCACAGCAAGACCGTCGTGTGTATGTGGCCCTAAATGATCCAAGAGAGGAACCAGGTGGATGTACTCCCCACTCTCAGGACTTAGGCCGCATCTTAAGCTGCCTCTGTTGTCATTAAAGCCTGATCTCACTGGTGGGAAACAAAATACATAAAAGCAGGAGGAGGAGGGGAGCAGGGGAAGCGACACAGCTCTCTGCTACTTGTGTCCAATTGCAGCCTGGCTCGAGATTGAGCGCAGAATCTTTGGGTCAGATGTCCCAGCAGTGCCACACTGAGAACTCTGAGCTTTTGTCAGCGCAGGGGAACTCTGACTAAAACAGTCGCAGGTAGCAAAGAAATGGTGAGGAGAGATATGAAGAGTGGGCTGAGATGGGGGAAATTCAGTGTCCACTTTCCACACCAGCACAGATCAGGGCTTAGCTGAGCTCCGGGGAGCTGATTTTGATCCTCCCTCAGTCGCAGCAAATGAGGCATTTTAATATCAGGGTTGTATCCATCTTCAGGAGCAAGGGGCACCAGTGCATGCACAGATGTTCCTCTGTCCCTCACCAAGGGGTTGCAGGCTGCCAGCCGCAAAATGTCAGCATTCTCTGCTGGGACCATGTGGGTATTTCCCACATGACCAATTTTCTGTGGCTGCCAGAGTGGGCACTGACAGCTCTTGAGCAGCCTTCTGTTTTCCTCAAGAAATTACTAGTACACTAAACCATTACTCATCACTTAGATGCATTGTTCAGTGAATATTAATTAAGCCTCAAAATTGGCTGGAGACACTGTCATTGCTTCCTTGCCAGATAGAAAAAGGAGGTGGCATCAGCTGTTGCAAAGGCTTTGGAACACAGGTCAGGCTTGCAGGGGATCATCCACAATCCCTGCTGAACACCCAGCCAGCCTGCTGCTCTCACCAGGCTGCCTCCATGCAAAGGCTTCTGGCCACATAAATGTATATAACTGGGCCATATATCCATTAGAGGCAGTCTTAACCTTTCTTCAGTGGTCCAATGCGCTGCTCATCCTACATCGCTGAAACAACCAGTGCATTGGCATTCCCTCTGTCCCCTATTGAGGTTGGTTTTACCCCTGCAGGACATGACCACACCATGTGATTCAGCAGGAGCCTGCTTCTGATTTCTGAGAGGTGCCTCACACCCTCTACATGATCCCTGCACAGAAGGAGGCTCTGACAAATTCAAAATGAATTTTTTGGAAGGGCTTATTTGCCTCCCAATGTATCCATCCTTCCATCCATCCATCCATCCATCCATCCATCCATCCATCCATCCATCCATCCATCCGTCTGTCCATATATCCATCCATCCATCTGTAAATCGCACTCTCCCTTAATACTCTTTCCATATACTCCATACAGGTGGAGCTTTGGGGTGCAAGACTTTATTTCCTTGCTTGCCAGAGTAGGCAGCAATGTGGTTTTCAGCTTACAGTTAATTGATGCCCATGAAAATCCGAGGGCTGAAAGAGGGGTAACCCCACTGACCCCATTCCAACTGAGTAGATTCTGTAAGAGAGAGGCAAAGCACCCCTTGCCCATCCATGGAGGGATTCTCCAAGCACAGATGTAACAAGGAGATAATTTTGGACTTAAAAACTAAGTGTTTAAAGCAGCCTTCAAATAGCAGCTGTGAAAGAGGACAAAAAAAAAAAAAAGGCGTAATTTTTTTAAGGTGAAATTCAAGCAGTTTATGAGCTGGATTTTACAAGCTGCTTACTTACACTGCTGCAGGGGCTGGGTGAGATTACCTGGAACATCCCCTCCCGCCTTAATCTCAAATGGTTCCTCACAAGAACACTTCTGACAAAGAAAAATAACTATTTTCCCCCCTCTAAACAGAATAAACTTGTGAGGGCACCAAGCTTTCTTTGTGTTTCATACAACCTCTTTCATCAAGAACAAATGGGATGAACAAACCCAAATCCTATGGACAAGAAGATACTTAATATCCATAATGTGGGGAGCTTTCCAGCAGAAGACAGACTGTTTTATGCAGAAATAGCTGAATGCAGCCTGTGAAGGCCTAGCAATTAATCACGCACTTGAAGAAATACAACACACTCATAGAGGCTGAATTTTAAATGCTTGCTGCTCCAGTTTGGACAGTGACAAATTAAGGCCCTCACAAAAGCAGGTGTGGCCCTTGAAGAATCCCTCTGAGGGCAATTAAAAATGGGAAACCAGCTGGTAACCATGCAGATGTGACAGCTAGGGCAGCTCAGGAAATGAATACAAAGGAGAAGGATGAGGAATAAATGGTGTAGGAGCTGAGGCAATAGAAACAGGACCTGCTCTCCACAGGGGTTTGCTCCATGGCAGGTGAAGTGCCTCATCATGTGGGATGGGCAAAGTGGTGGCAGCCACATATTCCCATTGCCCTGAAGAGTTGCCACAGACAGGCTCCAAATGAAGCCCTCACTGAAGGACCCCAAAAACCAGAAGAGCTGCTGTTCTGTGTGTCACACAGCTTCCCCTGGTGCCCAGGGGATGGCTGCATTCAAGGATGCCTGAAGCAGATGGCCTGGGCACACCTGAAATTGTCTGTGGTACCCTGTGATGGAAAAGGCAAGGGATGAGATCAAAGGTGGATTTTCCCAAGTCGGCTTCAGTGAGCTCCAATCCAACAGGTAATATCCAGCCATGTTTCACATACAGTGCTTCACTGATCCTGATCAGTTCATTGTCTCCAGTGTTACTGTTCCGAATCGGTCACGAAAATCGTAGTTTTTCGCACTGAAAATACAGAAGATAATTCCGATACATGACAGATTATGGGGAATTTGTAATTTTCCATTAGGGTTACCATTTAGGAAGTATGAGCAAAGTTATAAATAGTGCCATGCAAAAAAACTATGAATCAGTACAAGGCAGAGCTCCTCATCCTATTTGGAAAAGGATGTCCCCATGATTGTCATCACAATTCCTCAGTGCTGTTCCTCACATATTTAATCCTACCCTGGCTCTCTCCACACATCCAGTGTGCATGAGGCATCACTGGGACAGAATTTTGTAGAACGTACCTTCTACCAAAGTGCAGGCTGGAGGACTGTTCCCATCAGTCTGTTCTTCTAATTTGTTGATAAAAAATCTCTTTCCTGTTGTGAATTATATGGGCTATTTCTCAAAAAAAGCTGTCAGCACAGATCAGACTTTTTTTATTATTTTTTCTCCCTTGTCCATAGGAAAGGTGTACTCCTCTTAACATTATGCTTTGGCATCCTTCCAGGAAGCTGAGCAAAACAGCATTTCATTTGAGACTGCTGATAAAAGGGCAGAGTGGACAGGGTCTTTACCAGTTTCAACCTCTAAACAAAAAGATCTCTCTAGTGAAGAGCTGCTCAGCCACTTGCTTGACTCTATGAAGCTGAGTATTTAAGCCACTTCTCTCTTGAAAAAAAATCTTGTTTTTGTTGGCCCTATCTCCAGCATAGTGTTGAAGCATCGGAAATTTTCTGTGGAAAAGGAGCTGTCTTTCTGTATTCCCCTCCATCACTTGCTGCTTGTCACCAGTGTGGGTCGTGACAGCCCTAACAGTGCCATCCTAGCCAGAATGCCAAATAAGGCAGGTGGGCAGCTTCACTGTGAGAAAGTACCATCCACAGTTCCTCTGTACCTGGGCACAGGTAGTCATTGCAGCGCAGAGACCCTCTCTGGCCTAACAGCTTTCATATGACAATCGCATCCTAAGGCTGAATAAACTATTTTATAACAAGCTCAGTATCCACGGTCTCGGCCAGGAACAAGGGCCCCAGCTGGCCAGGAAGAAGCCTGGCCTCAAAAAGCAGGATTTTTTTGCCAAAAATCCTGCAAGGGTGGGAGAATAGATGCAACCAGAGAGCCAGGAACACAGCCTGAGGCTGTACTGAGCACACAAACAGCAGCCACAGGGTGGAGATGGTCTCTGCCAGCATTTTTCCTGTTTGAAGGGATGGGAATGGGCTAATTTGGAACCAGCAGTAGGTAAACAAAGAGAAAATATGAGATTAATCTTATAGAATGATCTGAACACGTTCTGCATCACCCTTCCAGTTCCCCATGACAATCACAACTGAAAACGGAGAAGCCTTCAAGTGATGTTTAAAAGGTTTCATGTACCAGCGTGGCAAACAGAGCCAACAGCAAAACTTCCCTGCCTCTAAGAAGGGACAAGAGGAGAAGAAATTGCTTGGTGCTCATCCATCTCCCTCCTGTAATCTGTTGTGTCTGGCTACTGCTGCCACGTGCAAACATCTGGGATGCATCACAGACCTTCTCCTGCCAGAGAGAGGAGATGGATTTTTGGACACAAAATAAGCTTGGAGGCACTCTGCAGCCCTTGCAAGGGAATGAACAGCAAGCTATTGCATGTGTGATAAGAATGGGGGGAAAAGGAGAAGGTGTTATTCTAAGAAGACAAACGTGGGTGCCTTGAGGGTGACCAAAACTTGCAGGAGCAGAAACCTCCTGCACACATGAGGAGGGGGGGAGGCTGATGGGTTGAGACAAGCAATTACAACTTGTGTTTTAGGGGGCTGCCTGAGCAGAGGGGTTCTCTCTCACCAGGTTTGCAAGATGTGCGTAGTTCCTACCTAGTGGGTGAAAGGTGGCAAGTTGTTCTTCAGACCAGGAGTTAACCAGGAGTAAGGAGGGCCATTGCACTTGGGCAGCAGAGAGGAGTCCGCATGGCAGGACTGCCAGATGGCCTCTACCAAGATCGCTCTCCATCCTTTCCCACAAGGCTTTTTCCAGGACTCCACTTTGCCTGCGAATGGGGCACCTCCAGGAAAGGCAGCCCCTGCTGCCCTCAGTGGCTGCACTGTCTCCTGGCCCCTGCTGGGCATCGCTCAGGGACACCACATGCTTACAGTACAACCACAGACACACCACAACATTCCAGTGTCACTTGCTATTTATTTTAAGTCTGTATAAACCATGAAGGCAGGCACACATAGTTCCCCACCTCAGCTGGCTTTTGGGAGCTCAGGATCCTCTGGCCTCCCAATAATGCAAAGATTTTTTTCTTCTCTCTTGAACTGATCTTCCTTCTCCAGCTGTTGATCCCAACTATGACTCCCCTGCTAGTGAAGTACATCCTCACATTCCTCTGTCCTAGAGTTTTCCTGTTTATTTCAGTGAACTCTCTCAGGATTTTAAGCCCTGATATTCCAATTCCCTCATTTTCCTTCTGGAGAACGGTATCTACGCTCCTTCTCTTCCCCTTGAGTTGCAGAGATCCCAATTTGGAAGAAATCTGGGCAGAAGCTGGTTGCCTGCTGACCCCTCTGTTCATGGAGACCCATGCCAGCGTTGCACCCCTGATTGCATTATCCATGGCACAATGAGTGTCTCATGAGCAGTCATGAGACACAGAATTCACATGCTATATGTCAATATAGTCTAGAGTGTACATCATTCTTTTTCTTTTTACCAAAAAAACCCCCCAAAAAACCAAACCAGCAGTCTCTGTTTTTAGCCTGACATGTGAGACAACTCAGTTGCTCTTCTCTGTCTTGAGACTGAAGCTGGTGGTCTCAACTGACTGGACCTGACGGCCTATTACTAATCCAGTGTCAAAAAAAGCTCTTCAGCAACATTCCAAGCTACTAATTTTTAGAAAGACTAACAGTTCTGAAATCTGCAATGGTCTAAATATTTTAAGGCAATAGTCTTTCGGTAGTTTCTGGATCAAGAAAAGTCCACCCATCTCCAGGCAAATGTTTTAAATGCAGTGAAAGAGCTTTTCAAAGCTGTTTGCCATTCTCTAAAGCTTTAGTTTTCTGGGATTTTATTTTTTTACTTCTGTCTGCAAATATAAGTGGGTTTCTCACTTTGGTTTTTTTTCTGTACCAACTGCGATTTGGTGAAACTTGTCTACTGCCTAACAGCAAAGCATGAGAGGTAATTGTGTCTCCATACTGGGTTACAGATAACAGTAAAACCATATAGGCAAAGTGCCTTTAAGGAGAAACAATAAATATATTGCCTGCCTTAGGTCTGAGGACTCATGAGTTTCTTCATTATGAATTAATAATAAATCTCCAGGGTCCACTGGCAACTACTTACAAATAAAGCACTGTGATTAGAAGATAGAATGACTTTCTTTGTAAGTAAGAAGTAAGTGGGGAGGAGAAGATGGGACACTAGTCCCATCTAGACTAGATGGGACACGGCCCACGGTGCCAGGGAGGGCTCTGGGGGGCTGCCAGCCTGCCAGGCATCGGAGCCATGGGGCAGCAGAACAAGAGAGCTGAGGAGCTTTTTAGGTTTCCTTTTCTACTATGTGGGCTGGATGTGTCCTCCTCCTCCATGGGGCAAGGCAAGTGGACGGGGCTCCAGCTGGGGTCCCTCTATGGACTTGGCACCTCTGTTCCTCAGGCTGGTCACCAGGGTGGCCTTGTGCACTTGCATCATGATGGACAAAGTGGCTCCTGCCCCCCTCCTCCTCATGGTGCCTGCCCTGATGCTTCTGCCACAGATTTCATCTGATCTCTGCCTCAACCCAGAATTCCCTGGGAATTTTCAGCACTCCTTTAGAAGAAAAGAAAAAAACATACTGCATTTTCAAGGTTAAAAAATAGGAGAAAAAAGAAAAAAAAAGGTGGTTGCTGTTCTATTGAGCTCTGACAGGGTCATGCTTTAGATGAGTGTTACAGCTGGAACAGTTACAAGTATCTGAAAGTCATCACCAGCTTGTGTCACAGAGAAGCACATTAAACTGCAGCAGCTGGATGCCAAAGAGGACTTCTCTGGCAGGTTCACTTTGGGCCTGAGCCAGAGGCTTGCACTAAACTGCCTCCCCATGATGGGGGTGAGTGGCAGCAAGGGGCTGGGGCCCCACAGCTCCTCAGGGAGGAAGCTGAGACCAAGGATTTGGTTCAAGGCTACTGAGCAAGAACAGCGGTGCAGAGGGAAGAGGGGGACCTCACTGTGGAGGCAGGGACATCTGCCATAGCCAGAAAGTCAAATGTCCCTCTCTGCTGTCCTTGGCCCTGTCATTGCCCACGATCCTACGGCACACCTAGCCCAGAGGTTTGCACTTCTGTGTCCTCAAGTTTGCAGTCTGGATGGCTGCTCCCAGCAGTCACTGCCCAGTGGTGCATGTGCAGTGTGTGCATGGTGGAGACATAGCGACAGCAGGCTCCAGGTACACAGGTCATGGGATGGGGTTTGCATTCACATCCCACCAGTGCACAAGCTGCCCTGTAAAGTTAATTACTTAGGCCCTCATTTTCCAAAAATCCAGCTAATAGGACCCAAAAAGGCTGTAGTGCTGTGGCTCTGCTCCTGATGTGCATCCTCCAGTACAGAAGTTTCATCAGCAAGTGGTGCAGCCCATCTGTGCTAAGACTGAGTGACTGCAACTGGAACCACAGCACGGCGAGTGTGGGCAACCAGGACAGC
Organism: Eulacestoma nigropectus; assembly: GCA_013397775.1. Lineage (NCBI taxonomy): Eukaryota > Metazoa > Chordata > Aves > Passeriformes > Eulacestoma > Eulacestoma nigropectus. The sequence goes on along the minus strand of VZTE01004036.1, from coordinate 62,392 downwards.
CCTTGCTGGAGCACAGCCCTGCTTGCAGCTAAAGTGCCAGTGCTGGTGTACCTTTTGACGTCTGCGTGAGGAAAGCCTCTATCCATAGGAGAGGCCACTGGCTCTTGCTTGTCCTTGCACTACTGGTACACTACTGAACACACTGGAAGCTGCTACTTCTGGCTGCTACTTCTGCAGCTTCCTGCCAGCATGACCCTCTTTGGCACTTACAAGGCAACTGGCCTAATTTTACCAGCAACAAGCAGAGGGACAAGAGGAGAGAGATTGAGAGAACTCAAAACAAGTCTTCAGGTTTCTGTAAGCAAACAAGCAGCCCAGGTACATAACTATTTCAGTGTATGCACAGGCATGTTAGTAAATTTATTTACTGTCTTTGCTTACTTTCACATAGCTGGCAGAACAGGGTTAGGTTTTATGTGCTTATTAGGATGAGAGAGAAGAAAAAAGATGTTAAAAAAAAGTACTTGGGATTTCCCATTCCCTGTCCCCATTCATCACTTCTGTGACAGCTGGGCTAAAAATACTTTGCTAAACATGAGGACCTACGGGCACAGAAGGAAGTTGCTTATAAATGCAAGCTCAGCCATCTCCACACAAAACCACAGGCAGTTATAAAAGCCCCAGCAACACTGACTGCTCAAAACCTTTTTCTCTTCAAGTACCAGCTACAGTGAACAGGGGTGTCAGAGCCATGGGCTCCTTCCCTGCAGTTTAGGAAAGGCTAGTAAGCAGAGGCCATTTTCTTCACATCCATTCTGCAAAGCACAACTGAATAAATTGCTTTTTTAAGCATTCACCTGAGGTCTTGCTTGATGCCCTGAGGAAGACAGATGTGACCTGGTGTTCCAGTGCAGTTTGGGGTTTTGTTCTTCTTTTTGAGCCCTCAAACCACAGAGATGCTGGACAGAAAAGCACATAGTTTTAAAAAAAACCAGCAGCAGCAGTCAAAAGGAGGAAGAGAACAGAAAGGACTGTGGGGGCATATTTACATTCCTAAATATTTTTTTTTAAATTAAAAACCTGCAACAGCATGGTTTGAAGGGAAGTGCTGACAGGAGCACCTATCCTGAAGCAGCTGACCGCCTTTTCTTCTCTAAGGTCTTTTTGATGAGCAGGGAAAGTGAAAAAGGGAAAGTAATGGAAAAGTGGGAGAAAGACACTCTAAGATTAGCATGACCTTTTCAGAGGAGAGGATGAGAAATGGGCCAGAAGAACTCTCGTGTCAAGTAACATGTAGGGAAAAAAACCCCCCAACCTGAAGGAGAATAAATGTCAAAAAGAAGCAGAAGATGAGGAGATTCCAAAGAAGGATATTATAGAAAGTAAGTTGTGAGGAAAACAAGATTAAAGAAACAGTTGAGAGGCTGATGGAGAAAAAATCTGGAGAGAAGATCTTTCAAAAAAGTTATCTTGTAGGTGTAAGGTATCTCTAGATACAGAAGGATGTAAATCTACTCAGTGCTCTCAGCTGAAAGGCATGACCTTTCATGCAAGAGAGTACTTCTTCAGCCAAGCAGTGGCCCTAGACATTTTCAGTATGTTATAGGCCATGTTTCACCAAAAAGATGTCACTTGATCAAGATCTTCAGTTTACCTGTCAGCAGAGTAAGTATAAAGAGAATTCAAACCAGGCTTCCAAGCAAGTTTTAAAGTGCAAGGTGGGGTAACTTCGGACAACAGTAGTTTCTTTGTAGGTAATTAATGATTAGCCTAATTTAGCACCTAAAATACAAGTACACCATAAGGATAGAAACAAAAACAAAGTGCTCTGAGGGGGAGATAGTGTTTGCAAACTTCTCCAGTAGTACTGAAAAGGCCTTGAAAGTCTAAGTTTACCAAAACCCAAAATTGACTTTACCTGTGCAAGGCACTAGGTCAGTGCTGGCATAAAACCCTAACCAAACACTGTCTGGCTTTGGGTTTTTTCCCCTCTGTAATTCAAAATGCATAATTTCATGGAGACTGATTACAGTGGAAGGAGATGGATGAAGGGGAATGAAGACTAGAAACAGCATGGTAGTGGTATGTGCCACTAGCAGGTGACAAGCCAAGGTGCTTAAGACAGCACCTATTTCCAACAGATGCTGCTTTGTTTTTTATCTTGTAAATGTTGTAAATTCTCATAGCTGACCTTGGCAAACAGCAGTTCTCATGGTACAGCTCTGGCAAATCTCCTGGACCCTAAACTTCCTCCAAACCTTCTTCCAGGTGGTGGTAGAGGGTTGGAAAATGGCGCTTGCATGTTACATTGTCCACTTGGGCCTTTCCAACCTGCAGCTATCAGCTTTCTTGATGAATGTGAAAAAAATTCCTTGCTAGAACCCTTTCTCTTGGGTGTGTGCATCAGGTCCTCCTTTAGCCCACGAGGATGGAGAGGAGGGGAAAAGAGGGACCTGACACCTGTTGCCCTTGGCATCAGGATGTGCTAATGGATTTCTCATTTCCTGGAGCTTGGGTGCATCTCAGCTGGGCACTCAGTGGAGATCACATTCCCCCTGCAGCTGTCAACTTCACGTCCCATCCAAACCAGAAAAAAAGGTGTATTTTCTCCCTTGCACTCTTACTTAATGGCCCAAAGAGCTTTTATAAAGCATAGGGGAACACAGCAAGTTCTTATGATGTTTGTTTTTCTGAGATTTCTGGTTTGTTGTGCAAGGTTTCCTCAGTGAGGGAGAGAAACAGCATGTCAAATGGAAATATAAGTATACTCTCTAAAAACCACCGATGAGGGCAAAGAATCCACTTAGAACATATAACCAAATGTTATTTAATATCTTAAAAAGTAACACAATCCAAAATGGATATTTCACACAACACTACATAAACAACATGAACACAATATTACCATATGGAGGGACTTTCAAATATAGACTTACAAAAATCCCTGTCCTTTTTTTTCCTTTAAATTATTATACTAAGCATGACAAGTAATCATCATTTACAATATGGTACACTGACACAATAAAAACCATGTTACAAATGTGCTGTTATAAATCAGTAACGTTAGGGAAGACATTTCATGAACTGCAATTATTTCATATGAAATACTATACAATATAAACAGAACATCCATCTTGGATGACCTTTACAGCAACCAGAGACCAAGTAATTTTTAAATTTTTTTTCAGTGCAAACACATTTATACAAGGCAGTCTTGGCTGCAAAACTCCCTTCTAACATACAGTAAGTCCCACTTGCATTTATTAACTCATTTAAACCTAATGCAACAGCCACATTCAGTCACTCACAGAAAATTACCTGCAGAATTATGATCCCTTTAAACTTAACATCTCCTCCACACATAAAAGTAACATCTGTGCCAATTACTCCAAGGGCCCTTTCATACTTCTGGGTGGGTATCCTTTGGGTGGCTCTAACCGCTATACAACAGGAGGACAGTGCTCCACATGGAAAATCACCCTTCCGAGGTGGGGCACATTGGCGGCTGTCACGGGTCCCGGCTGGGTGGCTGTGCGTTTCAGCAGGGATTCAGCCCAGGCTGCCCTTCCAGAGCCAGGTGCGCGGCCTTCTGCTCCTTCTCTGCATTTAGTGTCTCGGGGCGGGGGGAGGAACACGGAAACCCTCAGCTCAGAACTGAGCTTCAATGGAGTTAACGACCCATTCCCATCTCTCTCAGATCCTCGGAGATCAGGGGAGTTATGCCAGATTTACACGCGCATAACTGAAACCAACGTTTAGAGCGCCACTATAAAAGAAGTGCGATAGTCCCGTTTTCTTCTAGCACCAGCTTGGCTTTTGGTGGGTCCACTGCATGTGTCTCATGCAGTAATGATGCACTTTACTTATGCTGGGGGGAACATTTTAGATATATACCCTTTTTTTTTTTAAAGAATTTAGTAAAAAATAGAACTTTTCTCTCTAATACTGTACAGTTTTCTTCAGAAGAGCAAAGAGAATTGTAAACTGTGGGTATGACACCAGATTAGGAGTGCTATTTGCTTTCTCAGCACAACAATTTGAGCAACTGTGTTGGGAAAAGCACTGCAAAATGTATTTGAAAAACAAATTTTTAATTAACATAACTGTTTCTAAAACCACTGCTGCCAGTACTCATATGACTGCAAACTTGGTTTTGGAACTGCTAATCCAAGAGTGTCTGCAGGGCTGTAAAGTAGTTTCTTACTTAAATAAACTGAATACATTAAAAGAATAATTTCAGAGTATAAACATTAAACACTTTGGTTAACTGTTAAACTTACTTCAGTAACTTTTAAAAAGCAACTAGTTAATAAGTTAGTCTGCAGACTCTTAGCCTTTGCTTTTTCCAAGGGGCCTGGACAAAAAGTAGGGTCAGTGAAGTCTGCCTACCTCACAGGCAAGTGCTTCGAGACCCTCAGGCAAAAAGGTGTGATTTAAGTGCAAAGGATTATCTGTGTTCATGATGGACTCTGACTACTGGTTTACTCGTTGTCTTTTCCAACAATGACTACTGCTGGCAAGCACTTATGCCATGGTTTTCATTAAAATATTTGTTTTCCAATACATTTTTATTTTTTAAAGTTGAGTGAACGTTGTTTCGCATGTAACAGTCATTTTACGGTGGTGCAGGGAGTCAAATGGCTAATGATTTCTTCTAAATTTTAACTGAAATACTTAAAATGGCAAAATTAGCTCAACTGATGATTGTATATTAATTTGCATAAGGATAATGGTACTAGGTTCGCTGAAAGGTGTTCATAAATCGGGATTTGTATATAACGCAATCTGCTTAGGTTCAACTGCCACTTTCTTCCTTTGGTTTTTGGAAAAATCTTTCTTTCTTCCCTCTTGAAAGGTGGCTTGTTGCAGCTGGCTACTTTTCAAAAGCCAGCTTAATTTTTCTTGGAAACTTGCCCACGTTCTTTGAACAATAGGCACATAGCTCGAGTAGGGACCCTAATACTGCTCCTAGCAACGTCAGTTAAAGGCTGTTGGTAATTTCTATAGGAGCAAATGTTTTAGATGCACACAATCTAGAGACCAGAGTACGTATCATTAAAGGAAGAGCTGTTTTAACACCCTTGCCAGTTCAGAGAAACCATAACGTACTAATGTTGACAAAGATGGAGGCAGAATAGGGCCCCAAGTATCTGAAGGCTGCCAAGAAAATACCCAGAGTGTCTTCTGTTAAACCCTAAACTGTCAATCATATTTCACAGACTGTAGATGTTTCTAATTTGCTAAATTACAAATACATTTTCAAGTTCTACCAGGTAGAAATTTTAGCAGTAACTGGGGAGAGGATGGAAGGTTTCATCCTCCCTTTCACATTTATCCCAATTATGCAGCCTTGTCAAAGTCTTTAAGTGACTCATCTGAAAGCCATCTTTTTAATATTGTAGAAGGAAATTGTGGCAATGGAAACATGATGACTTCATATGCAAGCTTTGACACACAAGAGAACGCCATGACCTAATGCTTCAAAGTTTCTAACCTTGCTTTGTACAATACACTTTTCATGTTGCTGCATTTCATCAAATTCATGGAGGTAGTTATATGTGTAAAAAAAATTACCATAAAAGTAACATGTTGTATTATAATAATACATATTAAGTGTGCAAAATGCCGACAGATTTGTGTTGACCCTTTACAGTTGAACACAACACAGATTCAACCTAATCTAACTCTGTAAACCTTTAAATCGATACATTAGAAGAATGATAGATAAGCAACCACATAATACAAGGCTATGATTTCATCAAAGGATTAGGGTGACATAAAGCACTCAAGCTCCACTCTCGTGGTTTTGTTACCAGAACCTCAAGATGGAATTTTCTTATTTTCCATTGTTGATTTTAAAAGGAAAAAAAATCAAGATTAGAACGTTTCTATTTGAAACTTCTGTTTACATTCCATATTCCAAGAGTCACATTAATATTGGTACAATGCCATGTCAACATTAATATGACATTTATGTTGTCTGCTGGTCTCTGGGAACTTTAGGAAATAACATACTATACAGTTTATAGGTATGTACTATCACATTTTGTTGGAATTATGTCTTCGGTACAACCAGCTGCCTGCACAAATTCTGATTAGCTTATGACAAACCATTATTTCCCCAAAGGTGAAACCTGTTTCTGCTCTTCACATTTTAATACTGCCATTAGTACTTCAGATCATCACTGTAAATTTTTTTTATCATTTTGACATTTTTATTTACTGAATAGATACATACTACTGATGTCAGAGCTCATCTCAGAAAAAAAAATCACAGTCAGCCACTGCATAGTATATGACAATTCCCCACAAAAGCTCTGACTCTACAGTTCGCATGGAATAAGTACGGCTGGAGTTACATATTGAATAATAAGATGCGTCATGCAAAGCATTATATGGTAATTAGAGCACATCTTGGAAGGTATGATAAGGCAGAAGGCTAAAGGCCAAGTGACTTTGATAACCAACCAAAAGCACAATAATTTCCTTTATGTGCACTGAAAGATCTTATTGCTCCCATGAAATGGAAATTATACACTGAAATCAATGAAAACAGACCTGTGCCTTGACTGGGTATTCTTGACAGAACTGGAAACTGATTGTGTCCACAGTAAGAAAGCTGTTTTATAAGTAAATGAACTATATCGGACGGTGTAACATAAGGCTGAATCTTCAGTAAAGACTTCTGATGACAACAGAGAACATAAGTGAAGCTCAAATGACTTTGTATACAGAGTAATAAATGTCACCAGAACCTGATGAAAATACTGGGTTTAATATGTACAGTTGGGTTTCATACCTGTGTACTACAAGAGCTAGACAGGGTAAACGGCCCTTTTCTATGAAACAGTTTGGGCTGTTGCACATTTTAGTATCTTTGTTATTTTTCCACCAATTTGTCTGTTCTGATAAAAAAGTCAGTTTGTTGCACTACCAGGTTGCATGAGTAACAGAGCAGAATGTGACCCTATACCTAAAATTACTCTTGGAGTTTAACTATCTGTAGAATTTACTCTGCAGTAATTAGCATAGTACTAATTACATTGGAGTAACAGTTTAGGGAGAGCAATTAGGATGTACCGTGCCTGCAGGACTCAGATTTCTACTGCAAACCAAGTGGACACACTGAATTTCTAGAAACCAGACATGTCCATAAAATACTAAATTGCAAATAACATCCACTGAATAAAAAGGCCAGAAGTTTATAATTCTCTAAATTTTGTTCTCTGATAATCATTACACTGTATGCTATTTTTAATAGCCTAATTTAGGCACTCTATTTAATAAGCTACATAAAATAGATTTATGTCCTTCCACTAGAAAGAAATCAATTCTTCAGGCCATACTTGTCATTTATATCATAAAGGATACTTTTGTTCCAAGAAATTAGTTATCCTGATTCCTATATTAATGGCAAGTTGCAATACCAGAAGTGACACAAGAATTAGATTCTTTTTAAAATACGTGAATTATACTGAAGACATTTAATATATTTCGTGTCACTCCACATTGTGGCTCCATGACAGTTACATCTGTCCCTTCCCTCCCCACTCCCCCCTCTATGCAAAGGCCCACCTCCTCACTGGTGACTATGGAAGGTCAAGTAGCAAGTCTCATTAAGTAAACATCTCTCATATTTTTGAAACAAAAGGAGGAGCCACCTCCCTACCCACCCTCCATACCTGGAAAAAAAGCAAATCAAAACAAACCCCAAACCTCCTTTTACTTGCTTAACCAGGTATTTGTAAAATTGTGTCACAAAAATGCACAGTGAAAATGACTGATCAGTATTAATAATTCACATATAGAGCTGAGGTCATGACTTGTCATGTTTGGCATTGTTTTTCCTCATGGTGATCCTGGCTGGTTACTTTCAGCAGTGGCTCAGTTTTTGAAGAAAAAAATTATGAACTCTGCAGCAGAGTTTAGCCTCTGACCAGGGGCATCACACATCTGTGGCATTTTTTTATATGAAGTTGGCAACTGCATGGACATTGAAAATGCAGATTACACTTACAGTGTCTAGACTTTCATATATGTGCTCAGTTACAATTAAGTGAAGCAAAAAGTGTACATATTATCCCTACTGCTATTCTGTTGCTACAGAGCCGCAAATGTGAAAAGCAATACCTTGAAATAAAGATTTCTTTGTTGCCCCTAGTCTACATAGCAGCACAGTTTAAGTAAACACTAAAACTGTGGTTGAGATGCTTGTTTTATTTTTCCCCGAAGATGTAAACATCAGTCCCAGTGTCGTAAACTTAGCTGTATAGGATGAGACAGGCGATCTGAGGCAGGCTGACTATCAGACACTAGTGACAGAAGCTTGCAGGCAGTTACCAGGTTTCTGCAGTTTCTCAGCTTCACTCGTGGGTGGGTCTGCAGTGGCTCGGAAGTTGAACGTTGGGCCTGCACCACCATGTGCAGGGCTCAGAGCGGGGTTCTGACGTCTGTTGCTTTCAACAATACTTGAAGTGTTGGATGCCAGGCTCTCACGAGTACTGGAATGGAAAAGAAATATATATACACACTCATATATGACATGCCTATATATCTATCGACCAGACAGGAAAGGAGAATAGAGTGTTTTATAACAGGCTTCCTGTGTTTTTATGTAATGTCACATCAATGAATCATTTCTTTCTGACAGTACACATATGTTCCCCCAAAACACGTCCCAGAGGTGTCCAGCAGTCATCACACCATAACACAGGTATAGCACTAAGCACAGCTGAAACTGTCACACAAACTGTAAGTTGAACCAGTATCAAGCATCTGGATTTTTCACCCAAGGAAATAGCTTCCATCTTGCACTTGGAATGTGCTAGCTTTCCTTCCTGACTAGTGCAATTTTACACAAAGTAGTTTCATCAAATCAGCTCTGTGAACTAGGCAGAGCTAGGACAGCAATGATATAACACAGCATCCTCCGTTGTCTCCTCTTCTACATATGTTTTTGTACACAGTATATTAAATAAAAGCTTTACCTTACATTAAACCCACAATGCTTCTAAACGCAACACTTCAATTTTGCTTTGCAACTGAGATGATTGCAACTTACCAAGACAATGAGAAATCTTAACTGCCTGGTCCATGATCTTGCCCTGAACAACAACTAGTGCTGCTATCTCATCCAGAAAATGGACAATGTTCCTTTAGTTCCAATATATCGTTTAACCACAAGAGTGACAGGACACTTAACACTTATAAAGATTAAGCCTTTTAACGATACATCTAATTATGAATGCAGAGAAGCCTGCATTTTAGTCTACAGCTTTTAAAAAACTCGGTCATGACATGCTAAGGCTACTTTTACCAGAACTACTCTTTTTGTTGTCTTTGCACTATTAAATAATTTTTGATCTCCAAATAATGTGTGCCTGTTAAGAAACAGATTTGCTTTCAAACAGCCATGTGGCCCCCTGGTTATGTATCCTTCACCTGTACCCCTACTTCTTTGTAAAATGACATCACCACTTGCTATGGAGATGTTCACAGAATACATTTAGAGGACTGAATGCAGTTGTTAAATAAGCACTAGAAACAAGGATACTAATGACAAAAGTTTCATAGTCAGTTTAAAGTCAACCTAAATTTATTTACCTGCTACTGAAAGAGGCAGCTCTTGCCTGCCTTGTGTAGACCTGACCCTGCCACATGTTTCTGCTGCTTTCCTGACTAAGCCTTGCAGGCAGCAAGACAGATCAGGGACTGCTCTCAGTTAAATACTAGCCCTAAGAAAAAAAAAAAAAGATTAGCGCTAGCATCAGGGGAAGAGTAGGAATGCACAGCTTTAGATGTGGCAAGGGAGAAATGTGTCAGTGCATGGCATAGGGGAAGGAAAAAAACACTTTTCCTAGTTGTAGGGCAGATTTAAATAATCTTAAACTGAGTCTGGAAAATCAATGAGGCTTTTAGGAAAACTCTCATAGATCTTTCAAACTGGTCAAAATGGTACTGATATTCTTCTGCCAATGATTGTCTTATTGTCCATAGTTCCAAAGAGCTATGATGGGTGACACACATAGTAAATGATTTCTGTGAGCTGCAATGATGTATGGTGCACTTCTCTTGCTCATTTTTCGATTCCTCTACCTCTGCTTTTTAACGAAAACAGATGCAAATCTTAGTTTTCAGAGATGATTTAGTATTGTATCATTCTTTATGTGACCACCAATTCCAGATCTTCAAACATGCTCAACTCTGATATTACAAACTGACCATTACAACATGGATACATAAAAATTGCATTGAAAATTTTGCATGAAGAGTAATGCCAAAATTAGCTTTCTTTAGGTGATGAAGGAGCAACAGAATTATATAAGCTCTAAAAATAAAGGAAAAAAATTAATCTTGACAGCTAACATTTACTATATATAACTTGCATAACAGCAATGCACAAAATATTGTGAGGCCTTTTCTCCCAATGGTGATTAATATGTTCACACATTTTGCACACAGATACTTTGGAAGTCAAATGACTATTGCAAATCTCTTTAAACTACAGCCTTTTCTTTCTAAATTTTTTTACTGTCCTTTTTTCAATTTATCAGACTTTAGAAATATATTTTTTCTTTTATAATGTGAAAGTGGTAATTTTGATTCCCCAAACAATGTTGCACACTTCAGTCTGAATGAAAAGATACCACCCCACCTCAGGAAGCAGAGTTACATCATCAGTGGAAGCTAGAAGAATATACCTGCGAAACATCGCTATATGCACAACCTGTTCTTCTATTCTTCCCTAGCCACCTGCTGAAGGACACTGTCAGACCTAGATGAATCTTACCAGATGGATGCTGGATGGCTATTTTGTATTTCCTGGAAAAGGGCTGTGGAGTACATTTTTTATTATAAGGTAGGATAATAACAGCACGATACTTTTAGCCAAAGGGCTGAATTCACCCTCAGCTCAATTTATTTTTAGAGACTTATACCAAGGAGTGACCAAAACTCAGCAAAATCATCAAATTTAGTAATTTTGATGCAAAGTTCATGAAAAAGCTTTGAAATATCCAGACTGTATGCTGGTCTCACAAAACAAAATACCCTACAGAATGTTTTGGTTTTGGTTTTTTTTAAGTTTACTTTATGTGACCTTGCCAAAAAACAGTATTTGTTAATAAGTAAACAGTGAAAATTAAAAAAAAAAGGATGTGTGGAACACAAACATTGTTGAAAGCTGCTCATCTGTTTCCCTTTTGATTTAAACAAAGTGGTATAGCAGCACTAAATCCAGTATGCTCACCATATCCTGTTTTCTTGCTAGCTAAGTTTAACATAAACAGAAATTTTAGCTTTTGTGTAAATAATTAGGGAAGAAAATGTCTACCATTGCATTAATCAGAAACACAAGTTTGATATTCAGCTGGCATACAAAACAGTAGTCCAAGAACTGATTTTTAATGCAGCCGATATCCTATCCTGGAGCTGACTCTCATACTCTGAGGAGTAGGACAGGCTGAGCAAGAAGCAAACACCGCAACATACTCCCCCACGAAAACTGACTGCAAGTATAGCACTTCAACTACAAGAAGAGAACACATTTAAAAAAGAAAAGTGCCAACAGTTTCATACAACAGTTCTATGTGAGAAAGATGTCAGGCACCTGCAGAACAATCAATAACACAAATCCAAAACCTTCTCAAGCTTCTTTTTAGGGTGGACTCAGTGTTAGTGGTATGATTTACTCAAATTATTTTTCAAATTTTTTACTCAGAAAAACTGTACATTCGCTAGAAGCCTGCTCTAGTTTCATACATCACTGCAAGCTGCACCAGGCTCACTAATTTCTGTCCTGTCATTAACATCAAGTGGGATTAACCATCAAATCCAAAGGAATTTCTTCCAGAGTGACAGGACTTCAACTGAAAATAAAATTTAGTCCTGTGTAGAAACAGGAAATCCTTCACATGCCTCTATGAGAGCCTTTGCTATAGATGCAAAAAAAAATGTACCTCTGAGGAATAAGAACACCATTTACAGGGGAAAATGTAAAAAGTCACCAAAAAACCAAACAAAAAATCCCCATTCTTTTTTTTCATGTAATACCAAATCAGTCTAGGAGGTTTTATTTTTAAACACAGGCAATAAATAATTTAAGCTTAAGTAAGACACTCTAAGAGAACTACTACTGTAAATTATTTCTGTGCTCTTAAGAGTCATTGTTCTGAACTCTGACGAGTTGCTATGCAGGCCAAACAAAACTGGTCAAGCTCCACTCCATCAAGGACCTAGGACTGCTAAAGGTCAGAGAGACAAGGAAGAAGGCTCTAGTAAAGGAATCTTAACCTGGAAATGAACTTGTGAAATCTCCAGGGCAAGGAATGCACCAACTCTCTCCTCCCTACATTTGTAAGACTTCTAGCACACTGAGACTTCCACGATGCCTGAAATCCCTGGAATAGTAATTACTAACCAGCAAACCACACGGAAACATCTGGACTCTTTGCCCAAGTATCTTAGACAAGGCACCTCTCTCTCAGCAGTGTTAAGTCACATCTGAAGTTCAAATACCCTGAGCACTTTTAACTTGTAGGGGGAGTGGCTATTCCAGTCTCACCAGTTTGGAATGGTGACTAGATAAATTTCCAAAATTTTTGAAGAAAACAAACAAGGAAGCCCAAACACAAAAGAGTATAATTTGTTTTTCTTTTTGTCTGAGCCAAAGATTACGCCATCTAGTCATGCCTAGTCTTTCCATTAGTCTTGTTGATGGTATCTTAGAGGGAAAGGGAAGGGACGAGTTTGCAGGAGCTCATCCCTTTTATTCTAAAAGCAAACACAAGTTTAATACAGAAAAAAAAGGATACAGCGAAGTTTTCAGCAAACAGAAAATGAACTAATACAGGGTCAATGCCACAAATGGTCATTGGTTTCTTATTGTATGGTGGGAAACCCACGCATCTGAATACAGGATTCCGGAGCTGTAGAAAACACTGTCTCAAAATGTGTGAAAGCTTTTAATACAGCCCTACATTCTGTCACCAATATCACACACCCATAAAACCATAAATGGAACCTCCTAGTCTGTAAAGCTACAATGAATGTGACAGTCCTACCGTGGAGAGTTGAACCCGCTGTCCACAGTAATGCTGCTGCTGTCCATGCTGTCCAGGCGGGCTGAGTGGGTGGCTCTCTGGTTGTTGCTATTTTCTGTTTCCTTGGGGGTGAGAAGAGTAAGATTCTTCTCAAACTTCCGCTGCAGATCTCTTTCCTTTTCTCTCTCCAGGAGCCACTGCATCGTACCAACATCATCCCTGTTCTTTTCTTCCTCGGCATTTTTGTTGGTTCCTTCCTCTGAGTCATCATCATCAGATACGTTGTAGTAGTCAAAGGAGGCCTCCTGGTTCCCAGTTGTCTCCTGCTGTCTCTGAGAAACAGGCATGACTTGTGTGACTGAGGTTACCATCGCTTGTTCAAGTTTCTCACATCTGACTGGCAATGTGTCAGAGGGGGTCTTTTGATGGGGCTTTAGCAGAGGTGTGTTAGACTTATGATAACTATTCACAGAAAGAGTGTTGTGCAGAGGCTTAAAGAGTGTATCCTTGCTAAATATTTCTTTCCTTTTATCAAGGCTGCTTAATTCAGCGCTATGGTGTTGAACCAGCCGCCCGTTTGCAATCACCTCTGGAGTTTGGCCAGCAATCACTGAACCACTGCTTGGGCCCTTTGGAGACTCCTCCTTGTGCACCCCAGGCTCCCTAGCAATATGTTGAGACTGTCTTTCTGTGGGAGTCATTTTTTTTAGCCCGTCTGTCCCTGTTAATGTATCATGATCCTCTTTATTTTTTCCCAGTGGTGATGGAGCAGTAAGCACAGTCTCACTGGATGTGTTGCACTGAAAATAGTCATCAACTGCAGATTTTGTTGTGCAGGAGTTGAGCTCACTGTATGATGGCAAATTCTCTGTAGGCTTGCCTTGTTCCAATAGGCTACATGAACTGGGGGTTTCCACACCACCACCAGCTATTTCAGGGATGCAAGTCTCTTTGTAGCTTGTGGATGAAATCAGAGCCCTTTGATGACTGAGAGACTGAGATGGCCTTAAGGTACTATCATCAATGTAGGTTTGGCTAGTTGTTTGGTCATCTGGGCTACAGCCTTCACCTATATCTTCAGGTGTGCCTAAAGTAGCTGAGCCCAGAGGTCCCTTGGAGTTATCCATGGATCTAGACCTTTCTTTAGCTTTACTGGACCGCTCATTCCTTGATCTTCTATCCTGTGTATGGCTGTGGCTCCGATGGACCTTGGAGTGGGAGCTTCCCCTGGAAGGTTCAGGGAAAGGCATTTCAGTTCTTCTTTTGGCCAGTTCACCAGAAACATCCCACTCTGGTGTCATGGGAAAGTGAGATTCAATCATGTTAGGATTGCTGTGCATTATATAATTATCTCCCTTGTGTTCTATTATAAAACAGCCTTCCCGGGGGGATCGAGTCAAGGGATCATAGAACTCATACTCCCTTTCAGCAGGTATATCCAAATGAGAGCCATCTGATGGGTCTCCTTTGGACACCCGGGTCTTGCTGTGAGACCTCGATTTCCCATGAGACTTTCTGTGATTCCTGCTCTTTTTACTTCGCCCACTGTGGTGAGCTGAAGATCCTGCTTTGCTTCGTTGAGCTTTTTCTTCTTCAAGTTTCTTCATTAGTGCAGTGTGTCTCATGACATTTTCCACAGTCAAGTCTGGGTTAATGCGCCTAATAATCTCCATTTCTACCTCTCTAGGTATAGTGTTAGGGGTGTCCTCGTCCCTTAGTGGCCACTCCTCTGGAGGAAACTGGGCAGAGAAGTTTGCCAGCTGTTTGGTCTTATCCTTCTTAAAACTTAATCGGAATAATTTGAGTCCAAATTTCTTAGACTGCTTTTCTACATCCTTAGGCTTTGTGAGCGTCTCTGCTTTATATGAAAAATTGACAGTACTTTTAGTTTTCTCAGTAGGTGGGACCTGACATAATGAAGGAGGACAGTATGAGTCTTTACAGTCTTTTGCTGATTTCCTCTGTAGGGTAGATGCATGCATGCTGTGCATGTCTTCTCTGCAACAATGGCAGGAGTCGCAGTGGTTTTTGGGTAGTGTTCGGTCCCTGACACATCCCGAGGTGGAGGGAGTTATAGTTCCTTGTTGTGGAGAGGTACATTGAGACCTGTCAGGTATCCTCTCATCCAAATGGTACCATTTACTGTTAGTTCTTATGAGAGATGGTGTTATAAAGTAAGTCTGCGGGGTTACAATGAAATAACCATCCGGAGTTGGGTATATTTTCCTCTCCCGTACAAGCATATTCAAAGTATGTCGAAGGATTTCTGGACTGGGTGTTGGAACTCCTGGAAATGACAGTAAACACATATCAGGAAGTGCACAAAACTGTGTAGGACTCTCTGGTTTCCCCCTCCCCAACAAACAGCTAGTTTTTCCAATGTGCAAGCTGGAATATGCTGAACAAACAACTCCAGTAAAGCGTTTTGTTAGGCATTCTCTTCTCTGTTTATTTCTCCACTTATCTCCTACACTTCAGACATATAAATTATTAATTAAATAGAAAGGAGGCCATTAATAAAGTGCTAAAAAAAACCCCAAGAGAACTTCTAGTCACTTCCAATGTGCAGGTGACCTTAAGCTACAAGATGGAATCACTGAAAATCAGAGTGTCAGGGGAAATATTCTACTTTTATTCCTCTTCCAACTAAGTATTTATATCCGAATTCACCAGAACTGTACTTATAATGCCTTGTCACATATAAAACAGTAGTTATTTGTTATTTTGGATGCCTAAGCTGCTTTTTCCCCAGAATACTACACAGAAGAAAAAAGCAGTTCCTCAAACTGTCCCTTTATCACAAACCTGATTTAACTGATTTGCTCTCTCATTAAATTATATTTCAACTACATCAGCTGCTCCAAAACAGAGACATCCTGAATGATAAAGTTCATCTTACCCAGAAAGACCATTCCATTATGCTGGAAGTTACAGATTTAGGTCCCAAAAATTTGCTTCTCAGAGTTGCTTCTCTTTCATGTGAGATGTGAGGGACACTATCTAAGTGCATGTATTGCATACTGAGAGAGGGACAAGTATGACTACCCTGCATCAATGGCATATGAGCCAGATCCTTCCCACTAACAGTGCAACATGCTGGATTCAGTGGTGCTGGACCAAGCCTCCAATACTTTATTAGATAAAACACTAAGTTGCATGTTGTGTCTAGGAGTAAGTTCCATCTAGAGCTAAGGAAACAAGAACCTTAGTTCACAAACCAGTTTAAAAAATTCTGTTTATGCTGAATAAAAAATTAAAATGCTTCCAAGTTATAAGTGGAAAAAGCTATCTTCAATCAATAAATTTTGTTTAAATAAAATGTATTTTAAGCCTGAGTACTAGTCTGGTTTAGATTTTTAGAACTAGAGACATTTTTTCAAAGGTTTGGATGGTCTATTTTAAACTGAAAAGGTTAATAATATTTATTCTGGGTCTTAGTTTTCTCTTAAACAAAAGTAATTTAGGGAAAAATAAAAAAGAATCAAAGAGCAACTTAGGTTGGAAGAGAACTAATGAATTCATCTGGTCAGCACTCGTACTCAAATCCTGGCCAATTTAGATCAGGTTGGTCAGGACCATGACAAAATTCTGTCTTGAAGAATAGAATTTCAATGCATACAAAAATGTCCAAATGACGCATATGCTTTTTACAAAAACTCTTCATGGAGAAATCTCAGCCGGGGTACCTGCCACAAACACAGTATCTCCAGTAGCACATAGTGTCTGGTCACCAACTCTTCTCTAACACATCAAAGGTTGGAGCCTGCAAGCTCACCGATCTCCTTGTGACCACAAAACTCATTAAATGCAACAAGAAAAATCGTACTAATTCCTCAACTCATCCTCTTTCTTGCAACTGGGTTGCAGGCAACATAGTAAATATTCTTATGTCTGACTTTGAGTGTTGTTTGAACTTAGTGACATGACCATACTACTCATATCCATAACTAAAATCTTAAAATGGAAACAGCAGAGGGTTAGGAACAACATGGACATGAGTGAAAGCAGTTACAACACAGAAGTCACCAGCGAGAAGTACACAGGGACGTGTGCTGGTTTTGACTGGGGTAGAGTTAATATATTTCATGCACAGTCCACAGTGCTGAAATACTGGGGCCACTTTGGACGCAGGAAGTGAGAGGCCAAGATAGGATATAATTTGAGAGCATAAATGAGAATGAAAATTGGAAAAAAATATGGAGAATCAGGAGCTTGCATTTTCTCCCCTTTTCATGCAGGTGTCCACAATTTCTATAATAATCTGAGAGAGAGTAACAAAGACCCCCAGAACCGCTGGATGAGCTAACATGCTGGAAACAGCAACAGGTGGGGAAAAGCTGAAATCCAGAGAGCTGGGGAAAAAACGGACTACTCTTCCCTAACCCAGAATTCTGAATCCCTCTGGACTGAAACAAACAATATGGTGAGCTTCCTCTGGATTGTGTGGCAGAGCAGGCTGTCCTCTGCATGAGCTTTCGATAGCACACAGGAACATGAAGAGTGACTTAAATCTCCGTAACAACCAGTGGTCATCTAACTCTTCATTCCTGCAGTGGAGCTGCTATGTTCATTTGGGCAACGCCACCCCTTTGACATTATGATTTGCATCACAACAAGATGTGGATGACTGCAAAACTCAAGCTCATTTGTTCCTCCATCCTATGCTGAATACACACTGCAGGGTCCAACCATGGTCCAAGTCAGGTGCACCTGCTCTGCAGCAACCAAACTCTCTTCCTTCGTCTACATTAATAACCTGCCCGATCCATTGCACTTCTCAGAAGCTTACAAGTAAATACTTCAACACGTACTTACCTTTGTGAGAACTTGGTTCTTCATCCTTATTTTACTTAAAAGACTTTTCTTAACATACTGTTTCAAAAACATCACAACAAAAATAAAAGGGATGAAAGTATTTCTCCTGGGAGCTTAGAGAAAAGCTAGGGAAAGAGATTGAAATGGATGTACTGAAGTTTTACATCAATTTAGGCAAAAAATTTACTGCAAATACATGGTAAAAATAACAATATGTATTTTTCACCCAGTAAACCACAAGGGCTACAATGTGTTGGGTGAGTCTCTAAACACTGGATGCACAGTAGTTACATTAATTGAGTAACTCCTGTGAATGGAGAATGTCCAGATAAATACCAAGGAAAAAAAAATTAGCATGCCTGGCAGTCAATGATGCTATAAAGTTAATCGTGTCAACCTTCTCTCTGGAGCTGAAGACTATCACTTTTATCACTCCCAGCATACAGTTCATGCTGTGGTTCACCAAGCCAGCAGTGATGACAGCAGATGCAGATCTTGGAAGCTCAGCATTGTCAGCTAAGGGTAGCTATGGGTTTTATTCCAAGCTCTTTTAGGTACTTACAAAAGCAGAAACAGACCCAAACTCAACTTAGGCTTTCCTGCATGGCAGACAGTAGTAATGACATAAAAAGAGGAACAGTGGGATATAGAGTGAATACAGATTTCTTGGCTTTCTCAAGACTTTCCTCTTTAAAGCAATTTGCCCACATAATGTCTATATACAACCTATCCCCTTGCATTCAGAAGTGTCCTTATGGTTTCCCTTCCTCCATTAAATAGGAACAAAGGAAAAAAAACCCAGTAGCTTAAAGACTCTAGCACATAAAATATTGCATGACAGCAGTGGTGTTATTTAAGATTATGTAGTGGTTTAATAATTCAAAAGCAGAAACTGTCTGGACACTGAATCATCAGACATGTACATTTTCTGTATCTCAGGAGAGTCTCTTACGCCATCCACTGAGCTTCCAGACAGAAGATTATGTCTTGTTTGCTGCTCACAAAGAACACTGACCTAGAGTGAACTCAGTTAATGAAAGACACTTCTTTTAAGTGCTACACATATATTTCATATATTTAAAGAGTGAACTTATAAAGGTGATTGTCAGAGGAATTGGCCAGCTTTCAGAAAACTGCTTGCTTCAAAAGCAACCTAGGTCAATACACAAGTATTTTCTACACCGAAATTTTGAATGTCTTAAAATTATTTAAATATATATACGGACAAAATTGGGGAGGAAAAAAAGACAAATATCCTACTAAAGGCAGCACAGACTAAGGCTTGATGTTTTCTTTATCCAGGTTCATACAGATAAGAGGGTCTGGTTGCCAAACACAGAACAGGGGTTACATTCTTAGCTCCTTGTACTGGATTTCAAAGATTTACATTTAATGTATGGGATTTAAACCATGGTCAATAAATTACAAAGTAGGGCTGTACAAACATCTCATTGTTTAATTCTAAGTTAAAATAATGGATGCACATGCAGAAGCAGCCCTATTGCTTTTTAAAAAACCGACAAATAACAAAAAACACAAATAACATGTGCATTATCATTACAAACTTTTTGAATAAAATAAATTCATGAAAAATACATCTGAAGTAGTACTTAAATGGTGTTAAATCTGCTAAAATGATTTTCTCCTGAGCTGATGCTAAGGCTTAACAAGGGATAAAAGAAATACTCTGATTGGCTCATGAAATACTAGTTAAAGATGTGGAGTGGTTGCTATGTGATGTTATAAATAATTAGCATACCTTATTTCAGATAGAGCCATGGCCCAGATTTATGCCTGCACAATGGCTCAGCAAACTAGAGGGCTAGACGGCAACTGTAAGACCCTGCACTAAGGAAAAATGCTTATTATTCTTAGGCACTTTTGAGAATAGCATCTGAGGTCTTAGGAAATTTATCTACACCATGAAATGCGGTGAAGCATCTGTTCATTAAAGCACAAACAACACACGCAGACAAGTGCTGCCACAGGAAGAGATACACAGGAGAGGTTATGTGATAATAACAGACACATCTACAGTGGTAATGCTCTTCTCTCCCTCAGAGCATCAGCACCTAGTCAGGAAAAACAAACTATCAGAATATGAGAGGACATCAGATATTTTTCAATAGCCACAAAGAATACAAGGGCTCGAAAAGCTATAGCTGATTTATTAGAGGGGTTTGGGCAGAAAAGTGAAAAGTGTCAGCATAAGAATTTCTGTTTATTGGAAAGGAGAAAATTTTTGGATAATCCTCATACACTGCGGGAACATGTATGCTTGCTATGTTAAACATGTCATGGCTGGGAGAGAAAGGCATTTCTCTAGAGAAGGGGAAAAATTGGTCAACAAAGGGTGGATTTTTTTTCCTTCAAATAACTTTCTCTACATTTTGGGAAGTGAGGCTCTCCTTTTTTTTTAAATCTCAGACTTGAGAAATTCACATGTTAATGGCTAGTGGAAAAAAAAAAAGGCAGCAAGAGACTATGTGCTAACTTGCCTCAGGCTTCGTCTGAGCAATGTCTACAAAATAATCCAGCCAGTTGAATTATTTTTCATGTTTGGTTCTGTCTAACAAGAATAGCACAACACACCAAGTGAACTGATAATCATGCTCCCAGGAAACTCAAGGGATGTCACCAATAAATTATCATTTACACCATGCAACAATGTTTATACAAAAATATTGATAGAAAAAATGAAAAAATACTCGCAATCTATGCAATTCTTCTAGGACATAGCATATATAGACAAGGTAACTTGGAAAAAAAATCATCAAAATGAATTAAAAGAGTTACAACTGTGAACTTTGCCTTCTTTGCATTAAAATAATTACAACTGTGAACTTTGCCTTCTTCGCATTCTAACCCTTACAATTTTTACCACTATTTTCAAAATCAGCCTGATAAACAAAACTACAGATAGGGAGAGAAAGCCAGTATTTACAAAATATGCTTGAAGTATTTTTTTCAAAGTGCAATTATTAACTGTCAGAATTGTTTATTCCAGACATAGCTCTCAATTGAGAATTAAATTTCAAATTCTCAGAACTTAGAACCAGTTATAGCAAAAGACATGTAAATTTCAAGGCTTTAAGTAACTCTTGCTCTGAAATGTAGGCAAAAAAATTCCAGACATCAAAACATGGCTATGGTTAGGCTGCCTAGATGAGACAAATGCATCAGTAGTTTTCCTACTGAAGCATTTGTAATTAGCTACTTTCTACAGTTACAAAATAGGTACAACAGAGAAGTTTCTCAACTAACTTTAGAGAACTGTAAACTCAAATGCAGAATAGGTAAACATCTTGCCCAGGATCATACAAAGCACAAAAGAAAAAGTTCTGCTCTCTTGAGCAGTAAACCTCTGCCCCATGCTTTAGCGCCTCAATGTAAAATGTCGCTACAAGATGCATTTTGCATGATTCGCCCACTCCAGATACAGATGGCCAGTACAGAAGCAGCATATTCAAGAGTACATTCTTTTTACAGGACTCTCTTTTTGTGATGTTACACTATCTTTAATCCAAGCCATTTTCCATTTACCATTTGATAAATATTATCAATGCTGACAAGAATATCTTCTGAACAGTACACCAGCACTTGTGACCATAGCAAGTGTATCTATGGCTCTCCAAAGCTCTCAGTTTAGTCATGGAGAGAGCTGTCCTTTTTTTTGTTGTTTTTCAAGCAAGGGCGGTACAGAAGTGAAAGCCAGAACTGTGTCCAAGAAGGATCTGAGAACTCCTGGAAAGCAGGCTGACACAGTCCTTTCACTTTAAATATAACCTCCCCCTGAAGCAGGCACATCATTGTCACTGGACTCTACTACTTGCATCAGGCCACACATTCCTAGGTGAAGGAAGACATGCAGTTGTGTGGGAAACCTGGTCTTTAAGAGGGAGGTCTCTACAGAGACCTCCATGAGGTTACCTCTTCGGAGATTGGACAATGACACTTGAACTGGTTGAATGATGTCAACAGAACTCTTATGAGCTAGCTACAAGAGGCTTGAAAGCCACAAGGCGAAATGCTCTGGCTATGACACATCATGCTTTGTTCTCCACAGCTACTAAAAAAGCCCTCTACTCCTTTGGCTATGATGATAAAAAAGGTTATTTTGTAGAAAAATCACAAACAAGCTTATTCTGATACCATCTGAAAAAAGAAAATAGCCAATACTTTGTTGTTCAGTACCCCAAGTAATTTTTATTACTTACATAAAGTCAGGAATTTGCCCTGTAAAATGCATTTCACATGAACGGTCTTATCAAAGAGAACTCAATTCTCCATTTGTTTAAGAACAAAGATTAGAACCCTAACGTCTCCTTTTACTTTTGGTTAGAATGTCAGGATTAGTCAATATTCCCATCCAGAAGGTGCTGAGGATTCTTTAACTGCCCTTTTGCAGACATGTGCTCATCTGACCGATGATTTATTAATGACCGGTTACCTGGGAAGCAGGTGGTTAGGTGCTCCATTAGTGCTTCTTGTGTGACTTGTTTTCGGGCAGAGTTCATTGCTGAGATGGCCAGGCAAAGGATTTCCCCAAGTGGAATAAACTGTGACTGAGTGATGGGAGACATGCTGATGGGTGATACATCACCTGTAAAAAGACAAAAGATGTGCAATGAAGTGTTTTGTTTAAAAATCTGCTCAAAGAACAAGGATGTAGAGATACAGCTGGTGAAAATTCACAGAGATTTCTAGTTTTTGAACTGAGCTGGGGATAAAACTCTTACAATGGAGAACCATCCAACGGCTTATTTCAAAACTTAAGACAGAGAACTTTGGAAAATGGGAGATACACACTATGCAGACATAGCTTCTCAAAGAGTACAATAGACAGACTTAGAAAAATGACAATAAATTAGCACTCATGGTTGCAAAACCTCCTGCTTAACTTCGTACTAGGTAGCTGCACAAACAAAATAGTCGCATATATTTCTCTGGACATAAAAGGGGAGATTTCACTCCCCTTTCAAAGTATAGATCACCCACCATTTCCATTTGATATAGTATTTTTTATTAGTAGTAATAAAGATCAGAAAAAATGTTGCTAAGTTAAAGAATAACATTTTCACTCAGCTGATAAAGCACAGACTACTCCTTAGACACCGAAAAGCATCAAAACACGTTAAGACTGATACCCTGAATAAACCTCTCCTTGTTCTACCTGTCAAATATCTTTGTACAAACTATGTATTTTTCAGAAGAGAAGTTTTAATGGTTTTGGGATGGCCTGAAAATTAAGTTTGTTGTAACTTCTCTCATGTTGTCATACAAACTATTCAATAATCTATAGTTAAAAAAAATCATTAAAAGATCTTAAAGTTATAGAGAAATTACAGTATGATAATACTACCATGACTACACATATACAAGTGCATTTTAACATACTTTATCCAAGTACATAAATCTTTGATTCCACTCTGTAACTCTTCTTGAAGTGGTAACAGCTCCCTAATGATCTCAAAGAGAGGAAAGCAACAGGCTAAAAGATTTTCCTTGCCAGTGGAAAAAGAGTAACAAAGAATAACAGACAGAGCAAAGGGTGCTTGACTGGGAATCCTATTCTGGCCACAGGTCAGTCAACAGCCAGGGATTAAGTCCTACTTAAACAACTTAGAAATTTCAGGAAAATCACCCTATTTCTGCTGTCACAGAGCAACACCTTGTGATCAAATCATGAATCAAATTACTAGAAATTAATTCAAATCCAAATTTTTATTCTCAATTCAGAAGATCTAATATTTGCCCTATTAACTCTATATTCCTATTATGTCTACTAAACAAGAGCAGCAGCTTCTAAAATTGATTATCAAAATGCATTTACTCTGGCATTATACTCAGCATTTTGGGGGGGGGGAATCGGTGGGAGTAGTAAACTGCATAGCTGTCTCAGTGAGACTTATGAGCAGTATTTTTCAATCACAAGCTCTACAATCTGTTGTACAACAGTGATACACATTACCCAAGACACGAGAATGATTTAAAACTACACATTTGTGCTGTGCTATCTCCTGATTGCTTTTGCTTAATCAGGCCTGACCGGACCAATGCTGCATTCCCTTCCCAGCACGGCAGCATTCCGTGAACACAGTGAAGCCCAAGATCCTCCTCATTCTTATCTCACCATAGAATTATGACCTTAAAATATAACATTCTCTGGACATTTTTTATTCAAATACACCTAAAAGTTCCTGCCACGTGCATTACAGACAACAGCAAAGAAGATGATACATAGCTTACAGGGAAACTTGAGAGATATGCTTCCATATGACTTGGGAGCAAACATCACTTGTTCCCTCATCATTTGAGTATGGATAAAGAATGTCACAGTTATTATACTACTGTTTACTAATAATTGTATCTGCTGTCAGTTTAAACTTGTTCATAGGCAAATCTTTGTAATCAGCCAGACACATAAGTTTACCAACTTTGATCACCAGTCACCATGCACTTTGTATAGGGGATCAGTTTCTTTAATGATTAGTTTCATGTCTAAGAAGCATCAGAATTACAGTAAGAATTATGCAGATTTAGCTAAGCAATTTAAGAAATTACTGTCTTTAACACAAAGATTATGTGTCATGGGTATCCTTGTGAGAACTACTAAACTGAGTTCAGTGCAATGTCACAGAGATGGGCATATATTGGCCACAGTTGAGGTTTAATCTTATCAGGTTCATTGGGCACTCAAACGGGCTCTCTGGTGTCCTGGTTTTGCCTGGGACAGAGTAGCTTTAAGGGCGTCCAGGTAAAGGGCAGCAACTCCTTAATTGTTTTATCCCTATCATCAAAGACCTGGCAAATTTCTTAAACCTAAGCAGCCTGGCAGGAGTATCCCTGTCCCTGTTCCCAGCCATGCACTCTCACTGCCACCTACACAGGTGCCAGGATGGGAGAGTGGGAGAAGACCTCTTTCTTACCTTTGCATGGGAATGATCCATTCACAGCTAACCAGAACGATACTTAAGATGTAAAGAATGGGCCTTAATACCATAATTAGCTGCCTGAAGTGGGAAAGGGACTCAAGGAGTTTTATACCTGAAGCTTTGCTCTGCAGCCTTGTAGCTGCCCCCAGAGGGATGCTTGGACAAGAACTCGGAAACCAATTGCTCTGCTCATGCCCAGGAGCAGCCCATCCCTCTCCCCTGACTGCCAAGAACCTGCAGAGATCCACCTCTGAGATCACTTCCAGTTGGGACTTGTTAACTTAAAACTGGCTAAGTACAAGCTAAAAAATAATAAAATTTGCCTGATTTTAGTAACTTTGCACAATTCTTCCTTTTAAAGTAGGCCTTCGGCATGGAACTGCTTTCTAGGTTAGTTAGCAGAAAACATTCAGTCTGCACTGAATTTGACCCCCTGCCAGCAGGACTCTTGTCACCAGGAACAAGCCCAGAATTTCCACTGAAATACTAACTATCCTTCACATAACTCCTCAATACGAAACATTCAGTATTGGTTCCTTAATGTTAACACAATTTCTAGCACAGCACATTATAGTAAGTATACCAGGGTAACACACATCCTGCTTGCAAATATTTGGGAGCTTGACAACCATTTAATTAACTATAAAGATGACTACAATTGCCCATAAAATGATAATTTAAATGGCTTTAAATGAAATAGAAATGTTCAACAAATACTGGTTTATGTGAGGGCCTTTCTGGTTTGTAAGGGAATATCGTGAGTTACGCCTTACTCTTTTCCACTGAGTGCTTTTCAGCCTTCTTCATTATGACAAGGAAACTGTTGTTTCTCCTCTGTTGTGATGGAATGTTCTCCATAGCTTGTTGTTCACAACTGTCTGCTGGAGATAGTTACTAGCTCTTCTTTAAAAAGGCTAGCACACATTTTGAGCAGACCTAGTGACAGAAAGCCAAACTCCCCTCACTCGGGGAAGTTCTAATTTGCCAGATTTTATCTTGACTGTCCTGTGACTCTGGGAAATTACACGCCCTCTGTGGTTATAGTTAAGTCAACGAACTTCTTTGATGCACAATAACAGCAAATATCTTGCATCTACGAGTTAATATAATATATTAACATCAATTATGCACATAAATACTGTTAGGCTGTTGAACAGAAGGTTTACTACAACTTCTTTAGGAAAGATCTGCTTAAAAAAAAAACGAAAATGCTCTTCCTAATTTTTTTGAAGACCACATCACTTACATATAACATCTAGCATATGGCTTCTGTTAGCTCTGACTGATGCTTGTCTCAAGCAGCTTTCTTTTGAAATCAAATTACTAGCCTCAACTTTCATATGTTTGTGTTCCCAATTAAATGAAAACTGGAGCTCAGAGAGCAGTTTTCACCAGCTGAGTGAATGTTTTGTTTAAATATGAGCTATTAAATATGAGATACATACATATATAGCTTTAGCTCTGTTTCTGCAATGTCTTTCCAACTTCTCTCTAAATAATTTTAAAAAAAAAAAAGTTTTCTAGACTTCTTGTATTAAGTGACATTCAATTTTAAAGACTGTCTAAGCACATAAGAAACAGTGAATGGGAATTATATTCATTTATGCCTTGGGGATTTGTATCGCTAGCCTGGGGGGGGGAAATTATTTTTATTACTTAGAACAAAAGATTATGTAGCACATAAAATAAACATTTAGCTCTTACACAGCACTTTTCTTCAGTGGTTTTCAAACATTCTGAAAAACTGGGAACCATAAGTATCCTTAACATAACGATGAGAAACTGATGGTCTAACATAGCTGGGAATGAAAATTCCCACACCCTGAACCCATAGCAGCCAGAACTCTTCCTGTGCCAGTGTATCAGTGTGTCTGTTCTCTGAAGGTCTGGGTATCACCGTTTTGGGAGAAAATGAGGCAGACTACATTCTGTACCATTTATTAGCAATTAAACTATCAACTACACGCTGAAGACAGAATTTTTATTAGTGATTCTACTGCTGGAAAGAAGTGACCCAGAAGTCAAACTCTTTGTCTCATGAACTTTGCATAAAGATTACTTGAAAAATCACCTCTTGACTTACAAATGGAACCAATTCAGGACTACTATTGTGAATGAATTAAAGAAATTACAGTACAAAATCATACTATATTAGAATTTATATACCCTATTTCTCTGAAATAGGGAGGAGACCCTCTGATTCACACTCTGCATCCTGTAAAGTACAGGAAGTCAAAGCCCAGTTTCACTTCTTCAGACTCTCAACACCTTTTTAATCTTTTGTTTCTTATGGCTCAAGACAACCTCTAAACATAATTTTTAGCCTGGTTTCCACAGAAAATGAGGCTTGCACAATCACAACCTGTGTGTTTGCAAGTGTCAGGGACATTGACCCTCACCAGCCAAGAGTGATTCTAAAACAAGGGTTTACTACATGTTACATCTGTACAGAGCTTCAGGCATAGCCACCTCCCACTACACAGGACAGAATCCAGTCAAAAAACACTTGCCAAGGGAAATCTGACTTCACTACTTTTGCTGCTTACAGAACTACATTATTAATCAGAAAACATCAAGCTAGAGTACAGTAACTTCATGGCATCTCATGATTATAGTGGTGGTTGCAACAGAAATCCCCTACAAAAAATTTTCTTGCCAACAGCCTGTTCTGATCAACACTTGCCTATGATTTCACCCTGGGAAGAACTACAGAAAGGTCATTTTCAAACAAAACTACTTGTAATGGGCAAAAGAGGGCCTAGAATATTATCATTTTTTCCCAAGAATACTGTAAGCAAAAAGTCTCTTCTAGAAAAAGTAGACTTTCATATTTACTTAATGGAGAGACAGATGCTGAAAAAGTTACATGTCTGGCCTGGGTTGTACAATCACCCCTTTTTGCCCCAAATCCCATCTTGACTGAATTATGCTAATTAAAGAATACTTACATAGATGCAGCAAACCTATTTTGATGTGAATTCACAACAAGGACATATAATTGCCATTTTAAGTTAGATGTTCCCATTTGATTGAACAATAGGAGGGAAAAGGAAGAATATGTAGATTTCTTTGGCATTAACCAGACTACTGTGAAATACCTTGAATCTGCACTAGCATGCTAACACAGAAAAGATTACGTTTCACTGGCAAAATCAGAAACAAAGAAAATTAGAAGAAATGTTGCTTGTGCTGTTTCCAGACATAGCCTAAATCCTCCTTTAAGCCACATTTCCTGGAGTATTTTACGAAAAAAGCTGCAGGCAGTGTTTACTGGACAGCTACACCTATCAGAGGACTGATAGCAATAAAAAATACAATAAAGATTTTTCCATTTATTCCTGTTTAAGAGCAGCTTAAACAAAGACTCAACAAATGCAGTTAACACATTCATTCACTAACCAGCAAGTTCCTTCGGCATCTCTGAAATGCACACCCACCAAAATAAATAATGAACGCGTCCAAGAATGCGACCACTCCAAATCTACACAGCCCGAAGAAAACACGTCAAACTTAGTATAACCAATATAACAAACCTAAACAAAGCTCTAGTTCCTTACTAGTTAACTTCAACTATGTAAATTGATCTTTTTAATCATTCAGA
The DNA here is from genome assembly GCA_013397775.1 of Eulacestoma nigropectus. Lineage (NCBI taxonomy): Eukaryota > Metazoa > Chordata > Aves > Passeriformes > Eulacestoma > Eulacestoma nigropectus. Next base: position 34,061 of record VZTE01004036.1, on the reverse strand, counting down.
CCCAGCTAAAATCGTGATCTCCAGGTTCACCAAGTGGCACTAACTTTCAGAAACAGGTGCTAAATTACCCACAGTCAGCAGACTCATCTTACATGCATTCATCCTGTGTATTTCCTGTGATTTAATTTTCCTTTTCTTTGTTCATGTCCTGTGGCCAGCTGCCTCCTGATCCAAAGTGATATCCCAGCACGTGTTACAACTATGATCAAAAAAAGTTTCTGCTGGAGCACGGAACTTTCCCAGAGGATTCAGTTGAGGAGATTTCTGTAGCGTTGCTTATCCTGGGAAGGAGGAGTGGGGGGGACTGTGTTTTTTTAATATATTGTGTGCTTTAGAGTATGTTTCCCCAAACAATATTTTTCAAATGCATTTTTTAATAAATGTCCATGTCTATATTCCTGGCACACAATATGTTAAAAAAGGGGGACTTACCTGAACCCCTATGGTCTGGTTCCATGCTCCAGTACAGTATCCAGAGAAGCTGTGATGTAACAACAATGTGCATATTGGGGCTTTATATCACTGTGGAAGCAGGCTGAATGCAGCACAGGTCAGTGCCACAGGACCTGAAAGAAGAAAAACAAAGCATGCTTTTAGGCATTAATATGCTGAACACCCACCTCTTAAATCAGGAAATAGGGACATACTGAAGGAAAAAATGCAGTTATCTATGCAGGTCCACTGAAAGGAAAACTATTTCACACAATTCTCACATAAGCATGAGAAATAAATGGTTAAGAAATTACAGAGGAGGTGGAGAAGAATCTAAAAGGGACTACAAATATAACTCCCACACAGTGTTTTGAAAACATCTCTCTCTTTGCCCTGTTTCCATGGAATGGCTGAAATCACATTCTGATACCACCCCCTGTTCCGAAGGCACTCACAGTCTTTGCAAAGCACCTCTCCACTGCAGTGCCTCAGGATTCTGCAGTGTCACTCCTCTTCTCCCTGGCTCTCTGCAAAGTGAAGTCATAGGAATGGATCAGCCAACCTGACTTCTCACTACCCTGCCCAGAATCCTTTGTGAACTGAAATGAGTCATCGCTCTGAAAAAATCCACAGCGCAATGTTCCAGGTTTCTCCCTGTGTCTGCGCTGGCTTCTTTGTCTTTGAAATGAAGTGCCTATGCTTCTGGAACAGTGCCCAGCTGCATTGTACAGGATAACAAGCCAGCCTTCTCATTAAGTGGACAAGAAAGCTATTTACATGCATTAGCAAAGACAAGTTAAAGCTTTAACCCTCTAGTCAAGAGAAAAAAAAATCACCCCTAACATATCTTCTTGATGTAATGCACAACTCCCCCTATACACAGAATAATTATTAATGCACAGACATATGTGGAAACACAGATGCTTACACAGATCAGTATTTTCTTAAACTATTCACTATTTATCATGACACTTACCAGTTTTAGGTCTATTGATTAAAAAGAAAGATTTATTCTCCTTTGTCAGTCCTGAAGAATGCTGCAGATCTAAATGTAACAAGAAGCTCTGCTGTACAGTAGATCAAAGTTGTGCTGCTGCGAACTGTTTATCAAAAAAAATAGAAGCAGTGGACAAGTTCTTGTAAGCTTTTTTTTCATTATCCCATTCGCCATTTGGGCTTAAAACAAAGTGAGCCCTGAAACCACACCAGACAGAAAATGTCAAACTGCTCCAAGTGCCGAGGGCCAGCAGAGCTGCTTCAGCTTCTGACAAAGGTAATGCTCAGAATGAGGTCACTGTGTCAGGATCTCACTCCCAGTGCTAGGTTTTCCTTGGCTTGGTGAGGATATGCTAAGCTAAAGCATCAAGAAAACACAGAAGAAATAGGAATAGTGTGTGAGATGAGAGACAGATGCTGCTGTTCCATAGGAACATTTTTAGTTGTTCGAAGATTTTCTTTTAAAAGAAGGAAACATTTAAAATTGCTTTTACTGAAAAAGAACCACTTTAGTCATGACCTAATCATCAAAATCAGACCAATATGCCAAAATGGACGTGCAAAAAGGAGAAGGGAGCCTCGCCACAAAGCACTTCTTTAAACGTTCCTACATTCCAAGCATTCTGAAATAGTTTGAAGCATAGAAGGCACATAATCCATAAAATTTTGAAACACAGCACTTTAGGACTCACCTGTGCTATGCTGGAACAGACAGTTCTCCTAGGTGTTCCCCCAAATGAACACACCAAGTGCTTGGGACTGAATGAAATACAGAAGTCACCACGTTCCTATGCTGCAAGCCCTGGCCCTATAACAACCCTGGCAGTGAAAGAGTCCAACCAAGCCTAAAACAGGTCTGCGTGTTTTAAGAGGACAAGTAACTAGCTGGGTTATACAGCTAACAAACATCACTTTGATTACAGGTCTGTGGTGGTTGTTACGCAGCAAAGCCATATAGCAGATGAATTTACAAGTGTAAGGTTAACGGGATGCTTTGCTACACTGGTAGTTACACAGTAGCCATAATCTCAACATTAAAAGCTGGGAGTTTGCTATACACACAGTCAACAATTTCTGTTTTCCCTGAAAGGCCTCCTTCCAGGAAATCTTCCTTCAACTTTACAGAAGTTTTGCCTTCCCTGGAGCTGCAGGATCAGCCACAACACCTCTAATGAATCCAACTTGGCATTTACAATGTTTGGGTCCCCTAGGATTGGCCTTGGAAACTCTGGTTGTCTGCTAAGTACACATGCACTTTACAGCAACAAGACTCACTCCATGACGAGAAATTTAAAAGTGAATTAGAACAAGCTTATTAAAACTAATTAAAAGTAACTTATTAAAACTCATTAAAAGTAAAAACAACAGCTCCAATCTTCTTCCCCTTTGCACCGGACAACCTTCATGCAAAGCTAAATAGCTGGGCTCATGCATGCAGCACTGTTTTCACACACGTGCACAAGTTCTTGCTGCCGTAGTCTTGCTACTAACACCAAAGTTAAAACATTGGCAGAAGAAAGCTAAAGGTAATACTGCAGCCTGAATACCTTTTCTCTCTACCAAATTTCTCTAGCACTTGAACCCATATTATATGCTCAGGACCAACCCAAGTATTCTGAACAGACTAATACTACTGCAAGCTCTTTCAGTGAGAAAATTCCTCTTGCATGTGTGATGCCTATGGATACCTGGAATGCACCAAGCATGCACATGTGTCTTGGGTGCACAGATATCCTGTGTACATGCACCTAGGCATGCCTTTACTTGAATTCACCAGTTTACAGCACCATTACACAGCCCTTTAATCAGTATTAACAGCAAGAAGTACCTGATACCTCAAGCATGACACAGACCAGCAGTGGGGAAAATATAAATGAGAATGTTTAGAAGAGCTGAAGTTGATGGACAAGCCAGTGCTGCCATCATCAGTGATGCTACAGCAGCGTGGCCTCACAGGAGGAAGGCCTAGCCAAAATACTGCATGCACTCCCCAACCAGGGCAGCTACTCTGTTCCTCCACCCCACATCGCCCCCCACAGCACAACAGAGGTTGGTACCAAAACAAAGCTACCTTATTGACAGTGTACAGTACAAACATACCGTATACTTCTCTCTGTATAACTCCATGCATGCACATGCATCCAAAGAGACCAGTACAAAATACAGTATAGCCTGAGATCAATCTTCATCATACACTGAGCAAGCAGATGATCTAAAAATCCCATTTTCTTTCTTTGCACACACTCCTTTGTCAAACTCTATATTAGCTTGCATATATCCTTCAGCCCTCCCAAGTCAGGGCCTGGGATTCCTTTCCTTTGTCACAGCCCTTTCCCCATCACTCTAGAGGGAAACTCAAGAGGAGGAAAGGAATATGCTAAAATTGAGACACGCACACACACACCCACCCACACACATGATAACGCGCACACACACCCACACACATGATAACACATGACAGAAAACAAAGTTTAAAAAAGAACATGGTCAAAAGAGGCCAAGAAGGTTACCAAGAGTATAATTCAGTCTCTCCTGTACCAGTTACAGTGGATTCCAAATTTCGGAGGCTAAAATCAGCCATCAGTGCTCAGCAATTGGAGTCTGTAGCTGCAGAGACCATAGTCATCTACCACAGGATCATAGAGTATTGTGAGTTGGAAGGGACCCACAAGGATCATCAAGTCCAACACTAGTAAATAGCCCATACAGGGATCAAACCTGCAACCTTGGTGTTACTAGAACCATGTTCCAACCAAGTGAGCTCATTTCAGTGTTGGTCATCATGGTTACCTCTACAATAACCAACTTCACAAAGCAGGAAGCACCCAGATGCTACACTAGGAACACAGCCCACGAAGCCTGTGGCCTCAGAAGAAACCAGATTAAGGAACATCAGAGAGATACCAACTTATATTTACATTTCTTTAGGAAATCTCTTAATACTAAAAATTTTGACATATTAGTGCTCCACTAATAACAACTTACTTGCAGTACACTAATAAGTTCTGCTTGACTTACCTGAACAAATCTCCTGGTTCTTTAAGAAATCACAAGAGGAAACATGATCAGGGTATTAAGTTCACTAAAATCTTGACAAGTAATGCCCATCTGTTTTTGTGCTAATGTTGTCTAGGAGCTTAAAACTCTTTCTCTTTTTTTTTTTATTCCTGCTGCTTACACCCCAATGTATTAGTACAGAACACACCTCCCCCCTCCTTCAGATCTCTTTCCACTGGCTTTTAAAAAATTACACTCCTCTAGTGTTCTTTTGTACGTCTGCCCTTCCTGTCCCTTTAATCCTGTTAGAGGACTCCTCTACATTAACTCTAACTTACATAACTTTCTTTTAAAAGCAACAACCAGAATTCTGCACCATATTCTAGTGTTCCAGCTAACCTCTCACCTGCCTCAGATACCAGGAAATTGGAATTTCCTTACTTTTAGTGGAAATACCCTGCGCCTTATACCCTGGTTTTTTCCCCAAAGCTGTATTTTATTGGTGGCTCACTGTCACCCTACAACTGAGCAAGCAGTTCCAGCTATCCTTTTCATGTTGACTGCAACTGAGTTTGAAGCAAATATTCCCAGGTTTGACTCCCAAGACCATGATCTTAAACAGCTCACTCCGTGGATATGAGTAAGGATCTTTGATCATCCAATTCTCCTCAGTTGTTATCCATTTTTAAGCATCTCCGCTTACCACATTCTTAAAAAGAATCTCAAAACTTAAGAAGAAAAACAAACAATACTGTAAGTGTTACCTAATGCAGGACAGAACCATTACCCAGTGTCACACTTGCTAATACAACCACCCAGGAAACAGCATTTGAATGAAACCATCAAGTCCTAACAGGAGAACCAAGGCAACCAACGCAACTCCCTCCTTCAAAAGCCCAGTAGGTGAAACAATTGTGCCTTTTTAGAATTCAACTGCTAAAAGAGGCTTCTTTAAATTATAGCTCACTGTAAGTATGTGATATTTTAAACCACACAGAAGAATTCTCTAACATATTTTGTCGCTAGGACCACAAAAAGAGAAGGGAGGAGGGTTTGAGTTTGGGGTTTTTTCATAGAAATCTGCTACTATCAAATTAATTTGACTAATTTTAATGCTATATTGTAATCAACCACACCAACACCCCACCCCCTCAAAAACAAAGCCTGCCTGTTCTCTGGCAGCAAACAGCAAACGCAAGGAAAGATAGAAGCATTTAAAAAATCTGACACTAGAGGAGGTTTGACAAGAGAGAGCAAGCAAATGAGAAACAAAAGAAACAAAACCCAACAAACAATGATAAACCTTGATGTTTTCTTATAGGGTGAAAATTGTAAAAACACCGACAAATACTCCTTTTCAAACACTGCTGAAAGCACAAAACATGGCTGTTGAAGGTCTTAATCACATGTTCTTCACTATCCTCTTCAGTTTAGCCAGAACACATTTGCAGTGTGGCTGGGGATGCTGCAGCAAACATTCAGCAAGAATCTAGCCAGCAGATAAAATTCTTGAAAGGTGAAGTGATAGTTAGCAACACAACCCAAAGACACAGTGCACTCTCTCTCATTTACATTGACTACGGTAACCATTAAAAGATTTTCAGCCCAAAGACAGTACTGCAGTGGTTACAGCTTTTCAAACCAATAGTGATGACTGGCAGATAACATCAGGTTAAAATAAGAACCTGCAACACTGAACACAAGTCCCACGGTACTGCAGCAGCCTTTAACAGCCCAGTTTTTCCTGGCTAGACGAGAGAACTGATGAAAAGGCCAGGCATGGAATCAATTAAATTAGTGCCAAAGTGGTTTTAAAAAGAAAAGGTTAGATACTCCAAAGACTTAGCAGTTGAGAGTTTACTGGGTCATTTTTTTCCCTGTGGTAGAAAGCAGAGTTTTCAATATGGTGGTGTACCTTTAAGAAGATGCACTTTAAAGTGAAATTGAAATATTTTACACCTCAATACATGAAGAAGCTGTATTAGTATATTCTGCCCCTATGCTCTACCTGTGTGAGGTAGCTGCAATGACCCCTGCTTCCCACAGTGGTTCAAAATTCTTTCAAATTCTGCCCTCTCAGAAGGCAGGTCTCACCTGTGTGGGGATTAGCTGTGATGATGGGAACAAAGGAAATGCCATGGCACAACAGTTCAGCAACTCACCCAATCTGCTGTCTCCCTCATGCTCATCAAGCATCTTAGAGTAAGCATTAGAAAACCAACTGCACATATTGCCACCAGTGCATACTGCACCTTAAAGGGAAATGCCCTTATTCCAGACAGAAACAGTTCTTTTGAGATCCTCAGGGACTGGCATATTTTGACTTTTTATCCCAATGAGTATGACTATCAGCAAATGCAGCAACAAAAATCTACCTCCCCAAATAAATGACAGTACCTGGAACAAGGGGTTCCCACAATTAAACGACTCATTGCATGAAATATTTCCTCCTGTTCATTTCACATATTTTTTACTTTTGAATTTTAATGAGCCCTTATTTACAGGAAGCAATAAACTAAAACCTACAACAGATGTTTCACTACAGTTAAAACAGTAATACCTCTCTACCTACTGCTCTGTCATTTTTAAGTGAAATTTCAGGAATCTGAAAATTGCCCTGTACATGAGCCATAAAACCAAACACAGTATTCAAAAGGATAAAATTATAAATTTCACAGAGCAACCTCTCTTGCATGACTTCTTACGTATCTCCTCATTTACAGTCGTAAGTTTAGAATTTTAATTACCACTCCTGACTCATCTAACGCATTCACCACTGACATGGTGAGACCATGCTCCTAAAAAAGCACAAAACTTAACAAATTTAAGCACTATTTTGTCAGTGCTCACTGTACTGCTTTATACTACAGTGCTGATGTCACTATTATGCAGAATTGCTCAGCTGTTTCACTCAGCTGTCGCTAGTCCCTTCTGAAATCCTCCTCAGCAGTCTTAATGAACCTGAACAACTGCGATCTGACAGACAGGGTTACCACTTCATTATCCATTCCATCCTTCAGATTTTTATTATAGCTATTAAACCCCAAACATTCAGTATTGATCCCTGCTGGACAAAACATTGTTGACCATTTCCAGGGCCCAGAAGTGACTGTCCCTCTTTTTTCTCCTCTGTATACTAAGCTGAGCTTGACAAGACTTTTCTTTTGGACTTTCACCAAGCATTTATAAAGCACTAGAGCGTGGAAGAGTTCTTGTGCTCCCTGAGTGTCGCTATGACCCAGTTTTCTGAAAGATGAGAGCACATAAAAATAGTTGTCTCTTTGCCCTCTTATTCAGTATAGAGAGACCTAAACTAGGATATCAAGGCTAGATTCCTGAGATGATCTCAGGAGCTGATGATGATCTCAACTTTAATTTAACTAAACCAAAAAGTTAGCAAAAGGAGAATCAAGATAATTTCTTTAACAGATTTCACAAGTAACCACAGGACAGAGAGAGAAAAAATCATTTATATAAAAATGGTGAGACCAAAACATAGGAGATATATAAACCCAAGCTCTGAATTACTATATTTAATGTCATAGCAAGATAGTTATTTTCTTACCACACATTAAAACAACAAAATAAGTCATTCCTTATATCTTGTCACCACATTGTAATTCCTTACTCTTGGCCATAAGAAAAAAGGCCTTATAGTTACCATCATATTCTTTCAAGAAGCAACCTCCACAGGCAGTACTTTAACTCACTGAGATCTTTTGGACCTAAGGGCACCTCCTACTTAGACAGGTAAAAAATGTCTCAGTCAGAACCAGAGCTTGAGAAGGCTCTCTGCTTCTGAAGCATTTCTGATTATCAGTAAATACGGCATTGCACATGGTGAAGGGGATGGTGCATGCCCCTCTCTCACCTGGCCACCCCCTTTGTGAGGCTGGAACTGCTGCACAGACCAGCCCCTAGAAACATCCACAGGGGACGCAAGTAACCCTGAAAGCACTTTTTGAAACCCCTGCTGTTCTTCCTGTCTGACTAGCTACAAGTTTTAAAGAGTTGATGTGGAGGCTATCTAAAGAAAAACCTAGGCCATAGAAGAACAAAAAACAATACAAGAAAGAAAGAACACAGGAAAGATTAAAAGGAAATGTGGGGAAAGAGCTGATTTTTGTTTGATTCCTAAAGCAGGCAATGCAGCATTTGAGATGTTACTTCTGAAAGAAGAATTGTTGAAAGAATCCAAATGCTTAGCAGGGCTAAATGGAAGCAGAAACAATAACCAAATGGTAAGAAATAAAATTAGTACCTCCAGCTGTAGGAAGGCTGCTAAAAAAATAAGGGTCTACAGAATTGCTGGAATAAGCCAAGTGGGAATGGCTGCCTGTATCAGTGAAAAAAGAAGCGAACAAAGGACAGTTGTTTCGTGACAGCTGATCTGCATGTGCTCTGCATCCACTTGGTGCTTGCCTTTGTTTTGTTTTCTGGGCCGACCTTCACCCCCTGCCACACAAAGGATTCAGTGAAAGCCTCTGCTCAAAGTCTCAATTAAAAGCCCAAAAGAACAAACATATCTTGTGCTGCAGCCCCAAGCCTGAGCCCAGGTGCCAATGACCCAGCAAAGGCAGCAACCCCAGCAGAGCACCGGCTCTGCCGAGGTTACCTGCATACTACTACACCGCCTTGGAAAGAGCCCTCCTCCCCTCCCAGTGTCTGGAACAGGCAGAATAGCTAAAAAGAAACATTCAGCTTCATCTCCAAAGGGCTGCTTCTAAGCTTTTATGATGAAAGATCAAAGCTAGGGGAAGGGTGGGAGCTTATAGGACAGTAAAGAAAGTTGAGAGTAAATTAGTAGTGTGCGTACTAATAAGACACACATGCAACATCACTAAGGGAGCATGTTGATGGTTTGGGCAGTTTGAACGAAAACATGTGAAAGCAATTAAGCATGTCATCACCAATATTGTCTTTAGAAGTGTTCTGCTGCTTTACGAGCAGCTCTTCAAACACACACATACATTTATTTTCATACAAAGATGGTGTAATCCACAAGAACTTGAAAATGTGAGGCTACCCAAAGGGCGTCTTCCATGGTCTGCAAAGCCTACGCATAATGCGTGTGAATTTTTGCTTTAAACCATGGTATTTCATTTCTGGTACTACATTTAACTGAGTTATTCCAACATACATTTGTTATCCAGTATCCAGTTTGGTACATGCTCGGAACACAATTCAGAGAACATCTGTGTAACAGGGATAAGATAGAAACTGACCTCAGGTCTTGGTCTAAAAGACTAATTTACTGTCAGAATTATCTTGGTGTAATTACACCTATGTAAATACCCATTTATTCTGAAAAAACAGTGTTTTGTTTAACCTGATTTAGTTTATACACTTCCAGAAGTTTTATCAATGGGTTTGGTAGTACATGCATAATCCTGCTAAATTCATCTGCATGACCTTTTGTATCATGGATAAAAAGATGAAAGTTAAAAGTTGAATAATCAATAGTAAAAATAAAATACTAATTTTGTTACAGGCAAGCATATGTCTTCCTGTTGTTCAATCATATGCTCCCTAATTATTCAAAAACTAAATATTTAAACAAAGGAATTAACTTTCTACTAGTATTTTTTTTTCTGGGTTCTGATAGCTTCTTCTTCAAGAGTGTATAACCACTGACATTTAGAGTTGCAAGTACTATTTCTCTAAAATCTTCCTGTTATGGAAAAAGGCAGAGACAGTAAAGGAGCCAAATGTGGCTTCTATTGCCATATGTTGTTTCTAATAGTCACAGCTTGAGTTTCAAAACTGATGTAGATTTTCTTTTCCCTTTATCTCCATTGAGCACTGCTGTACTATCGTACTTCTTAAAATCAAGACTTACTAAGAAGCCTGATTTTAGGCACTCATTTCTGGAACATGGCACAAAAACTAACACTCAAATGTAAAAAAAATCCATGCATGTAAGATATCTGGAAATACCTGAAAGTCTTGGTGACGTCTCCTTCCTACTTCAGTTTACAAACAAGAGCCTAAAGTCTACTTTAGGGCATAGAGGTTTGAACATTATTTACATGTCTTTTGCCTCGCTCCTGACAAATATTTTTCAATGGAAGTTTTAATGTAATTAATGTTTCCAAGAAAAGTTTGGGGGTTGCAAAATTATATTCTTAAAAGGTATACAGAGTAAGAAGTACTTATTTTTAGAGAATATAATTCTGGTATTCTTCATGATATCTTTGGAGACTGAGGATGCAAAAGCCTGTTGTAGCTTCCCAGTGACATTTTTCTTCCTGATAACATAACTTCTTTCAAGGGCAGAAATTACCTTGTAAAACATAATCACCACTTATTTTCCCCTCACACGCAGCCTCTGATTGTCTCATTCATCACCTAGGTAGACAGACATTACGCAATTCTGTTTGCCAGATACTGCTCCTTAGGAAGCACTTGCAGAATACCAAAAGGATATAAACTGCCCCCCAGGCCTCTGGAGTGGGTCATCTTCAACTGTGGCTTCCACCAACAGTGAAGTCACAGCGTTGGCTTTCTGATATCACAGCATTCTCTGTAGCAACAGCCTATGAGGTCACAAATAAAGGATTATCACTTTGTTGCAGGATTAAGGGAACTAAGAAGCTGGTCTGTCAGGAGATGGGTTTTACTCCAAATAATGGGCATTAGGAGAATGCTGAAAATAAATGGGTTGTAAATTGTCTTTGTCTGGCATGCACCCTTTTTTCAATAATACTGTAAAATAAGGTATTGCTTCCATTAACAGCTCCTAAGTAATAGAATGAACTGCAGGCTACCTCCTGAGCTATTACATGGGAGATGAATTCCAAAACAACTTTCATATCTTAGGACTCCTCAGTCATTTGATTTTGCAAGTGTAGACATCAGTCAGACCACTCCCCTCAAATGGTCTGCTGGTTAGTTTATTCACAAGTGTTCAAAGCTAGTAATAAGTTTCAGAAAGTGACTAGAAAAAAAATACAAAAGGAAGTCTGGAAATATCTTGCCCTAGCCCATCTTATTGTTTAGACAAGGATTTGTGAAGATGATTCCAAACTGAGAGTCTATGTTCCTAAGAAGGATCAAAAAAAATAAGCATTGTAAGTTACAGCACAATAAATACTAGAATAAAACTCAAGAAACAGTGATTATTTAGAAGAACCTTCACTGCAAAATAAGTCTGCAGTCACAGGAATCTTAGACACAAACATCACTGTTTGAATAAAACACTTGTACAAATAATGTCGTTACATGCTTAGTGATTTATTTTTTTCAACAATATCTGGTTTACTTCCCAATGAATACTCTGTTTAAAAGTTTTGTAAAATACAGAATTCCAGAACCTGTTTGAAATTATTCCAAAACCTTTATCCACCCACTTCCCCACCACGGAGCAAATCAAGGATAGCACATATACAATCACCAAATGAATGCTTCCTAGCCCTTCAAGGAATGACTGTGGCTCTCCCATAACTATCCAGAGCACAAATTATTTTCAGCTTTTAAAGAGTTACAGTCTGCTGGGGGAAGGAGGGATGTAAGGAAGGATGATACCAGGTGACAACAGACTTACTACATTATTCACAGAAATCCTATGACCCATGCATGCTTGCACATGCAGACTTTTCCCGTATTTTTGAAGTAATTGCACACTTTTCTAGATGCCTGGCAACTCAGGCTGCCTGGTGTCTGGAAACTAGCTACTATATGCCTATAGTCTTATCTCACATGTGCGGCAGGTCCAACACATCAGGTGTACTATGTATGCATAATTCATCTGCCAGGGACTGTCCCAGATTTTAAGATTAAAATCTAAAAATCCTAAAATAGCTTGGCTTGTAATTTTCAATCTGACCTGTGATGCAACCAGTACAAGCAACTGTACAGTGTGAGAGTATCTTGCAACTTCAGGAAGATTTTTGAGTAAGGCCCTACTTTCAGCTTACAGAAGATGGAAGGAGATACTTTCAGCATCATGAGTGTAGGCACTAATACCAATTTCCATTCTAGAACTGGAAAAAAACATTTGACAGATTTGCAGATTCACCTGGAGTCCCACCCACCAGTCTGGAAAGTTTGTATTTCTATTTTGCAGCAGGACAACTGTTAAAAACATTGAGAAGAAACAACATAGACGGACTGATGAGATGTTTCACAGTGTTTTAAATATGCTTTGAAATTTTGCAACCTATTTAAAAATGTTGTTTCTTTTGCCCTCCAGCACTAGCAATAAAGAACCTCAAAGGAAGTGCTTAGATAGACCAGACTTACTCGCTTTGCCACTAAGCTCTGCAGCTTTCTAGGGCTGTCAAGAGCGGCCGGGCTGAGCCGTGCCGTGAGACACGGAACCCCCGCGCTCAGCCGCGCCGTGCGCTGCCAGCGCCGGGGGCGCCCCGGCCGCCTCCGCGCACCCGAAACGCTGCAGAGACGCTCAGCCTTTCCCGGCGCCGTCACTTCCTAGCGGCCCGCTGCAGCCAGCCCGCGCTAAGCCCGAGTGCCCAGGGCACGGCACCATCCGCGCCTCCCGGGGGAAGCGCTGCCCCGCCGGTACAACCTGCCCGCCGGCGAGGCGGGAGTGCAGCGCAGCCTCCCACCGCCCTGCGCTGCTGACGAAGCTCTTATCGCGCAGCAAGGCGGGCAACCGAGCCAAACGGGGAAGGACCGCCCATCCCATCCCATCCCATCCCATCCCGGCCCGCCGGCCCCCGGGGACGCGGTACCTACCAAGCGGCACCTCCGGCAGCGCCGAGGCGCGGCAGCCCGCCCGCCGCCATGGCAACGCGGGGCCCGCTCCCTACACCTCCCTTCCCGAACCCTTCACGGAAAGCTGCCATCGCTTTAGGGCCCCCGAAACAGGGAGAAAAAGCAATATGCGCCTAGTCGGAAGATGGGGCCTTACTTCCACCTTTGCACGACGTTTTCAACCAAAACCCATCGCAGTGTTCTCCTCCAGCAAAGGCCACCCGCGTCCCAGCTATTCTGGATGCATGACCAACTCCCACCCCTGTGTGCTGCTGCCTCAAGAACGTCCAAAATCCCAGAGAGGGAGAGCTCAGAAACAAAAATAAAATAAGGGGGTTTTTGCTGATTGGTTTCTTTGGCCTTGAGGTAGTGGGGTTTTGTGTTTTTGAGGTTGTTGATTTTACATGATGGTAAAGCAGATTTCCATCCCATTCATCTACTCTGTCCTAATAAGAAAATGAGGGCACTACCTAAAGTGAGGGCACAGTCGGGGCTTGAGACTCCAAAAAAGCAATATAGGCATGAAAACCCCTTTGCCTCCTGGGGGCAGTGGTGTGATGGGGTGTGTGCTGCTGATGTCAGAAATAAATCTGAACAGCCGCTGTGACTAAATCACCTCCCACTTCAAAAGTACTTCAAAATACCCATCAAGTATTTTATGCAACTTTTCAATTCAACATGGCTTTATAATTGATTTAAGGTTTTTGTTGTTTTGTTTTTAGAGTTTAAGGGGGTCAAACAAAGGACCAACAGCAAAATACTCCCCTCTGGCTGCTATTGAGGTAGAATCTGAACTTGTGCAAAAACTTCAGCTGATTAGCCACCTATATTTAGAAGAAAGTTATTGTCTAAAACAAAAACCATAAGGGAAACCTTTTCGCACAAGAAGTGTAGAAAGATCCACTACCTCTATCTTTAATGGATGCAGAAGGTTCTATGACCAAAATACGGTTTGTAAAAACAGTGATCAGAACACATACTGAAAACCACAGCTATAGAGCAAACCAGAAAGCTAAATCAAACCACATTCTCCATCACCCTTGTTTTCATCAAAAGCAAGCAGGAGAATCAGTTTATGAAGGCAAATCACAGGGTAACAATAGGTGCCTGCTGTGGATCATGAGAATAAGTTCGAACTTTGCTCTGAAGGGCTGAGGGCTTTCTTCACAAGTGTAAATGGGCATCTTGGTTTTCAGGGCTGGTATGTGTCATGGTCCACAGGCATCAGCAACATGCACAGCCTAACCACACGTAGCTGATGGATATTTAGGAGAAAACTAAAGCAGTACTACTGTCACAGTAACTCCGTGTTTGGGACACAGCTGGGGAAACACTGGTAAGACACAGGAGGTCTGCAGCATGCTGTAGTCAAGAATCAGCACCATGACCTCATCTTCCTCCAGTGCTCAGGCACGGAGGGAGCTGAGATCAGACTAGCAGCCAATTAACCATTCATTCAGCCTGATTTCAATATTCCTCTCTATATGAGCACACGCATCGTTTTAATTACTTAAGGAAGCTGCATAAATGCTTTAATTCCAAACTTTGACATACAAACCATTACTGGAGCTGAAGTGAAGGAAATAGAAACTTTCCACTTGAACAACGGGGAAAAAAAGATCAAGAAGGTAACTCAGCAGAGTAATATCAAGTTTGAAAGGCAACTGCCATCCCCTCTAAGCAAGACTGAGAACTACTTGATGGCAGCACAAGTGCTAGGATCTCACTCACCCTGCAACTACACACTGGAAATGCACACACAATATCCACAGGACCACTGGCACTGCCCTTTCATAATAAACAAAGAGCTGAGTGGGAAAAAAACCAAACCCCAACCAACCAAAAAACTCCTCTATAAATCCAATTTCCCCATTGCAGGCAGTATAAAAAAGCAAGAGCAGGTGATTCCCATGATCATGCAACCTCTGGCATCCAGGAAATCCCAGGCCAAGACTCAGCATAGAAGCTACAAGCCAACACAGTGCTAAGTTTTTAAAAAAGCCATATGACCATATTGTGTCCAAAGCATATTCTAGCCTATACATCAATTTCACATAGTATTGCTTTGGCTTCTCTGTTTGCCAATAATCTCCAAGACCTTTACATGCTGGCAATTGTATTTCCTTCACTAATGCCACTGACATCCTCGCTTTCTCTACAAGTCAAATATGAGGAAATGGTTCTTTAGTGGGTGACAACAGTTCTGTCTGGCATTTTACAAGATCTGGAAGACTGGCACTGCCCAAAGGACTTCATGGCTGGGCTCAGACAGCCACCATGTTTCAGATACAATCATTACCTGTGAGGCCATGGAAGCAATAAGATCACTTCCTCCTTGCAATCTTCAGCTTTACATACCCATCAATTATAGCTATTTTTAAAATTCCTTTGGAAAAAGAAGAAAAAAAAGCTTATAACGATTTTATCAGTTTTGGTGTTTGACTTTGGGACCAACTACATACCTTCAGTTATTAAACATTTATGATTCCCATTTCCTTAAGTACAAGAGGAAGAATTTGTCAGTCAACCAGGGAGAACAAGCTGACTGACAATAACTTACAGCTAAACTAGCAACTGCTCAACCAAATTGCACAAACCATAGAAGATGTGCCATTATTATTAGCTTGAGGATGATAAGCCTATAATCAATAGCCATAATTTCTGTTGGCATATCTTGTTCACATTTCAAGAAAATAAGAAAATAATCTGGTGCTCACATATTTCTGCAGTTATCTGAAAGCAAAGGATTCCTTAGCTTTCTCCACATCGTTTCTGTTAAGTGAAATCCTGGAATCATCTAATTACTACCTCCATATATAGGATTTGCCCAGATACTAAAATTCAGAAGCTGTAAGCTAACAGATGTTTTTGCTCTTTTCTCCATCACTGCTAAATGGGAAAGATTGTGCCAAAGATTAAACTAGACTAGGCATTCAATTTGTTCCAACTTCTTGCCTCTCAGATGCTGGTTTAAAAATGTCAACCTGAACTGAACCAATGATCGTCAAGCAAATTAATTACAGCAAGAACCAAATTTGAGACCTTGCACTTACCAGTAAGAACTTCAGGAGTTCCTCAAACAGCACACCTGGGTTCTTCCAACCACCAGGAAAAGCTCCAGGACAGATCTAGCACACCCCTATACTAGAAACTCCTGAAGGCTAGTTTAGTTTCTAAATGGCACCAGGAAAACAGCTTTGATTCAAAAGCAAGGGATGGTCAAGATGTTGGAAAGTTACTCAAGACATCTGTGCTGCATTCAGTGCTGTGACTGGAACTGGCAGAAATGTATCTGGATCAGCCTCACGCTGCCCATGTGGGAAAGCTCACTGATCGTTCACATAGTTTTTGTGGTCTGTGTTGAACACTGTGGTTCAGCAGTTATTCAGCTCACATTAACAGAGCTGACCAGGTCAGAGAGAGCTCTGGCCTGCCTATACAGCTCCTAGTACCTGCCATATCCTAGATATAAGTTTGGCCCTCTTAGACTTCTTTTCATTTATTTAGAAATTTAAGTATCTAGAAAACCTTACTGAATAGTTTATGCAAAATGTTATCTCCCATGCCAGAAATCTTTCATTTATAGGAGAGCAATAGGGTTAAACAGGAAATAAAAAGACCAAACATACCCATACTGTCCTTGAAACACTCACGTCAGATGCATGATGGAAGTTATGTATTCATCTGTGCTAAAACCTTACAAGAAAATCTGGAAAATACTGTTGAATATCATAATTGCTACTTCAAGGTGGCCTGAGGAATCCATCACCATGCTGGTGGTATTCTGTGGTATTTCTTCTTTGTTCATAGGAAAATGAAAGTCCTTGCACAGACAAGTCATCATTCGCCAAAGCATTCATCACAGATGCCTAACTGCACAACAGAGCTACCCAACCTAAAGGCTATCCATTGCTCTCCTCATCCATCCCAGGACAGCCCACATTTATGCTTGATCTGCTCTCACGAGTTAGTTTAGGGAGCTAACCTAGCAGAAGGCTAGTCCTGTCAAAAAAATAAAATAAAATAAAATAAAATAAAAATTTTGCCAAACTCTAACTGGGTGCCCTGTTAAGACAGAGGAGATCCTGTCTCAGGGCAAAGTAGGAGGCAGTATGCCACAGACAGTGGAGAAGCAGGATCTCCTGCTCTGGGAGCCAGCAGTTATAGGTAAGAACTGCTCAGTTATCACAAAACTGCATGGTAATATGGCCATTCACCACTACAATGATTGACACAGTCACCATCCTGACAGCAAGTCCATGTGACAGCTGGAATTTTCAAAGGGCTTTAAAAAGTCTTGCTAAATCCCATTCATTTTCATGGCATCCCGGTTCAGGTCTATCAGCGTTGGTTTCTACTACAAAGGGCCAGTTTTGCAAAAGCAAGCTTTGTTTATCGTGTCTGACAGACCACCAAGATTTGAACACAGTAAGGACATGCAGCTGGAATAAACAAGGATATTAAGTAGCAAGCACACATTCCAAGAATGAGTTTAAAAATAGTGCTGTTCTTACAGCATGTACCCATGTTCATCAGTAGTTCTAAAGATTTGGTAAAAACCATAACCTGCAATAACTGAGTTTCCCAAGGAATATGGTCTATTAGACATCAGATACTGACCATTCTAGTGGAAAATAACATGCAGAAGACGGAATCCTGCATTTCTCCATCCACTTTGGGGAATATCTCCCCCAAAACAGAGATGACATAGCCACAAAGAATGGCAGACATCCTACTGTGTAGAATATAATTCCACTGATATTAAAATGTATCAGAAAGTCATACTTTTTTACATATTAATTTTAGAAAGAAGGAGAAATATTTTGACAAATGTCAGAACTTCCTGTTACGGCATTCCTGCAAGAAGTGTTTCTTTCTCTCTCTTCAAATTAGTTTGTTCTAAAAGACTGCATTAGGTAGAGCAATATTTAAAACATTTAAACAGTCAAATTTGAAACAAACCAGTCTGATCCTGCTGGAATTAAGTGGTTTATGTGATCTAAAAATATTGGGTTCCAGATTTTCTTCCACATGAAATCTGTCTACTTTGGAGCTCTGTTTCAAATCAGAAAACAATTTCCTTAGAATCCCAAAACCTACACAAAATAGAGCCTCTGTCTACTAGTCAACTGTACACAGGCCTCAAATTTCATAAAACAAGTTTCAACATATGTCCTTACAAGAATATCCAGTATCATGTATTTCCTCATGTGAAATTTGAGAATCTTAACACATTACTTTCAAATGAAAACTTTCATTTAGTCTGAGCAGGATTGAAGCGTTTTTGCCTTGTTCTGCATCTCAATCTGTGTTTTATTAATTTATCTTGCAAACACAAGTCTTGATTGATTTGCATGTGTTTATAAATATGTATGTACAGCTCAGAGTAGGAAAGCAGCAACAGCATTACATCAGCCTCAACACCTGCACCATGTTGACTGAAGCAGAGAAGGCGGTCTATTGTTTCTCTTTCTTATTAATGTCTACCTTCCCAGCCTTACAAACTTCTTACTGCTCTGCCAGTAACATAAATCATGCTGACTCTCTCTGACTTGCAGTTTCCACTGTGACTGGAGAGGCAGATCTTCAAGGAAAAAAAACAAACAAAAACCAGTGAAAATATCTAACAAATATTCTTATGATTTTTATAATGACATTTGCCCCAAGTGCCCATTTGTGTGGAAATGTTTAAATTGCTCAATTTTAAAAAGTCTACAGTCCTAAGGGAGTTTTTAGAATTATATACAAAACATTTTCATGCAGATGGAGGGCATGAAATACTTCATGCATGCAAGAAGAAAAAAAAAGCTTGAAGAAATGTTTCAAGAAGAAAGCAGGAATGTTTTAAGTCTGAGACAGAGATCTTGTCCATCACACTCACAGAGAAAACAAACTGAAAAGAAACCAAAAGGAAACAGCTGATATACTACGGAACAGATTCTATCCAAAAACTTAGTCAGCATCTAATGTGACTGCCTCAAGAATTCTTCTTCTAACCTAAAATGTAAACCTTAAAAAAATACCTAATTTTGCACCACAGAAGTTTACTACTCTTTAAGCTAGGCTATGCATTTAGGCAGAACAAACAGTAAGGATCCAAGGCAGCCAGCACTGAGGGAGACACTCACCATGCATCACCCAGAAAACAGCAGTTTCAGCAATAGAAAATCCAGACTGGAACTGAGACCAAGACTGCTAGCCATGACAGCGGTGAGTAATGGCACAGTCTTCTAAGAGTAACAGTGGGGACAAAATCTGGTTTAAAAATGGATCACTTATGGAAAGGTTTAACAGTCACCTGCAGCAGTTGCAAGAGGTGAGACTCAAAGACCCCAAGTGCCTCTGTCTTCAGAATCAGGCCCCTACCAGAAGGCAGCTGTGGGAAGGATGTTAGCTGGAGAAGCATCTGAATACCTGGAAGACAGGCTACAAAGGAGCAAGCATTAAGAGAAACTCCTGCAGGGCAGCAGGACTGCTTTGAAAATGTTTATTTTTAATTTCAAATCTTGATTCTGAACTGATAACGTCATGCCACAAGCAAAGGAACCAGAATGGCAATGTTGTCTAGAGCATGATTTCATCCTCCCCACGTTGCAAGTTACTTATCAGCTCAGGAGGACACTGTCGAGCTTAGCAGCACAGGCTTGCTGCTGAAAGAATGTAGAGCTAGCAGGGTTTTTCAGGTCAGGCTGGACCTGGTACAATGCTGCAGATTAAGCAACTTCAGTGAATGAGGTGGGAGTCTCAGGAGCAGACAATTTGCTCCTGGGAATAAGGTTCGGAGCACCTAACCAAGCATTTAGGTAGGAAGGGACTGCCAGCCCTCAGTTTGCTCCTACTTTGATGTTCAAGGGATCAGAAAGGGTAACCTTTCTGGAAGTGAACAAATCAAACTAAGCAAAGCATTCTGTATCACCCATTTCTAAAGCATACAAAAATACCCTGGAAAAACGAGTTTTAGTTGCTGCATGGCAAAAGCTCCCAAACTGTTTTAAAGGTCTGCTGTGGTTTTGTCTTAAAGCTCATCAACACTCGAAGCCCATGAAAAGCTGTCATTTTCTCACTGCTCGTGAACATATCAAATAGCAATAATAAACAAGCATTGTGAAAAGAGGATCCAACTGGTGTACAGGTTCTTGAAACCTGGACACAACATTTAGGCATTCATCTGTCATCTCTGTGATCTTATGCCTGAACTCTGTTGTCAAGAGTAGATTATCTGCAAGTCTTTCTACTGCCTCTTATTGGAGTGCAGATCCTTAATAGCATCATTTAATATTCATTATCTATTACCAAGATGTAAAAGAGACAAGTCCTGTGACATAATTCCTGCCTCTCACAAAGTGAAGCACCTAACACCAGGCATTTTAAGTATCAATTTAATGATAAATAGTGTCTCACAAAACAAGGTAGACATACCACTGGAAATGTCCCCATGCCTCTCTTGTATTGGATGCATCATTCTCATAACCTTGCAACAGTCAGGGCTATTCATTAACCAGCTATTAGCTGAAAAAAATAAAATGTCCATTAAAAAGTAGCACCAACTTTTTGAAAGTGCAGTAAACTAAGACACAGGTAAACTTTCAGAAGCAGAAAAGGATTTTAGCTAGAAACTTCATCCTGAACTTCTGCTTTATCTAACTGGATTTTGTACTTTCGTAGAAAGCTGCCACAAAAATCCAGGTAAATTCTGAGCATGTGAAAAGGGGAAAAAAAAAGAGATAAAAAAAGAGAACATTATGATCTTTCAGGAATATCACAGATGCTGCCATGCAACCTCTTCAGAAAGAGAATTCCTTATATTGGGAGTTAATTTTGTGCCACCTTCTATTACAAATGCAAATGATGCCCACAACAATGTATGGGTGAAAGTGATTAAAAATGCGTTTCTAATAACGCTTGAAGGAGGACCTGCTTCCGGAATTATTCACACAAACTATTTCCATTTGTTAAAGCCATTATCCCTCTTCTCTGACTAACCCCCCTTCATCCCTTTAAAAAGAGGAAAAAAACAAACAAACCACAACCCAACAAAACAAAAAAAAAAGAGAACAGTTTAAATGTTTTGATGTGACAAATGCCAGACTCCAACGCACATAAATGTGCTCGAACAATGCATTTGAAACTCTCATCCCAGCACCTTACATCTTCAAATAATCTCCTGAGCTCATTCAAAATGCAAGCACTTTAAATGTACAAACATGGAAAGAACCTTCCAGCTCTTGTAAAGAAGATAATGAATCACAAAGTTCACTTTTTACTTTCAAGATGACTCCCAGTCATTGCTTCACTGATTTTACTTTCAGCCTCACCTTGTCCCGATCCTGGCATGTTCTGCTCCAGAACACACAGAGAGATCAGAAAAGCTGTGCTTGAGATTCAGAAAGAAGATAGAAAGTACGGGTGATTAGAAGTATGCTCTATCCTGCCTGAAAGGATGGGGGGAGGGCTGATAGTGATGGGGGACAGCAGAAGAGCAAACAAGAGCACACACGATATAATGAGAAAGGGGAAATGCTCTTCCAGAATGAGACAGAAAGTGAAGGAAGCAGGGGTGGAGGGGGAGCAGGAAGGGATCTAAACAGTTATGAAGAAAAAGTAGAGACAGTTTTTAAACTCATGAGAGAAAAAACATCTATAGCATTAGGGAAACGGATGCAATTTTTAAACATTTAAGCTAAAAGGCAAATAAAACAAAAGATCTAAAGTAAAAAGCGAGAGAGAGAGACCTATCCTGAAGGGGTTCCCAGTAGATGCTGACACCATGCATTATGAAGTCCTGGAATTTAAAGGGGAAGGTGTCTGGAAAATTATTTTCCTTCAAAGCAAAACTGGACAAGTCTATGACCAGAGCAGACCTACAAGCAAACAAGCATCAGCACCCTTGGCTACCCAGACCAAAGAGAGAGAACTAACAAGCTCTTCACCTGGCCATGGGAAATGAAGGGATGGCCCTTCGCGGGTGGCACATGAAAACCACTGCTAAATAGGCTGAGCATCCTGCACGCATTTTCCAAGCATCTGTTTGGATACAGGCCTCTGCTGCTGCCCTGGAAGATGGCAGGACTGGAAGCAGGGTGGAAACCACAGCCTCCAAATGCTGCTCAGCACTTCTAATCACGGGATAACCTGCTGGTGCAGAGAGGAAGAACTTCTACCCAGTTTACTGCAGAAGTCAGAATTCCTACCAGTCAGCAGCACCTTCACTTCATCCCCACAACCTGGTATCCAAAACTGATTCTCAAAAACTTTTTTTGGGGTTGGATGTTTGATTGTTTTCAGGATTTTGTTTGTTGATTTGGAAGGGGTGGGTGAGGTTTGGGGACTGTAGGATTGTTTTGAGGTTTTTTTAGTATTTTATTTTTCTTTCTTGGTCCACTTTCCACTTTCAGGATGTAATTAAGGTTCAAAGTCAAGAAAGAAAGGGAACCAGCTCTGTGTCAGCAATTAGATCAACATCCTGTTAATATCTACCCATAATCTCTCCCAGTCTAGGCATGTAATCTACCTGAGAGGTAGATTAATTTTCCAGTGGTTGCCTCCATGGGTTACCAACCTCTATTTCTTGTTATACATTTAGTTACACAGGCGTAATGTCTCCTGAGAATACACAACCAGGTATTACACTTCACCTCCATGAACCCCATTCTCTTCACAGCAGAGCTTGTACCTCCACATGAGGAATATAAGCTTAGTTGGAAATGAGAAGCCCTATTTCCCCATGCATTAGGACATCCTTTTCCTAACATAAAGAAAAATGCAACTGAGTAGAAGCAGCTAGAGTTAACCTCAAAAGGTTTTGGGGATTTTTTTTCCTTCCAGTGTTTTTACTTGTTAAAAAATCAAGCTAGATTCACAGTCTCTAGGTGTCAGTTCCCAGGAAAAAAAAAAGATCAGCAAGTTATAGCCACAGCTTTTAACAAGTTCTCAAAGTTCCACAGTACCTCATAAAACAAGTATCATTTACATCCCCATCACCCAGCACAGATCCATATTGAACGTGTGCCACAACAGCAAATGCACACCGCTTCCCTTACAGCAGTGTTCAGTCAAGTCAAGCTGACATGCGAGAATATGGTATCCCACATTTCCATTTCTTCCCTTTTCCCATCCTTAGTGATGACAGGTATCAAGTCTGTAACCCAGCTTTGTCTTGAACAACCCTCAGGCAAACATTACTGAGTCTCGCCTTGCAGACATCATGAGAGACTTCACCTGCCACTGTGGTAGGACAGTTCTGGAGATTCTGGTAGCCACAATGAGTGGGAGGCAGACAGGCAATTCCCATTGCTCTCCCAATGTCTTGGGAAAACAGAGATTAACATCAAACCACTAGAAAGAGGTAATCTAAATGCTAACAACATCCTATATCCTCACTGCTGACAGGACTATTCATTTCAGAGTGGACAGGCTCTATCTTACCAACAGTTTTCTCCATTTATATACACACTCCCTAGCACATACACACACAGGTTCTCATTATCAGACAATGGTTGAATGACTGAAGGTTAAGAATCACTCCTATCTCTTTTTGCTTTGTTGATATTTTTTAAAGAAAAATCAATTCAATTTATGTATCATTTATAGAAGCTGTTTTTAACTCAGCTGTTCCACACATGGATTGGGAAGGTAATGGCTCTGCTGAAAAAGGAGGGAATAAAAGCTCCCAGGCTCCCAAAGGATGATTTATTCCACACTCCCCAAATTAAAAAGTGAGGTTTCTCTTACACACAGTAGTTAATAATCTGGATTCTTCTTTGCTGCACTATTATTTCACTGACAGAATTTACTGGCAGCATAAAATGTAGGAGAGTATTTTATTCTGCATGTTATTTTGCACCTCCATCTCTTTTGCATCTTATTTCTCTTCCAGTACAGAGAGTTTAAGGCTTTGCAGCATTTACAATCCTTTATTTTATGTGCCCAACACAACAGGTACCCAACTGCAATAAAAAATAAATAATTACAATAAGAATAGAAGGACATTTTCTCCTTAGCTGCACATTAGGCACTTGAATTTAGGTGAAGTCTCTGTACTTGTAGAGTCAAGACTTGAATTTCTGGTCATGGACAGGTCACTGACAATATGAAAGGAGAGCAGTGCTGTGTTGGGACAGCGAGGAAGAGCCAAGTCCAAGACTTACCCAGCAGAGGTCAGGCTAAACCAAAACTTCACTATCATTATGGGTCCTAAGAAATTGTCTTTTAGGTCCTTCCCACTGTTTCCCCTCAGAATCAAACAACAAGTATTTTTACAATGTGACAGATACCTAAGAATTACTCTGAAAATCAATTTAAAACAGCAAAGTCTTAAGTTTGTTGGACAAAATACCCTTGAAAAAGACTAAGACAAAAACGTCTGACACTAAACATTTGAAGAACTCAGTATAATTGTTGGGCAAAAATGTATTAATTAAATGAAATAAGAATGAAAATCCACTCACTGTAGCAACATAAACAAAATATTGTACATGCTCTCCCAAGAGTATTTCAAGTGAATTTTGCTCCGATACACAAAGCACAGTAAATGCTTCTAAAAATATACATTGATATAAGTATTCATAATGGCAAGGAGAATCACAAAGGATCTCAAGAGTCTGGGAGTCATCTGTCTACAAAATCAAGACAAAAGCATCATGTATGTGATTTAGCACATAGTGCAAAAAGCAGAAGACAGAAAACACTTAAGACTCATGGAGACAGAATAAAGTAAGCCTGCATAACGTGCTCATATGCATGACAAAGAATCTACATAGGCCCCCACAGCTTTCAATTAAAAACGTGAAAATACTACAAAAACCTAACAAAGGAGATGAAGTGTTCAGTATCCCAGTAAATTACATTGAAATAAACTAAATAGTACAGAATGTACAAAAAACGCACAGAGAAGTTTAAAAAGTACAGAATCAAACGTCTGTGTATTTGTGATATGTACACTTACATGCAAACATGCATTACTTGTTATGTAAACTTTTTTTCAACAGTCAACATAAGTGTTGAGAGGGAGGCTCGAAGCACGTGAATAAGATTTTAGCACAGGTAAGATGTTCAGTAATATTTCTTATGACAGTTAATACTAGAACATTGCAGACAATGCTAATTACACCCTGAATATTGTTTGAATCAAGGGGTTTGACACATCATCCAACACTAAGTATGGCAAGCAGCAACACTGCATTCCACAGGGTAAGACATCAGAGCTGTTACACAGTCTCTACCTTAAGGAAGCAAAGCGCCCTAAATTTGACCTAAGCAGTTGGTAGGCAGTGGGTTGTTTATGCTTAAAATGTCTAAGTTTACAATCCAAGGCGATGGATTTTACAATCTTTCTTGTTGCAGCACAGACACCCAGCTCTCCAGGTTATGCTCTGGTCTCCTTTCACTGCTGTCTACCAGAGAATGTCAAGATTGGCAGAGGCAACTTTGGATCACCTCTGGGCTTCTCCCCTTGCCCTGCTCTGCGGTCTCAGAAAGGTTTGATTACAACTATCTCCCTGAAGCTGCAGAATGCAGAAGTCCTATCCCAGAATACACCTTCCTTTTTCCTAATAGTCACCCTACTCAGAGCTTGTGCACTGTCCTCTAAAGGCATCCCTAAAACTGCTTTATGGTCTCTGCACTGAGGACAGTTTATCTCCAAGCAGATCACAGGCTTTGAGATGTAACTCTCTTCCTCTTGTTCCACATTAAGGGGACACATGCAGTTCAAATGTTTTCAATGACTTTACTTACAGCAGAACCAGAATTGGCTTGCAACCCCCCTGTACTGATATTTACACTTTGCTGAAGGACTGCTTTCAAGTCTTGGCTGTGCAGAAAGTTTAAAAGAAAACGCCCCATCTGAAGGGAAATATATAACGCAATACAGAGTTCCCAAATCACTGCTACATTATTATAAGACAAAGAGTTTTATCCACATAACACATGCACAAACCTCTCAGCTCTGATTAAGAAAGAAAACATGGTCACATAAAAGGTACTGCAGGGATGCCAAAAATTGTTCTTTTCTAAATGGAATCCACATTAAACGTGGCTTCTTTAGCCTGCAGCTTCTGAAAGGATGGAAATGACTACACCTGATATCATAGAAAAGTTAACTCACAGAGTGTAATATTTATTAGTTCAACAACAGTTTCAACTGAGGATGAAATGAAATACAAATGACTAGTAAATACTACCATTACTCTTTAAATACCTCTTCTGCAAAGCCAGAATCAATTACAGTGATTGCAAAAGCTGGAACAGCCTCCCTCATAACCTGAAAACTGTCTACTAGAACCTGGGATGAAGTCAAAAGGGAGACACAATTCGTGTCATGAAAACAAGATAGACAATACCAATGCTCCTCCAGACATGGCCCATTCATCTGTGCATCCTGCAGACAATTTTTTCTTCTATCTGCTATGCCAGCCACCCTTGTTCCAGCTTGCAGCTAGTGATTAATTACACTTCAGTGCAGCAATTCATCCAAGTCGGACCTTTGAAACAGAAAGACACTGTGGGAATCTTATGCTTTGCTTTTTAAGTGCTTTCCTCTACTGGTAAAACTAAAAGTAATAAAGCCACATGGTATCAAAAGGTAGTATTTCTGACTGCCTTGTGGTACAGAGAAAAAAACCCAACCTGTGATGCATCTTCATATCAAGCACTTAGCCGACACTTATCACACCAATGTTCAATGAAAGTTTCTTTGATGGAAGGGAAACACTTTTCAAATCCAAACCTATAACACACATGTTACAAGCAACACTGTTCTGCAACAACGTGTGCTGCTATCCCAGCTTAGTCCTCGCTGCACTTTGCCAACCATGGAAATGCCTAATTGCATTCTGCTTTTCCAGTCTAGAACTCCTCGTACTGCTGCTATCACCACTTTGCTGTATTCCTCCATGCTCGTTTCGACAGCTCTTGTTAAAGACTAGTCAAAATGTAAGCCTGGTTTAGACAGGCAAATCACCTCACTCATACAAAGACAATCTTCAAGCCTGCCTCAGTAAATTAAACTTACAGTTATAAGAAAATACTGAGAAGCATTCCCATGGGCTCATCTGAAATGTGGTGCTAGCTATGAGATGCAGCCCTGAATAATTCCAGCACAAGTCCACCTCAGGAGGCAAAATACACAAGGTTTGGGAACAGGGTGGTTTTTTCCCCTTCTGCTTTGCTTATTCTTGCTGATGCCACTACATACTTTCTTGGGTTATTCCATCAACAAGTCACAAAACTGCATGAAAAATGTGAACAAAGACACAGAAGTGTTATGCAATCAATAAAATCATTGGCTTTTGCAACTAAAGCAATAAATGGCTAAATTTAACAAAATACTCTTCTAGGTAAGATCATTAATGACAAAATGAGTAGTCCTTGAATTAGGAGTGCAATTTATTTCAGCGTGGGCTTCAAGCTTTTGCTTAAAGCCAGTGTGATTTGCATGTACTACTCCCCAGCTAAATTAACAAAATTTACTTTGATTTAAAAAGCATTGTTTGAGCACAAAGATTCAACTCCACTTGAGAGGAATGGCATGGCCTCACAAGGAAGAGTTTGGACTACAGTCACCTGGGATCCATTCCAATCTGAATGTTTCCTATGATCTTGACACTCCAGGTGTTCAATCAGTCGGTAGAGGCTATTGGAATGACTGGAGGCAGGGTCTGGAATTCAAGACCTGCACACTCCTATGGAATGTAATAGAAGTTCTCATGCCAAACTTCTTACAAGTGGCATGCAACATTCAACAGCAATCAGTATCAGTCTCAAATTTACCAATTCTGACATACCTGTATCCTGTGACTCATGCTATCACCTCGTATGTTAGCAACAGCTGTTCAAGTAAAGAAAGTATAAAATATGGCCTTAATGCCATTAACTTACATGTATTTTGAATAGAATATTTATAATGAAAAATCAAAAGTCAAATCTAAGTAGAGTTCTTGTTATCTTTCTTAATGCAACATTAGATTTTGATAGTGATGCTACACAGTTTGTGCATGTTTGGGATTTTCTCCTTTGTTTTGCTGGCAGGACCAGGGAAGTCCCAGGGCTGAGACTGGTGGAGAGGCAGTGTTCCCAAGGACTGTACAATAGAGCAGTGTTTCCTAAAGTAGGTTATGTGAAGGACAAGCAAAAAGGCATCAGAGGGAGGGGTAACTGTGGAAAATATGGATGATGTCATCCTCAGCATGAGCAGATCTTTGAAAATACACAGCAGTGATTTATTTTCCTAGAAGATAAGGAGCTATGCTTCCAACGTTGGGAAAGCGCAGATCTACCCCAATGTTTCCTTGTTTCACTCAATCCTTTTAACCAGCTAGTTCTGGAAACATGGACAACTTGGTTACAAATGGCCACATGCTCAGCCTTTGTCTTAAGCCTATGCCCAGATGACCCATTTTGCACATTTCAACCAAGAATAAAGTGACCTCATTTTCAAAAGTGCTGAGCACCAGCTGTTCCTATTGTGTTCACAAACCACACTATAGGTTCCTGTTTTCAAATTCTTGACCTCAAAAGAATTTTGAGGCAGCAGAGTGATTATATGTCCTTCCACTTGCAATATGCCTATTTATTTTAGTTCAAATATAAAAGTCTGAGTAAACTACTTTAAAATCCTGAATGCACTAAATAAGAACAAGTACTCTTGCCACTAGAACTTAAGTGCAACGTAAGTGAGCCACGTGATCTAAAAAAATATTTTTTGCACAGACGAATGGCTAGATTGAAAAAGTCAGAGTACTCTTTCACTCTTAGTTTCTTTTTTATTTTCTTTCTTTCTAATGAATGGCCTAAAAATGAGGGAATAATAGCATCCCAGATGCTACACCTGAATTTATATTTCTGGGATCAAGTTTCTTTGCTACCTGCTACATAAAGTTAGGTCAACAAATTCAAGATCATTTTACTATGGTTTTTGGCTCCATAACAAACAGGTATTTTGTATTTTAAATTGTTATTTAAGTAGTTTTAAACTGTAACTTGAACATACCACTGTCATCTCCAGACAAAATATCACACTGCTAGTGCGAAAAATAAATACAACTACCTTCTCTCTCCCCCAAACCGTAAAGCTTCAAATCAGCAAAATCAACAAAACAACTTACCCACAAATCACAAAACGAGTCATGCTAATGATCAGTGCATAATATTTGTTTTTGATTTTTAAATTAAGCAGTTTTTTAATTAAAAGATGGCAAGAAAACCTCAAAATATATTGAACTTGCCAAGACTTCTTGTTGATCTCTACTGAGAAGACATTAATTTGTATTGCATTGCTTCCCAGTAAAACATCCTGACTATGTGTGAGGAAAGCACCACTACTTTGGGCATAAGTAAATGAATCCATATAGAGACAATACATAAATGCATGCCACCTAGTAAAAAAAAAATCATAAATATTCTCTCTCCAAATACAGTATTTTAATTTTCACAGTAACTTGAAGAGAAACTGATTGTACTCCCAAATCAGATAGATCTTGATACCTTGCTTATGTTGATTAGTCAGAGTTCTGTTTTGATTCCCTTGTAAAAGTAAACTTGGTCTTGCTTTGTATTTCTAGCTCTGCCTGTGTTTTATGACAGCAGAAAGAAAAGTTGTGGGAAGGGAGCTTTCCTGAAAGCAGTGTCATTGGGTGGGGCCAAGCACCCAGAAGAGGGGAGGGTGAGATAAAGGCAGGAGGGTTCAGGGTAAAGGCCAGGAGCAAAAATGTTTTGCTGTTGTACAGGTGAACTCTCATCTCTGAGAATCAGACGTAAAGCAGACATACTAGTAGCTCAAAATCAGTGGTTTAATACGGTTTTCTGAAATTCTCCTCATACTTACTGACATTTTACAGGTCAAACTGCCTACAAATGCCACAGGAAACTATCTGAAAGTTGATGGTAAAGTGCATATGAAGAGGTAAAACTTTTATTTTATTCTGAAAATAATTCAGAATAGAGACACTGTCAGATCACCAAAAGTCCTGAGATATATGAAGGTGTTCGAGCGGATACCACAAGATAACAGTAAAGGAAACAAATAAAAATGGTCTCTTTCTCTTGGTGACACAGTCTTTGAAATACAACTCATTTCCTTGGTGTGAGGAAGACTTGTCAATGACCTTTTAAGAAAAAATGGCTATACAGCTTATAAATCCCTTCACACATCAGTACTTTCAGCTTCACTTGTTACATACTGCTGATGCCCTGAGAATCACCAGAAAGCACATCCCACCCTTGACCTCCAAAGCCAGACCACAGTATTTCCAAGCTTTGCACTAGTGGCAAGGCACAGAGATTTGCTAATGTCACAAGAAGAGCTGGCTGGTCTTGTTTGATGGACTATCCTAAGAAAAGCTATAAATTCAGTATTAGTTTGTTCCTTAATGCTATCCTTCCATGTAAATTATAGCTGCAATCACTATGAAGTCATCTTCTATAATCACGAATGCAGGACAAGTAATGCAAGATTCCAACTTTCGTGGTTCACACACTAAAAGAAAACACTATACAGCAAACATGAATTTCTTATCTACAGAAGCAGGTTATGCCTTTTGCTTTTCAAAGAACAAAACCAATACAACAAACCCATTCATATCAAGAAATATCTGAGCATAACTATGATTTCTAGATCTCTTTAAACAAGGTATATATATAGTCTTTATATACTCTCACTGCTGCTCTGAACTGGTTTCAGGCAGCTTTTACAATTTTACAACACAGCAGTAGCTATGAGACATCCAACAAATCAGCTTGCACTACTCCCATCCTTTCACGAAGGCTTGCTCAGACAGGCTTGGTGGCAGGCCATAAGCTGCTTGTGCAGGGGGTCTCAGAGTCCCACCACCTCACTCCTGACTATGTCATCCAAACCCTTTTTGGCTGTGAAAGAGGTGACAAGAGTGGGGGGCAGAGGATTTACACTTCAAAAAATGGCAAAGTTGAGATGCAAGTACTAAAGAGAAGGTTTAAATGCAACTACCAACATCAGTTCTTGCAATTAAACTCATTGGACTTCAGCCTTTTCCTTCTGACTACTTTTGTGTCTTCAAAGATAAAAGTAGTCAGGCCAAGAAAAATACCCAAAATGCTCACACATATAACTCAGCTCCTTAGCATATTTCATTACCACACTGACTTCAAAAATACTGAGCAACTTAAAC
This sequence comes from Eulacestoma nigropectus, assembly GCA_013397775.1. NCBI lineage: Eukaryota > Metazoa > Chordata > Aves > Passeriformes > Eulacestoma > Eulacestoma nigropectus. The sequence continues at coordinate 2,781 of VZTE01004036.1, read as the reverse complement.
CTGCAAGCCACTTGGCTTTAGCTAGAGATAAATGCCTGAGATAAGAGAGGTATAATTGTTCAATGTAATACTGTAGCATGTTTTATACAAACATTTGCTAACACTGCACTTCATATATTTCATTTCAGTGTTGTGAAGTGCTGCTTAATGTTCCAACTTTATTTATGGCCTGTTCCTTTAATATTTACACATCCAAGGTTCCCCCTGATGCCAAATTAAATATACTATCCTACCTTCAAAATAGACAGGAGCACTTATGCTTTGCAAGAGAGGGCAGAGCCTACAGGTTTTCTAGCAGTTACCTAGCTTATTCCTCTCCACTGCTGAAAAGAGGAAAGGGGAAAATCTGAAAAGAATGTGTTAATTTGTTAGGGAAGAGAACATGAAATTGGGATTAAAAATAGCTTTTGCATTTGTAAAATGCTTTGCGTTTAACCATAATTTTTCTATAAGCTACCTATTAAGTGAATTAAAACATCTGAAATTAGGGTCCCCACAGAGGAGACATGTTCATAGACTTCCTGGAGGGTTTGGTTTCATGATGGAATGCATGGTGTGACACTGTGCTGTCTCTCTTAGCACTGTACTGTCAGTTCTTCCACATCATAGCTCTTGAACAGCTTCAAGCAAACTTGACAGAGGGGGGAGCAGCCTCAAAAGTCTTATGTTGCCACAAGCTTTGGTGATCCACCACAAGGCGTACTGAGGAAAGACTGAAGCCAAAGCCCAGACGTACAACAAGACATCAGACTACCTAGAAGGGAGAGATGAGAGAAAGGGATGGAAAAAGCTCACAGACTTCCTGGCTTTTTTTCACTTTAATAGCTGGTTATGAGTAACTACCAGGGAAAAGTCCTGCAGTCTCCACTCAGAGAAATCTCCCTTTGAACACTTCAGTTTTCTGCCTGCTTTTCTGCTGTAAAATCAAGGGGAGGGACTGCCATATTGCAATAACAGCAAGGCACAGGTCAGGATCATGGGAAGGAAAGGTAAACTCTGCGATGTCACACCAGCGCACATTTCAGCAAGGCATGATATCTCACCACAAAACCTGGCATCTTGCCCTGATTTTAGGATAGTATACAAGTAATACTCAGCAGTAACCACTTCTGGCTCCAGCTCTTCCCCTTCTATCACCTACATGCTTTTGACATAAGTGCCTCAGGGTCTCCCCCTCCACCTGAGCACCAAGAGCTGTAGATCTCCCCTTTCACCATAGTGCAAGCGGGGGATCTCCAGCCTACATGTACATGAGAGACCACACTGAGAGCACCACTGCCACAGCAGCACCACCACTCATTTCAATGATAGCTAACGCAAAGATAGGTATGGTATTACTCCATGTCGGCGTGACGATCTCCCTTAATAAATGCAGGACTAAAGTCTGCTGATTTTCATACTGCAAATGATACTTGGTCTTCCCTGAGCATCATCAAGTGAAGTCCAATTCTGTTGCCTGACTCTGTCTACAGAAACTATTCTACTGTTGCCAGCAATGGACTCAAAGGCCTTGCTTTTGCTCTCATGCTACAATAAACCAGCAATAACTCAGTTAAAAATGAATAGAATTGTACTGGTATACAAAGAAGACTCTGACCCCATGGTCTATTAGGTCGTTTTTAATGATCCTACAATTAGAGAAACCAAATTAAACATTTAACATTTGACCTTTGCTGCTGCTTCTAAACTAGCTAATAGAGATTAAAAGCACATACTTTTTTCAAGAGTTCACAAAATAAAGGTTTCAAATCCTGCAAAGGACATTTGACATATTTTCATTGTGCACTAGAGTTTAAAATCCTACCTTTTTTTCATGTGGAATAGTAGCTTCAGGCTCTTAAATCATGGACTTTGGAGGTACTTTGATTAAGCACCCACTAGACAGTTAGATTGGATCACGGACTAGAGTGGACAAAAGTCAATGTCCTGTGAGAATCTCAGTGCTACAATAGTGTTTAAGAACAATTCTGCAGCTAAAACAAGAAGTGACAAATTCAAAGACTGCTGAGAAGAAATTCTTCAATTTCTTTTTAAACTTAGGTCTATTATGAAAATTTCATCACATTTTTATCATATTTACTATTTTATATCCTGTATTTTCTACCATTTGCATTGGTTTTTCAATGTTTATGTTTTATTTTTCCTAGGAAACACATCTCCAACATCAATTACAATTACTAACAGCATGCACATCTAAATAAACACCTGCAGATGTACACAGAGCATATACAAAATACACTTATATTGGTATAAAACCCAGTCTCCTTAAATAAAACATATTAAATGGATGTGTTCTGATGTTACAGTAACAAGTAATATATAAAACCTTCAGAAGAGTGGAGATTTAAAAGAGCAATCTTAAAAAGAACATACATATAAATACATACATATAAAGTAAAATGATATATAACCTGTATGAATATATTATGGCACTCAGCACATGCAGCAAAATTATTTTGTCCATACACAGCAAAAAGATGATTCCTGTGAGCATCACTGAATGTGCATAGAGGGTCTCTCAGGAGGGCTGGACCATGTGCAGTGCATACACAGACAATCTCTGGAAAATCACCACACACAGTTGTCTCCCTCCACATCTACACAACATACCTGAAATTTCTTTCAGAAAGCATGTTTCTGTGATGCTGGTCTATGAATTGACTGGGCTTGGGGACATAATTTTGATGGATACTTCGGCAGCTCTGCAGAGAGACAGCAGTGACTATATTCAGCTCTACACTCCACCACTGTTTTCAAAGGCAACTGTCTTGGGGTGACTTT
>VZTE01004035.1:344194-361009 GCA_013397775.1 Eulacestoma nigropectus | reverse complement strand
CACCACCTCCGCCTGTGGCAACAACCAACTACTAAAGAAATGTGAAAGAGACAGCATGAAGGAAGAGGGCGCTCAGGGGGAAAAGACACCCTGAAGATGACAGGATGCCAAGGCTGCAAGATGTCTGTTATCTTAAGCAGAAGTATGGCAAAAGTTCTTTACTGTCCAACAGGCATATGAAAACTGCTAGAGATGCAATTTGAGAAAATAGGAAAATCCAATGTGCAATAAAGTGAGTCTGTAGTAACAAACAAATAGTAGTCATATCCTTAAATTATATTCCGTGTGTCATTACAGACTTTCAAGACTGCAAATTTTGGGCATATCCACAAAAAGTCATTCTCTAAGTATATTCAAATCCACGTATGACTACATAATATTTTTTCTAACCTTTCCTTTTTGTTATCTGTCTTCCTCACTTTAAAACTGAATGTACGCTTTGTGAAGGTGATGCAACTTTAAAAATAGTAATAATTACCGTGCTGGATAATATGATAATGCACATGCTAAAATTATAGTATAGAAGATATATTCCAATCCATTAATCTACTTATGATTTTATAAGCAGTTTCTTGGTAATCAACCACGATAAATTTATCAATATGGATATTTCTAATAGTATCCAGATTTATTACCTTTCTTTTTAATATATCGTCTATCATGGTTAGTATTTTGCAGAATAAAATACTTTGTATCTTAACTTTTATGTCTCATCTGCCTAAAATTTAACAACTTTATTTCACTTTCTTCTCAAAGAACCAAATCAATGAATTATTTTTAGTGTAGATTTTTAAGGATTCATCATGTAAGTCTTGTAAAGTGCAATAACACAGGGATATAATTTTTAACCAGTAGAGGTTCAAAAAAAATCGTAAGTCAGAGCTAGGCTGCCATAAACACAGCAAAATTCACAGGTATGTTATTACAGGACAGAAATACGAGACATTCTGAAATATGAGGACCAATTATTAAATAATTAGTTTTACGAAAATCAAATTTCTTTTGCAATATTGCAAAGATGAAAGCTAGATTTCTTTCCAGGGGGAAATCTTTCAGAACCCTGTTGCTAATAAGCATATTAGACCTCTTAGATATTAAAACCAAGACAAAACAAGACAGTTTTAAAAATTTAATGACTAGAGGGATGGTTCCATATAAAATATTTCACACTGCCCAAGTGAAAGAAATGACAGTCTGCAGATATTTTACTTCAATTTCTCATAATTTATGTGGGTCGAGTAAAGAATAAATGAACTCTTGTTATTCTAATACATTATTTTTGTGTCATAGAAAATATGCCTGTATGCATCAGGCACTTGTTCTTGGCAATATATGTTAGTTATTTTCTGCAGTTTATATTATATTACAGGCTTTAGATCACCTCGTTCTCATCTTTAAGGACTTCAACAAGTCTGTGCTGTGCATGTCCACTTTCAGCTCAGACAACACTATCAGATGTGAAAGGGGCACAGAGGTGGAGGCAAAGTTGCCTGCACAGTCACATTGGCCTTCTGCAGCTTTGCACAGGGTCACAGAGGTGTCACCTGCACAGCTCAGAGCAGAGCTGGCAGCTTGTGTCAGACCACAGACAGAAGGAAAAGGGGGTAAGCCATAGTTTCCTTTCCCTTCTCCTCTTCTTCCTCTTTCCTTGCTCTAGATCTCAACACACTGAACTGAAAAGAACAACTGAGAACAAAAAAAAAGGGAAACTTGTTTGAGAAGAGAAGAAAAAAGAATTGACAGACTCTTAGGACAACCAAAGAATATTCCAAACCTCTTACACTTTCATTTAAAGTAGATTTTAAGGTCCTTTAGACAGGACATCTTTAATTGTTTTCACATAATTCACACAAATTGTTATTTTCTTGTTAGATATAAATTACTTCAAGCAATTTAGCACTTTTTTTTCTAGTCATCAACTTAAATCATCATCATATCTACTTGTTTAACAAACTGAAACACACCTAAACATTTACTGGTGGGCATTAAAATTGTCTTATCTTTTTAATATGTCAAATAATGATCTACTGACATTTGGTGTTCTGCTTAGCAGTCTATATTGCAAAAATACAAAGGCCACCATTAGCTATTTTTACCATAAAACCATTGCCAATCTTACTGCAGAGCCAACTTTTCCGTCTTGGTACAAGAGGGTTCAATACTAATTACTGTTCCAAGCTGCGCATAAGAGAGAAAATACAGCAAGAGAAATGGAAAGGGATCTGAGGAGCAGCAGCAATCATCTGTTCTCCAAAACAGATTTTGGCAGTATGTACAGCTTAAACATTTGTTATTCAGTCAAGCAGCCTAACAGACAGTGGAATCTCGCTGCTATAAAGTCCAAGATAATTCTGGATGCACACCACATGGCTGGTCAAGAAATCTGCAGTAAGAGGCAGCTATGCTGAATGCTAATGATGATCAGCATTCCATTATTAGAAAAGTATTTTTCACACTTTTATTTTTTAAAAAACTATGAAAATTGATATTATACAGTTCGGGAAAAGAAAGTAAATATGAACAGAAAGGTATTTTGGCATCTTTCTGTTTAAACTCCAGAGTTTTCAAAATCAAAGTGAAGGAAAATCTCCTCATTGTATGATATTCTATTTTGTTGAAGCCACACCACAAAGACCAGCTTAACCAGGTATCTCGAATTTGGCTTCTGGTATGGCTTTTCACAGCTCACCGTGATATTAAGAATTCTAAACAAGTAGGAGGTCATATCCTTTGAATATTTAAGAAGGCTGTATCATGTCAGAGGTCCATGCAGATGAACTTCTGGTTATAAGAACAGAAAAGACATAATATAGAAAATTTGGTAGTTAATGGTGGCCAACCGGGTCACTGTAAAAAAAAGCCCACAGCCATGGGTTAGGGTCATGCCTAACACCTGTGTAGTTTTACTGAAAACCCAAGCTCAGTATTTTTTAGGTTTACTTCTTTTTTAAAAAGAGCATTTACAATACCAACAGTGAAAAGGAAATAAATTAACCATTTCCTGGACTTAAATAGAAAAAATAATTCTTGATATATTTTTTTTTCCATTTAAAAGAAATAAGGATCAACACACTAAAATGTGATTTGGTTTTATGGAATGTGGTTTTCATGGGGAATTCTGTGTCAGTACAACACCCTAATGTAGTTATATTTTAGCAATATAGGGGTTCTTTTGTGATTAAATATATCTTTAAATATTTATTCAATAAAGGTAAAGTAGGCTGGAAAGGAGATTTTTTTAACAGATATCAATTAGAAGCTAAATTTCTGTATCTGAAAAATACAAATCTAGCAGATCAGGAGACAGACCTATTCAGTGCATTTCTTTAATGAAGTACAGATGGTAACCTTGAAGTTTGGGATTCTCTGGAAGCATGATTAAAACTGAAACAGAGAAAACTAGAATGTCTGCATGAGTGCAGATATGCAGTTTTAATGTGCTTACCCATAAAAGAAAGTTGGCAGTGGAAATGAAAATATTGTTTCTGCCAAAATTAGATCTACAGCAAAATAAAACTATTTGGAAGTAAAAATAGCACCTGGTAAGAGAAGATGGCCGCAACAATAAGAAAAAAATTTCTTTCCAAAGGATCATAAAGTAAACCCTATATCTTCTATTCATCCCTGTAACAAATTACTGTACAGGATAAAAGGCTTCACCAAGATAAAGAGAAAGTTCCCATCTTGAATCGCTAGTGAGTTGTGACTGTTTGCTTGAATTTAGTATTTAATTTCCGCAGGTTAAATTATTACAATAGATGTAAAATATTTAAAATATAGCTCTAAGCTGTAAAAGTACTTAAACTGATAGCTGAGAAAATTCTTTAAAACAAAATAATAAATAGAAATGTAAAAGTTAATATCTGTTCTTTCCAAGATGAGACAAATAACAAAGCCTAGTACAATTCAAATATTAGCACAAATATTTTGGGTGTAATTTATTATGTTATATAAGTTCCACCCAATGTTTCTAGATAAAAACTTATTTTTCAAAAAAGATTAAAAAAAAATTCCAGTAAATGAGCTGAGTGTCAAGTATCAAGAATCTCATGATGCTGTCTTTCGGTCAGCTCTCACACTAATATATACAAATAAATAAAATCGATCGTATTGATTGTAAATAGCTAACCCTTGATTCATTTCAAGTAAACGTTTTTCAGTTCAGAGGTAGAATATTTCAGAAAACGCACTTTCAGTAGAAATTTGTGTTTAGACAACTGCATCTTTATGAAAACCTAGGGTATTTAGGTTCTAAATTTACTTCTGAAAATAAAAAAAAATTGATTTTTTATTGTGCAGAAACTTCTGAAAATTCTATTCAAACATCTTAAGGCAAGACAATGCAAGTCTAGAAGAGTACCTGGAATTATAACAGAGTCGTGTTTTATTTCAGGTTGGCCACTATTTCTTTTCCTATTAAGAACCTTATGTCACTTTTAACAGTTAGTTAGTCTTGGATAAACTGTCCAGGCCAGAATGGATTCTCAAATATTCAGCTTGAGAGTATGGTATTGTATCATTTTTCTGATGCATCATTATTAGACAGATTGCTTTAAATCTGCATTCATAATTCCTTACTACACCTGCATTTTCAAAATAGCATGTACCTAATCAATTTCATCCTTCAAGAAGGAAAAAATTACCCTTGGCTACAAAAAAATCTTTCCTTATTCTACCTTATTATCTTAAATTTTGATAACTTTAGACAGAAGTCATGGTCAACTTGATGTCAAGTGAACATGCTAGACCATCCATCCAGTTAAACTAATGGTACTAATCCCAATACCAAAATACAAGTACCTCCTTGCGATGGAGGATACTGTTCAAGTTGTTTGGCCTTCTTGATTGTGACAGAAACAAGCTTTTTCATTAAGCTAGAAAAGCTATATCTTTTTGCTGCTTATTTAAATAAGAATTTAAGTCAGGGAGCTTTAGCAAGCTACTTGGGGGGGAAAAAACCCAACTGTAATTGTCAGAGCATAAAAAGCAATACTGACCCTAGAGTTCTTTACTTAAGCTTCTGCATCAGTATTTTCCTTCCAGGTTTAATATTGAACCAACCAGGCAGTATTTAGGGACTTAGTTGCAACTAACATTTGCTTTTTAGTTACCCGAAGCCATAGTCTTTGGTATTTAAAACAGGCTGACACTGAAATTCATTTAAAGGTCTACTTCACTCATTACATGTTTTCAAAAATAACTCACTGATTAAAATAATGGAGAACACATAAAGAAGAAAAAAAAAGTAAGAAGCTACAGTAATCTCACATGCCATCTGCACAAGACATACATAGTATCTATTTCCAAATTTAAAGGTGTGAATACACACAAAATCGGAGACTTGAAACAATCATTTTTCAATCTCCAATGTAGTAAACCTGCAATATTCATTTATCCCTTACAATAAACCGGGAAAAAAAGAGTTCTGAATAGCTTCAGTTTTTCAGATATCACAAAAAATATACCAAGAGCACTAATCTTAAAATATGATGAACCAATTAATTTAAGTAATAAAAGTGTCTTGCCTGCCTGTAACTGCTATTTAAACTAAATACAAAAAAAGCACATAAACTTTCTATTGTGTCTTTAGATATTTAAAGAATGTGAATGGAGAGTGCTAAAATATTTACACAACACTTTATAAATATCTGGTTTCCTTAATAAAATTTATTTATTATCCACACATAAGACCTTCAATGAATAAATGATAACACACTTTCTCTTGGTTTATTTGAATTGGATTCTTTTTTTTTTTTTGAGAAAGAATATTGTCATAGTCATGATTTCATTTCCCATTATTTCTAAGGTTTTTATTCACAGAATCATAGAATGGACTGGGTTGGAAGGGACTTTGAAGATCATCTAGTTCCAGCTTCCCTGCCATGTGCAGGAACACTTTCCCCTAGACTGCTGTTCCCAAAGAATATTTTTTCTTTTCAAGCTCTTAGCCCGAGATACACAAGATAAGAAACTGTATAACATTTTAAAAATTCATCAGGGAAATAATATTCTGGTCAAGATAAAAAATCACTGTAACATCTAACTCAAATTTTTTGAATGATTTCTAAAAATCATTCAAGTGATATGCTGTAGTACTATAATGTCAAAATACTTTATCAATAACTGATTATTTACATATATGATGCACTACTAGAAAGGCAAAATTTATGTCCACTGCCAAACTTGCCATCAAATAATATATAATAAACACAAGACTTTAAATAGCAGAAAAATTTTGACTGCCGTGAAAGGGGAGTATGAAGAAACAGCATTTATATTTTATGATTACTAAGATATATGAACCATCAATTACTTGTAACTCAATATTTATGCCTGGCTTAATAGCTTCAGAGCAGGGAAGCCCTTTTTTCTTGCTGGTTGCTGTCCAAATATATTCAAAGTTAGGTTGTTATGTTCATGACACATTACATTCAACCTGACACTTTAATCAACTCTTCCATGATAATCAAGAAGTGCCAAGTGGAAGCAGCATTTCCATTTCTGATCTAAAGGGAGTAAAGCAGGAATAACCACGCAGGAAAAAGCAAACCTGGTTTGTGTGCTTTGCCCAACACCTTACCTCAAACCATAATACCAGTACAGACATACACCTAGAGGAATACTGCAGCGGATGGAGAGAGTGGATCTCAGACAGCGAGGGCATGTGCTATCCACCGGGAAGATTAACCTCACTTTCCTTGTGTCAGGGATTTCCTCTTACTTCTGGCCTGCAGTTCCTATATTCTGCTTAGGGGTAAGCAGGGTACAGTTTTAATGAGGATTTAGAAATAAGACTTCAGCTATTACAAATAGGAGATGCATGACTAATTCCCAGCGCATGTGGTAGAAAGAGGACCTGAGGGTCTCTTCTGTTTTCAGCTGCAGATTGATTTTATTTCAAAACTTAAATGGGCCTCTTGAAAAGTACTGAATTAAAAGCCTGATTTGGGTCTATTTTATTGGGATTGCCCTCTCTCTCCAATCCTCAGAAACAGGCAAGTAAATTAACTCCCTAGACTTTCTCCTGACTGCACAGGTTTTGGCACAAGATCCAGGGAAAGAAAAAAATCAAAAAAAACAACCGACTTTCATAATATTTCTTTCTACAATCAAATTAGTCACAAAGTAGTCGCCTGGATATAGTAAATGGATGTTTTGTAATGATGTATCATATATTTTTATAGTGAAATACAGCGAACTCCTTCAGAAGAAGCTTATCACTGTAATTCAAACTGTACAAATCACTATATATGTAGGAAGAGAAAGGATATTGTTTTATAGAACACAGTAGATTTCAAGTTTATATAGGTTGTGCACCATTACAGAATTACTAGACAAAACAGTTTCCGATTTTCAAAAATCTAAGTGGACAGAAATTCATTATTTGATTCAATTAAAAAAATTATAAATAATCATAAATGATAACTATAATAAAAATGAAACCAAAATAGGAAAGATTTTAATGGACAACATATTGACTATCTGAAAGGACTTTTCCAACCTTAACAATTCTATGATTCCATGGTTAAGAGTCAAATTCCCAGTTTCATACAGAAAATAATAAATTGACATGAACAAGCATGATTGACAGGCCCATGTGAAAATTCAGATCACGTGTGGCTCTAACAGTACTTGTCCCTCTCCCCGAGAGACAGCAACCTGCTGCTGTAAGAGGGAAGAGAAGTGAAAACCAATCTCAAGGAGGAATAGGCAAGTCAAATACCGAGACATTGAAAACTGTTCTGTGAGATCCAGAGAGTGATTCTTTGTTTCTCCTGGCATCCTGCAAAGCATATACAATAAAGGAGAAAAAATGTAATCTGCTTGCCAAGGTGTAATTCAGTCAAAAAAATTGGCTTTCAAGCAGTAAAACTAGTGAACTGTGTCTCATCCACTGTTTCTCAGAAGGATTTATTGTAATACTTGTGTTGCAAATGCTTCCTAGCAGATTGGGATTTAGACAAGAAATTGCAGATACTATTTTCAAATGTACAGCTGCTTCCTGTTATAGTGGACACTGAAACCTCTACCAAGAAATGACAGGTTTGCTCTTGTGAATAGGCAGAAAAATGACAACAGTGTTTAAGATACGTTATCAGTCTTTCTGGGGTTATGAAAGTTGCTTGTAGATCATAATGGGAAAAGAACAACACTAAATTCTACTTTGCGAAATCTGTTGGTGAATGACTACCTCACAATTGCTCACTGTGTTTCAGATGACACATGAACTTTGTAACTATAAAATAAAACCTGGTGAACATTTTGTGTTTATTGATAGGAAATCTGTCACTTTTAAGGATTCTAAAGCTGTTATCTCTGAAAGTTCCATCTGTAACCAAAAGTTACCCAGACACACAACAACATGATTTTCTGATATAGAATTACAGACTTCTTGGTAACTTTCTAGGCTTCCACTTCTCTGGTAATTAATATAAAAACCAGACACAAAGAATCACGAACCATATATATTGTACAAGCAGTTACCTCTGTCCAAAAATTTACATTTCTGTCTGTTATTATCATTTTATCAGATACTAACATTGTAACTTTCCTATGGAAATCATAATCTGTCTTCCTTTTCAGGTTTCTGAGCTGCACAGTGACATTACATAGTATACATTTTAAGGGATATATGTCCTTAGGAATTCAATTTAAAATGTTAAATTCAACACAACAAGAAAACATTTTATGTACTGCTGTGATGCAAATCTTATATCAAAGTTCACACATGTTTACAAATATCCTAATGATTTGGAAACGAGTTTTTTTCAGCATTTTAACAGTGAAGTATCAATTCTCTTCAAAAAAAGTGAAGGAAATGGCCTGTCACTTCTCTGTAATCCTGCAATTAAGGTGCATGTTAGCACTTATTAAAGCCAGAATCCCAGAATAATCCTCTAGGTCTGTCAGTCAAGCTCACCATATAAGAATACGAGCTACTATGATTCTTTCCCCCATCATACTGACATTTCCATTTTCATCTCTGTGCCATTTATGGAAGCTGCATGCAACTGTGGCCATGAATGTTAAAAAGCTTGGGTCACACTAGGGTCTCTTTCCTCTTGATGAGACTTTTNCTGCATGCAACTGTGGCCATGAATGTTAAAAAGCTTGGGTCACACTAGGGTCTCTTTCCTCTTGATGAGACTTTTACAAAAGAAAAAGACTGAACACTTGAAATTAGGACCCTAAATAAAAAAAAATCAAAACTTAAAAATACAAATCCTGTTTAATTTTTCTTCCGGCCTTTTAAAAAATATGCAGCCCCTTTGAATGCTGATCTGTCTTTTTATTGTATAAAGATTTTTGCTTGATAATGAGCACAGGGACTTATTTCCATCTTGAAATATAAATCCTTAATTCTGAAATACAATTAAAGAATCCTCAGTAGTATATGCATATATATATTATTTTTTGCACAGTTTAGAAAGACTTCATATTAATTCTCTGTTAGAGTCTGTTACTGCAATTCTAGAAATGCACTGGGTGCAATATTGGTACTACCAGCTCACGTAGCATGTTATTTCCTTGAACTGTACCTGGTTTTGGGATACTCAAAAATGTTTTCTGAACTCATCTCTGCTTGAGACCAAATAGTGTGTAAAGAAGATCTGTCCAAAATTGTTTGTATTAAATGTGAACAGCATGGAGAAAGAATGGATCAGAAAATCAGAATATGTAAGAGTTTTGTTTCACCTCCAGTTACATTTGTGAAACGCAGATCCAATCCTAACAAATCTCTTTAACTGTGGCACCTACCAACTCATAAAATGAATCATATCCCTAACACAACACATCTCTGAAGTAGCACTGGAAGAAGTAAAAGTGACAATAACAGCAAACTTGTACTAAAAATGGAGACAAAAATTGTTTTAAGAATGGGAAACAAATAATGAGCTTAGTATTAAAACATAAAATCACTTTGTCCGCTTGCTACTTACAGCCTTCATAAATATCTGTTGGTATGTGGACAGCTGCATGTTGGTAAGATGTTTGCCGTCGGAAAACAGGATCGTCTTCAAATACTGGTCTGATTCTCTGGCTGCCAGATTCGGTTTCATTCTTTTCAGGCTTTTTAAAGAAAAACATGTAAAGGGCAAAATATTACAAAGTGTGTAAAAACAATGCCACTCACATTTGCTTTTTTTAAGTAAAAAAATCATAGCTTTTCTTTAATTGCTAACATTTTGCATTTGTGTATAAACACAATTAGTTGCTCCAGGTCAAGGAAAGTTGTGTATAGTTTGCTTTTAATTTTGAGTTATTCAACGCAATTCAGTTAAATGAAGACCTGCAAAAGAAAAGTAAGAACCTAACACCTTAGACACCTAAATTTCATAACTCCATTGAATTTTTACACCCATAACACAGGGCAAATAAATTACCTTTTATCATGTGTAATAATTTGCACCAAATATTAAATATACTTTTTTTCCTTCTGCAGATTGTATAGCAAATCACAAATCTAAAAATGATACCTACCCATATACATTTTGTAAATAGATTTTTCAGAAACTGGTGTGTACATTGAGACAAAGCAAGGACATTAAGCCTTCTCGGAACTTCTGTTTGAATCAGGTTTTGTTCATTATTTTATTTTAACCTTGCCTCAGTGAAATCTCAGGTACTGGCTAAACATGCCCAAGGGGTAAGATCCCCAAACACTCAGGTGCTCACCACCACCGGTCGGCATTGGGTTCCCATCCTCTCTCACCTGTCTGCACCCTGATACACATTTCTTGATTCCTTCCTTTTCATTCAGTCAATTTGTACTAGTTTTTAAACATTTTGAAAAGCAGAGACTTTTCTACTCGGCTACAAAAACTGCATGAAGTGTGGAACCAAGGAGGTAGAGAAGGCCAAAGAAGAAATGGGAATGTCTTCACCTGTCTCCACTGCAGCTTGAACAGGAGGCCCCATGGCATGGGTCGACTGCCACTTAAAGCAATAACATAGCAACTATGATATTGAATGATTACTCAGGCCAGCAACTGTAGGCAATTAAAAGGATATTTTTAATATTACAGAGTCATCAGTTTTTGAAAATATGCTATGCTTGATAAATAGTGCTGACAATGAAGCATCTGCTGGTCAGTCAAGCATGTATGTGCTGAGGCCATTCTGTTTATTATCCTCTGTCTCTATCCTCTAGTATAGATAGATAAATGTTAGCTTATCCACAGTGTCATGTAATGAAACTGCCTATGTTTTCTCATCTGTTTCATCGCAAGGTTACAGACAAATGTTATACTAAGTATAAGTTCAAATGTTGCCTAAGGTAAGCAGCAATCTTGGGTGGATTTTTAAAAAACTGGTTTCCTCTGGAAACACAAAGGGCAGAACTCATCTAACCAGTGACAGCCAGCAATTTCAACAACCCAGCAGTGTTGTGCTCATCACTGCAGGCTGCCCTCATAGCCAATGAAGAGAAATGGGCATGTTTAGAGTGCAATTCATCTTATCTTAATTAGACACCTATTTTCCCCTGACATGAATCATGCTTTAGAAGTGCCTCCTGCTTTTGATTGATTGTAAAAGTAGCTCTAGGGCAAATCACCTAGACGTAGAAGTCAGCAATACTGCTGTCTAGAATTACATGAGATTAATCTTACAAATCTACTAAACTTCGGGAAGAAAAGAAGGTGGGTACTCATTTTGACTTTTTATTCAGCTTAGCTAATGTATCTCATGCTGAGAAGTTCCATTTGTTACTTAGTATTTAATCCCATTCTGGGGTGGGCAAGAGTTTGGGAGCAGACATAGCCAGGACAGCTGACCCAAGATGATCAAAGAGATATTCCTTTCTTACAATGTTCTGCTCGCTATAACAAGCTCAGAGATATTAGGGGACAGGGGGCATTTGTCATTAAGGTGGAAAATTTGTGGCGCAACTGCTGTGTGTCCTAAGATCCTACTTCCCAGAAAGTGTTTGGACATCGTCTGCGGATGAGAAGTAAAGAAAAAACCTTTTTGATTTTCATTGCTTCAATGTTTGGATTTTGCTTTTCTTAATTAAACTGTCTTTATCTCAATCCATGAGTCCTTTATGCTCTTATTTTCCACTCCTCCACTGCTGGAGGGGGCTGGTGATAGAGGGGAATGTGATAGACAGCCAGACAGGATCAAACTCCCACAACCATTATAACTTACTTTGAAGGGTGCAGACTAGAGCCAGGATTGGTAACAGTTTATTCATTGTATGATTTGAAATGACACAGCATTATGGCAACTTCAGACAATGTAATTTGGTTCAATTTTTCATAGGCTTTTTTTATGTTTCTTGCTTGGGGTTTTTTTTTTTTGCTTCTGTATTGTCCCACAAGATGTTTTTTCATTCCCCAAAACTGGAATGCTAAAAATTACACAAATTCTGGAGTTCTTTTGGCAAGTTATCTTTTAGCTTCATGCTGCTCAAACTAATGAGTTTGTCTAATTATGCAAATGCAATCTCAACAATCAATCATTCATGTGACAAAATTTCTCTTTTGTTGGAAAGTCATTTGATTAAAAAAAAAAAAATTCTAACACTCTTGTTTCTGAGATTAGTAGCAATGACTAGAAACCCTAAATGCTTTCACAGAACACTTCAGAAAAGAACTGGGAATCATCAGGCCACATCACAACACTAAAATACCAGAATGAATAAATGTCAAAAGACTTCTTTCAACTAAATTTCCACAAGAAGTATTTGGGAGGGAATGGGGATGGTAAAACAGAAAGGATGTGAACATAGAATCATATAATATCCTGAGTTGGAAGGGACTGACTAGTCAAAGTTCATCAAAGTTCAACTTCTGGCCCTACAAAAAACAATCCCAAGAATCACACAATGTGTCATACAGTCCATCCTAGCAGGTCTTGCACAGAAGCTTTCCTATTACAATATATTTACATTTTTGCTTGAAATTCCTGAAGCATCAGAACATAAAATGATCATATTTCTTCTGTTTGATATTTCAATTCCAATTGATAAATACAACCTTTCAGTCTTTCTATTCACTCATACGCTATGAAAGAAGCTTCATGTCTACTGCCCAAATCTGATTAAACTTTGTTCAAATTTAAAGCATTTAATTAAGACCTGAATGCCTTAAAATTTCAACATAAAATCTACTTCTCACATTTCTAATAGCACACACTCGCACAGGTCCCCTGAAAAAGACTGTGGCCAAGTCTGTTGTTATTCCTACCGATATTCCATGATACACAACCAAAAACATTAATCTAAAAACTCTTCTCAACTTTATTAATGCAGGGCAGTGTATCTAAAACTCCATAAAGTAATGTAGATGTTTTCACACTGCTCTTGTTGACTTTCCTGGGAGTATTTTATGATGTACAGCTCTGATACTGAAACAACACATCAATCTGCCCAAAAAACCAAAGACAACAAATTAAAAAATCCTTCAAAAATTTCAAAGTTACCCTCACACAGGAACAATTTGCTCTATAAATCTAAAGGTGTCTGAACACAACAGGTAAGTATCAGAACTGCTATCGACAAATTAGTGCTGAACTCACTTGGGCCAATACCTCCTGACCAGCAAGACCAATAAATGCTGTACCAGGCCTTACGCATCCAAATTTATAGTGGATCCTTATATTGAAAATGAATCAATTCGGTTTTCATTTGTAAATTTATGTATTTCAAGTAGCTTACATCTAAGTTAGAAAAAAAAAAAAAAAAGAAAAAAGGAATGATTAAAAAGGAAAACCTCAGTGTTATTAATTATTTTAATCTGGCATTTCTATGAAAAGCCTGACAGATTGTGGTGTCAGTTGGTACAGTTTTATACCCAGTTAAACTTTATTTTCAGAAAAATAGCTAAACACATATTTTGAAGGAAAGTGATCCAGCATGTGAATATAATTAAAACCCAACTCCAACCAAGTTCTCTCTCAAGTCAGGAGCTGAAATGCAATCAATAGTGGCACAGAAAAATCCCACAGGATACAGCAGCTGAAGATTAATTTTCCATCTATTCAAACCTGGCCCTCACTTATTGCATTACATTGTTACCTACCACTGACAGTCAGCAAAATAACTCACTAGTTTCACTGCAATGAATTTCCCGACCAATTTCTTCCTCCCTTGAGAGGTAGCTAAAATTCATTTCTCTTTTCAGTTCACATTTGTGCCATTTTAAGGTTTTTTGGTTTTATCCTGTTAATAAATAAAGTTGGGGTTTTTTCATGTGTCTACTGTTCACCCTCAGAATAAAAGAAAATTGATATAGCAGCTAAAACTCAAGAAAAGAGAGGGTTTTTGCAGCTGTTCTTTGTGATCATTTCTAAATGATTTTTGGCATGATCTACAGTAAACTGGAGGGTACGTTCTGCATCTTTTTTATAAGTGAAATACATAGCAGAAATAATGCAACTTCTCACTAGAAGGCTTTCTGAACATAAATTAATGTATTTACATGAGGTAACTGGAAGCTTTATGCCAAGAATTATTAGTGAAAGATGTCTCTAGAAAAGAAAACGTCCATTAAAATGAAATTGATAAAGATCATTGCAAGAAATTGTGACGTAGTTTAGCCGCCCATTTCACTGCAGCCAAACTTACTCTGATTCCTTTCCACAGTATTCAGTTACTTTCCATCATCACAGCTGCAAGATGAATGGATTTTCTGTCTCTACTAATAAATTTTAATTTAGTTGAAAAATACTGGTTATTGTGGAAATGAGAAAGTTTTTCCCTTAATAAAAAACTTGTTTTTCTTTTGTCAGATGTTGAAAACTCACAACCAGAAAGCTGATACTATTTTTTTAAAAAATCATCCATGAAACACCAAAAAGCCTATCACCAAAGTGAAGCAATCTTCAGTCGTTTTCTGAAAGCAGATTCTTTTCAGGAGCAATGTAGAAGTTGCTCAAAGCATCATAACAGATTTAGCATCATGATGAAAGAACGAAAGTAGATTTCTTTCAATTCCTGAACTGATATCCAGCCAGAAACAATGACACCTCCCTGCTTTCATATTTATGTAAATCAGACAGCAATTGGTTGATAGAATTTTCCATTGCTTTCATATCCAGGGACTGTGTTTTGCATAAAACCTCACTGTCCCTACCAATGCCATTTTTGAGAATGAATGTAGAGGCAGAACTGTAATTGCTGTGGTGTTAGGGACATCAAAATTCTTACTCTGTGATTCCTTCCTGTCTTACCCTGCAGAATTCTGAAAGTTTTGCATTTTCATCTCTAGGTTTCAGCCTGGTTTTTATTTCTGAACATCTGCTGAAATTTCTAAATGTCAATTTTTAAATAATTGAGGGTCACTTCTTTTAATTCCCTCCCAGACCTACTCTGTACAAATGAACACTGTCACATACAACATAAGTATAGAATTTCTCCTATGCTCAGCTCTGTACTCTTTTTTTCTTTTTCTGTTTTAGTCAGTTTTGCAGTTTTGCTGGGTTTTTTCCTCCCTGAGGAAAATAATCCAGTAGAACTGCATACGCAGCCCCTCCGAAAATGCTTGTGGCCCCATTAAAAGTTACAGCTGGACTTAACAGAGAGAGTAAAACAGGATGTTGATTGAAGCACACAGGTCAGCAAATGCCTGCAGCAAGCAAGGGCTGGGAACAGCTCTTCTAAGGATGAGGAATTAATTTTGAAGAGCAGCTAGAATGCATTTCTAAAAGCCACAGCACTTTCACTGCATTTTAGATAATGTAATGAGTGCATTGCCTTCTGATAACATTTTTTATTTCCTTTTCACTAGATGTGATTTTCCAGCTGCAGGAAGACTGCTGAGTGTGTTCAGGTGGTTGTGACAGAACTGTGGAGAGTTTATATTGTTTTCACTCTGTGTCAGTGTCATGGGTTGAAACTGAGTTGATTGACAAGCTTTTAAGCCAATGCGCTTTTGTGAATTTTGCATATTTAAACCCCGTGCAAGGGCGGGAAGTTCCTCTCTGGTTCCCGGTCTCCTGAGGGAGAAGCGGGGCCTCCGAGCCCCGGGCGGCCTCCGGGCCCGGCCTGGGCTCCTGCCTGCCCTCCCCTCTCCCTTCCCTCAGAGCCGCAAGCAGCTAAACTAACTATGGGCTGCCCGATAGCCGAATTCACCCGGNCCTGTCTACTCTTAGGGGAAAAACAATTAAAAAAGCTACAAATAAAAGAAGAAAACAGTTGGCTCAGAACCAAAATATTCTTATTTTTCTGTTATACAACAGGGAGGTGTTAAACATAAGAATGTATACATATGCATGTTTGCATATATAAGCATAAAAAAAAAAATTAAAAAAATATATAAATAGAGTCTGGGTAGCTTCAGAAATGGAAATAGGAGGGAATTTAGTAGGGAAATAGTTTTGTATCTGCATCTGTCAGTGTGTCATTTTCAAGGGCCATTCTATTTCATGTAGATACGACTTGCTTTCAGTGCTTTTAATGTTTCCATATGCTTCTAATGCATCAATTGGTTACTGTAAGTCAAAGATAAAACAAATGGAACTCTGGATTGAGTACTGATATTTGAAAAAAAAAAAAAAAAAATTCTCTTATAGGATTCATTTTACTTCCAGTGTTCTGCCAACTGAGTAATGTCAGTATGTACCCAATAGAGAGTCAAAATCATTTAAAAGTATTTATTTGCCTCTTAGGCTATTTTTATGAATGCAGCTATCTTTTGGCTATGATAATTTCTCTGCAGCTACTTACAGGCTTGTACCTGTCTACTGTAAACAAGAATATGTGCTGTTTTATGAAAGGTGTCATGGGTTGAAACTGAGTTGATTGACAAGCTTTTAAGCCAATGCACTTTTGTGAATTTTGCATATTTAAACCCCGTGCAAGGGCGGGAAGTT